>CM042067.1:20538898-20961005 GCA_023512825.1 Liposcelis brunnea | reverse complement strand
GTTTAAACGGACCTTAAAATAAGCAGTAAAAAAACTCAACCAAAAAAAAGACCTTTTAAAGAGATTTTCACGAAATAAATTAGGTCTTCTCATAAAACACCGGAAAAAAAAAAAAACATTTCTCCCAGGTGCGTAAATGATGTAACTCGCCATTATTTTTAATTCTTGTACTTAACAATAATAAAACCGTTTATGCAAAACGCTTTGTAAGAATGGTATTAGGCGATCAAGTTGTTAGAGTTGTCGATGGATGATAAAGCCGATGACGTCAATTTTAAAATCTAAATTAGATCAATGTTGAGATCTAGTGTTTTAAGAATTGGCAAAAATATCGCGAGCATTTCGTGATCAAAACGAGTTGAATGATCTTACACCCTTTGATCAAATTTTTTTTTCATGTAATTGTTATTACCCATTGTAAAAAACAATGGTAAATCCTATCATACTAAATCACCTGCTTTACCTTCCTCCGCCTTTATTCATACTTAAACATCTGCAACTACCAATTTTTAATGATGGTCGGGTCCTTTTTTTTGTGTTGTTTATCAAACCGTGTGGATCCTACGAAAAGTAAAAAGTTATTAAGTTAGTGTTGAGCAAATGTAGATTTGAGTGTTTGGCCATCGGTTTCAGTCACGATTTTGCGAATATTTGGATTATCGCTCATTCTTATATTAGCTTAAATTTTTCAATTACAAGTTAAATTGATTATGCATTTTGGTAAAAAAAACAAAAAACAAAAGTCATCGAATTTGGCAGAGCTCAGCAGATTGCAGATTCAGTCTTTCGCCTAGTATGCATGAATCGTCTAGATGTAGAGTTTAATGGTGGATTAGTTAAGCAGGTTTTTGGGTTCTGATCTCATGAGCGGTCATTTAAAGAAGAAGGAAATGGCTAGGGTCTCTCCTATTGAATTAAATAGCGCTGAACGATCAGAATTATTGAGTTGTATGTCTGTCACTACTGTTCAAGTAATGTCTTTGTGGGAGGTGCAGTTTCAGCAATTGATCTGTTGGCTCAGAACTATTCTCCAGGGAGCCTAATTTTGGCCGTACCAGTCTCTTAGATTCTTGAGCCAGGATGTTTTCCTCCGACCCGGTCTACGCCTGCCCTCAATCTTCCCCTCCATCACCAGCTGCAGAAGGCGATACTTTCCGTTACATGATCTCTACAAAGCGCAATTGGTGCTGGGTTCTCAGGTGGTCTTCGGGTCCTCTTCTTCTTCTTCAGTTGCCTCTCTTATGGAGATCGGTGATCATCATAGCGATTTGTATTTTAAAAACGGTGGCCCGGAACAAGTATTTGGGGCTGGTCCTCTAACTGTGACAAATCGCTTGCAGACTGTAAGAGATACCACGAAGAACTGCGGTAATCATGTGGGCAAACCTTCAACACTAATGCAAGAAACAATATTACAAGAAACAATCTAAGGCAACGGCGCCTATTCCAGACTTTGCGCAGGTGATGGTAAGACTTTCGAGTGTCTTCTGTGTTTGAAAACACAATCAACCCATTCAGACCTGACCATAGTTTTAAAGGTCGCGAAACTCGGGTCCAAGAGGGAAATGCGTTGTTGAAGTAAAAAAAAGTAAATAAAGAGTGAATAAAGAGCTGAAGGCGACCAATAAAAGTCTTCAGTGCTTTTCTTTTGTTGCATTTCAAATTTTCGAACACATGTAATTGGCCGCTCTTTATTCTCTCACGCTCCAAGCGGCAGGAGTTGAACTACATTTCCAGCTTCAATAAGAGATCGCCATTTTCTAATAAAATCAACCCCAGTTTCGCGACCATGGACTTGAGCATTCAGCACTTCTTCTTGCTGATAGTCCTTTGCCTTTTCGACTCACAAAGTCTTCATAATGTAATGTCCATATACATCAAAACGAATTTTCATCCCTTTTTCAAAAGTTCACTTCTAATCATGGATTTGCTGGTCCCACCAAAACGATTCCAACATTTTCTTCATTTTCATACTTGAAAACCCAAAACAACTTCACAACATTTTCAATTTCACCAACAACGTAAACAAACAAGCAGGTCTCGGTCTCTGTAATACAATATCCGTTGTTTTCTTTTCGGAAAAAAAAAATATGTTTAAGATAAATTCGATAAGGCTTATGTTAATTAAGACATTGTTAACGACTGTCACCTGCGACCTGAAATGTAACAGGAGACGCATGAAAAGAGAACGGATTTATAATGAAAGTTTTTCATATCAGATAATAAGAACAATAAAACTATTTCGCACAATCTAAACCAAATAATGGTAATCAGAGCCTCGTCAACTCGTCCAACTTACGCCGAACGCAAATTGCATTTTAATATTCCTTCTGGCCATTTAACTTATACAAATTACATATTTTTGATTATATCATCAAGTTTTTTTTTTTTTTTGCACACCGGACACCGTCTGTCATTCATTTGCCTTTTTTCCTCCTACGTAAAAAAAAAAATTGCTACAGTGATGATGCTCAGGCAATGATAACAAAATAGGTACAAGACAGACTACCGCTTTAGGGCAATTAGGAATTGAACACAGGCGAATAAACAGAATGGCAGTTAAATCAAACCAAAACCGCATTTTTTAGCATTCTTCCGCATGTATGAGCAAATCTAAAAATAACTTTAAAAAAATAAATGATTATTTTCCGCGTCATAAAAATACCTGCCTCAAGCCCCGTGTTTTGCATCTTCTTCTTTGGCTTATGGTCGAAGTCGAGACAAAACGGCAACAACATTTAATACCTCGATCACTTTACTCATTAATTAATTACACGGTAATATTAAAACCAGAGACTCAACTGCAAAAAAAGTTTTTTTTTTCTTTTTTTTATTTATAAATATTCATCGGGGTCATGTTTGTAGATTTAGCTTATACGTGTGGGAAGTCAATAACCCGCGACAGCATAAAAAATGTTTGAAAATTGTGAGTACAGGGGGGGAAAAAGCGAATGATTATTGGAAGGTAACATGTAATAAACACGGAACTCGATCTAAAATCGTGCCATAAAATTATAACCCGTAAGTAATCAATTTTGGAACTTGGATAGTATCATATTCGTGATCGATTAGTTTCCCGAGTACCTCAGTCTTCGACGGATTAGAGAATGTGTAAGTGTAAGGTGTAGCGCAATTACTTAGGAAAATAAAAAAAATTTTCAAAAGTGAAAATGATGGGAGAGGAGACCACGAGGAGTAAAGTGGAAGAAGTTGTGGTATGAACTGGGGGAAGGAGGAGAGAGAGGTACTCGGTAATCACTTTGGGTCATGAGAATGCTGAGGGAGAGCTTGAGAATGGTTCGAACAAAGGCAGGTGATGGCTCAGAATTTTCACAATCAATAATTTTTTTTATATCAGTCTCTATCGGAGATGGTTTTATAGATCTCCTCGACATTAAGGTTTGTCCATGCTTAATAAGTGTAGACTCGTGGCTCAGTGGATAGCGTGCCCGACTCACACTCGGGAGTTTATGGGTTCGATTCCACTCATACGCACTTCCATTTCACCTCTGTCTAATGTCATCTGCATCATGTGAACTTAGAGGATTTGGGGATTCCAAAAAAGCGATTAATGTGTGTTGTGGCTCGGTCTCACCCCCCTCGCAAGGCAATGGCAAACCAGCAGGTGGTAACTTGCTTAGAATAGCCTCTCTACTTAGCCGTTCGGAGCCGGTATTAAACTGTAGGTCCCATATAGCTGTGTGAACTCGAAACACACAAACCAGCTATATGCAGAGAGGTCGCCTACGCTCGAAAACGAGTATGGCACCCAAAGAAGAAGAATAAGTGTTGGATTGGCAAAAAATTTTCACAATGTTATGTCTATCTAAACACAAACCTAACCCTGGAAGCGCTGAAAGAGCAATTGCCCTTGCCAGCCCCCCTCCCCAAACGACGCCCTTGCTGATAGTAGAAATCACTTGAGCGCTATTTTTAGAAATGGACGCTAAAGTCGGATTTTCTTGGGCGCTATTTTCAAAAGTGGACGCTGAAGTCGGATTTTCTTGGGCGCTATTTTTAAAAGTGGACGCTGAAGTCGAAATCGCTTAAACGCTATTTTCAAAAATGGACGCTAAAGTTAATGTTGCTTGACCGCTATTTCCAAAAATAGACGCTAAAGTGACCATCAAATCCTTTAAACTAAGCGGAGTAGAGTATATCAGTAGAGCCAACTGAAGATAAAGTAAAAAAAAATTCAATAACCATCCTTCCTTGCAATTTCTGGCCAGACGTGTAGGTTATTCACATCGCAAATACATTATTTATGCTTCTCATGTTCAAATATTATTCATAACCTCACTTGGTTCAAAAGTAGTTTATCCAAAGTGAGCTAAAAAAGCAGACTTACGATCCATTTCAGTTCATCCAAATAAGAGCAAAACCAGGAACGGAATTTCTAAGATTTATAAAAAAAAAAACCTAAACTTTAAAAACGAGTTAAATATTTACATTCACATGCCTCGAGTCTAATAGACAATTCGAGCACGCCCAAACTTTTTAGTTGGTTACACTTCAAGTGCTCCTGTTAATCTCCATTAATGAGTAGGATTCGTGTTTTCCTAATTTAGTTTTATTTTAATTAATGGGCCAACTCGTAGAAATCGCCACCAGAAGTAAAAAGTAAGAAAAAAATTCGTAAAGGTTGAATGCGTTCGAATGTTATAAACGGAAATTTATCTGAATTGCCTCGTGCCTGAAATGCAACAACACCAGTGAGCCGGATCAACTGATTCGATGCAGGAGATAACCCTGCACGCCGTGATTTACTTTCAGCCGGCTCATTCCTTATTAAAGAAGAGAGCTGAAGGCATAAACAAATCTTAAGATACCTGGAATGTTGATTTAATTTTTATCCTTTCACCGGCAGGGGGATATTTTTTCTCTTCCCTTCTCGGAAAAAGAAGAACTCTATGGCTCACGATGTCTGCCGTGTCCATACCATTATGTGGTTATAATAAATCCCCCGAAGGGAAATTAACCAGTCGGGTCCGAACAAGACATTTTTTTTTTCCTTTTGAATTGTTCGTTAAACTTTGGGCCCTCATTCATCAGTAGCCAAACAACAAGACCGGTTGTTATTCACATTGTTGAGGTAAAGTAACGTTGCTAATACTTTTGTGATGTCAGAGGATTTGCACACCTAAATCATGAAGGCAAGTATACACGGTATATTATAATAGCCCGAGGAGATTGACCAGTATCTAAGTTCCCACACCCTGTGACTCATGTCCCGTCTCCTTGTTGCCATTTTGCTTTTTCAATTCTTACGGCCAAAAGTGAGACATAAATGCTTGGAGAGTTGTTCCGCTATATTGACACGAATTGATGAATCATTCAGAAACAATCACGAAGGTTTAAATAATTCATTTTTTTTTTTTTTTTTTAGCCAATTCATTTGCGTACGGGTGTAATAATTTTTTTGTTTTTTTAATTACAGGGGAATTCGACATGAGGGTCAAATCATGTGCAGCTTCGGATGGTGCCGGTCATGTGATACAATTATCAGACGAGAACGGATGCGTTCTGCGACCGAAGATGATCAGTAGATTTCTTAAAGCCAAAGGAGCAGACGAAAGAGCATCCGTTATTACTTACGCTTTTTTCCACGCTTTTAAGTTCCCGGATGCGTTGAGCGTTCATATTAAATGTAAAGTGGAAATATGTCGGCATGGTTGTTTGGATCATTGTCAGCTTGGATCGGATCTCGGTCATTTTGCTCATCAACCATCAGGTAGTGTATTTTGATGATTTTTATCCCGCGGGAAGAAATGGTCGAAAATAGAGGCCCGTGTTCTGAAAAGAGGTATTTAAATATGGAATAGATAGGGAAAGATCTAAAAAATTTTGTCCGCGTCCGGTATTGGGGGAGTCAGTTATTAGGAGGAAAAAATACATGGGGTTATATGGGGAAAAACTCGTTGTATTTGAATAGGAAAACGTCCCTTTGTTGAATGTCTAGAAATTTTTCACATAATTTGTAAATCTAGTATGAAATAAATTAGATTTTTTAGTATTCTTGGCACCCTTTTAAAATGACTGGCACCTCGGCACCGACCTACGAACGCAACTGTCGTTCCTATTTTAAAACTCCCCTTTATAAAAATTTAATTTCCTTCTTACAAAATTGAAAAATGAAACTTCTCATTCCATCCTCTCTTCTCCAAGATTAAAATTTTCTCCTACATTATCTCTCTCTGTTTACACCCACCCTCAAGCCTTTACAATCTCTTAATAAATCTAAAAATTAAAAACAAAAGAATAACCTAACCTAACCTTAACATGTCATCAGTTATGTAAACATACATTTTTAAACTCTCCCGGTCGCTTATTTACCAGTTTGCAATTAATAAATCACGAAAAGCAATCTTTAGATTACACATCTTTGAATGAATTCAATAACATTCACCGTTTATAAACGCCCAAAGGCTTAAAATCCTATAAAAAAGATGACTTCACTTCTTTTTTTTTTTTCACTTCCCATTTTTTTGTTGTTTTCAATTCTATTGACACGTCTAAAATGGCTTCGCTTTTCGGATTTCTAAATTTACAGTGATTTAAAATGTTTTACTGGACACTGGAAAATTAGAAATCTTAGACGGAACAAAAAACTCAATGGAGCTATTGTGCTATTAACAATTACGATTTATTTTTAATTGCAACAATCACGTTTTAAGTAGCTGCTAATATTTATTGTAATCGGATGATATTCAAACCGCAATTTTCTCCTCAAGTGGATTTTTTAAGTGCCCTTCACCTTATTTTTCTTTCCCTTTTTCATCTATTGAAATTTTTTTAAAAAAGGTTAGATTATGTTTTTGGGAGAAGGGAAATTTATTAGATGCACGTGGAAGGAAACAAATTGTTCTCGTTTTATTTTTCGCAAACGATTTCAAATTTTTAAAGAGGTTAGGTTAAAGTTTTTTTTTCAGGAGAGAAGGGAGAAGTAATATTTATTAAAAGCACGTGGATAAAAACAATTTTAATCGTCTGTTTTATTATTTACGAATCCAATTTTTTTAAAGAGGTTAGGTTATGTTTTTGAATAAAGAAGGGAGAAGCAAAATTTATTTAATGCACGTGGAAGGATAAAATGTTTCCCGTAATCATTCTCACGCGAAATATTCCATTTTTAACCTTTTGGGATCGGCACTACCCCGGACGGAAAGCAATTTCCCGACGGCCGGTCATGAAAATCGAATGAAAAAGCCTTATAATATTACAAAAAAATTGGGGAGCCCTATTACTGGCTCCCAGCAGCTCCCCACCTAAAAAATAATGTTAAATTTGAAATCTACGACCTCGAAAACATAAAGTTAACCTATTTGCAAAGTTTTTATTAGGGGAATAAAGAAGCTAGACTTTTTTTTATGTGGTAAGGGTTCATATGTACTACAAGTTGCCGAACTCGATTTTGGAAGGAGTTTTATGTTGGGGTTGTTTTGTTTTGACCTTGAATATAAGTTCAAGCAATTAGAGCTCAAAGGGAATATTTTTTCTCATTTCAGAAATATACTGGTGTAGCTTTTGTTTAAAGATGGCTTTCCCATAAGCTAATAATAGGAAAATAATTTTCCAAATTAATTCGCCTTAGTCTATTTTTATTTGCGACTATGTCTAGCAGTCGATCATAGGTATTCTCCTAACTTACGGCTTCAATAAAAAATTAAATTACATATATGACATTGGTATTATATATAATACCGCCGTCGGGTAGATGCAGAGACATTGGTATTATATATAATACCGCCGACTGGAATGGGTTAAAGAGGTTAGGTTATGTTTTTCAGGAGAGAAGGGAGAAGGGAAATTTATTAAATGCACGTGGAAGCAAACAAAATATTTTTTCGTGTGTTTTATTATTCTCATACGAATTCAATAACCTTATAACATAATTATACACAAGATTTATGCAACATTTCCAGTTATAGTTGGACAAAACGGGAGAAATAAACAGCAATATTAATGTCACCCGGTGCTGGAAAAACTGGTAGAATTTGAAGAGTTGGTGACCTCACGCGAAAGGAAGATCTTCAGGTTAAAGTCAAAATATCACCATGATATTCTTCAATCAAATCTTTTAAACCTGGCATCATTCCAAGTACTTTATGCTGTTTTTATCTCCTAGACCACCGATATTTAAATTCCGTTCTCATGTGCAACTTTTTTGGGGGAATTTTTTGTTTTAACGCTTTGTTGTTTTAACTTTTTTTTTGTTTTTTTGATTCTAGGACACTATGGAGAACCGATCGAGAGGAAAGATAACGTTCAATCGCAGCCACCTCCGCCACCGCCGGCTCATAAACAAGTACCTCCACCTCCGCCGCCTAAACCGACTCATCAGGATTTAAGCGAGGAGGACAATAGCGATTTGTACGATGATTTATTAGATGATGAACCAAATACAGTACCTCAACACGATAGGGAGCCGGATTTTAGTTCGATCGGAAGAGATCCGTCATCCCTTTCGCCACAAGCTCATAAACATGTTCAATTAACCCCGACTGAGGAGGAGGTTTCCGAGGAAGAAGAACCGGATCCTCTTCCGCAACCGCAGTTTCAGGTAAGTCGGGGATAATTTTTTTTTATGAGAGAGTTTGTGTTATCGAATTTATGATGAATTACTTTTTTAGGAGATGCCAAGACCAGGTCATCGGGATGGGCAAGAACGTTTCCCGCATGGACCTAGGAATCTTGATACAGATTCATTACCTGTTATAGACTCCGCGCCTTCCTCAGTTAGGAATAATCGTAAAAGGAGATCTGTTGTTGTTTCAGATCGAAAGGTAGGTTTACTAGATAAGAAATTAAGAAACCACTTCCAAAAGAAAATAATCAGTAGCAACACAAGGAATTTTTAAGAAATTAAAGAGGTTATAAAAAGCTGAGGGGGCTTGAACATAAAATTACAAACGCTTTTTTGCCCAATGCTCCATTTTTTCTTACAAAAGAATTTGAATCTCTCCGAGGATAAAAGCCAGGCGCAGAATTTACTTAGTTTCTGCGACAAGAAGTGGCATAGCAATCTTTTGTGAGTCCCACGAGAAAATATAAGTCGGAGCCAATTAAATTTTTTCTACAATTTTTTTTCCCCGAGAAAAGTATTCTAGATATTTTTTCTCCCATATTTTTTCTTAGAACATTTTCTGGGCGAAAGTTTTTTCAGAATCTTTTTTGAAAAACTACTTTTTTAAGAACTTTTTTGGGGGGATGAAAGGGGAGAAGGAGTATTTTTTCTAGAACTCCTTTTTGGCCAGGAATCGATTCAGAATCTTTACAAGAATTTTTCTTCCGCAAGAAATAATTATACTATAATTTTTCAGAATTTGGCGAGAAATATTTATAGCCTTTAACGTTTTAAAATTTTTAAGTCTTTTCAAATAAATAATAACTTTTAAAACCTATTTCAGGTGCGAAGCGCAGACGTCGGCGTCAGCGGGATATACGAAGTTATCTCCGAAGCTGATTTAGCTTTTACCCCTGATACAAAAGCAGAAGCGGTGACCGTATTCCAAGGAAGGATCCGGGAAGAAGTCGTGTACGGAATTTGTTTACCAATGCCCGGTTTCAGTATATTATTCGTATTAGTTGCGGTTTCGGCCGTTGTAGCTGCCCTCGTTGCTGGCTCATTATTATACAGATATCAATTACAAAAAGAAGCACAGCACATGGCTCAACAGCAGCAACAACGACGGGTCGAACAAAGAAACGGGACCGTTGTCACTAACGGTTGGGCGAACTGGATGGCTATGAGATTATTACGTGCCAGAGTACAATCTCCTTGCCCTCAAAGCTCAGGTAGTTCAACGCCAAATCATAGTCATGACGGTTGACGCTTTTGAATTTTTTTTTTCGGACAAAAAAATACTCAAGCGAACTAATTTTTTTTTTTGAATTGTTCGTGGCTGTTCAAAGCCAAAGTGCAATAGTGAATATAAAAAATTTTTTTTATTTATTTAAAAAACAAGGATACCTGTAGCTGATAAATACCTGAAAAATGGGAGGCAGGTATCGTGACATCCTGTAAAACTGCTGAAAGGAAGAAGGATGTGGTCCACCCGAAGGAAAAATAAAAAAAAAGCATTTACCAGAACTTTTTTGTAAAATAGGATAGAATTATTTTTTAAAACTAGTTCAAAACGAGGCGACTGATTAATTTTTTGTTTGTTAATAAAATTTCGCGTTTAATAAATTTTGTTAATTAATTACTGTCATCTTTTCTAACGCATATATCAGTACGCTGCAGTTTTTTTTTGTAAATAAATTTAATGCTTCCTTTCAGAAGGGTAAGATATGAATATGTTATGGAAGCTGTGGTGTAGCGGTAAAGGCAAAAATTGCTCTGGGCATAATAACAAACTTTATTTAATCTAAAAGTTTTTCAAGTTGCTGAATTTGCTTTGCTTGGGTTTTTAGTTTCCTTAAAGATGTCAGTCAGAGCTTTTAACGGTCTCTCGTGACGTGTAAATCAGCAATAAGTTTCATTTGGACTAACGTGAGTCTCTCGTAAGCTGCCTAAGCTTGTAGAATCTTGCCAGTCCGTTAATGAACTATATTTTATGCATAAAAAATTTTCGAAAGTTAACTGGCCTATCAAAAAATGTAACTAGGCTCCTTGAGTTTCGAAAAATAAATGCCCAGATCTATCGAAATCATGTAAAAACCGTTACATAACCGCAAAGGTTAGAAAAATCTAAAATGATCGAGACGTCCATATATTGTTCATATCAAAAAAAAAATGTTTAGAAACCGGTAAAATTATTACAAAAAAACGTTAGGTTTCATTATTCGTTCAAAAATATAATTAAAAATCGATAAAATATTTTTTTGTAAGAGAAAAATCATCGGTTCTAACCTAACCTAGTCATTGAAAGAAATGTAAACAAAAGCTAGAAAAAAAACGGTTGATTTTGTCGTGGCATAGATCAAAACATTGCTTAAACATCCCCGAAGTGCAACCCTGATCCAAAACGGCCGTCATTGTTTATTTTTTTCCGAAGAAAAAAATATTTTATCGATATTGCTTCCGTAAATTAAAAAGAAAAGGGAAAAAGGAAAAAAAGAATAGATCTTTGTACATAAGATGGATCCGCAATTCTTTTTTTTTTTTTTTGAAAATATTTGTTTTTTCTTTTCTTTTTCAAAGTAAAATAATTTATTTATTATTTTTTTTTTTCCAATGAAACTTAATAGCTCACTAACTAAGTCAAATTGAAAATGGACATATAAATGTTTATTTATTATAGTTTATTATGTTGTTTCATGAGTGTTATTTGAAATGATAAAAGAATTTTTTGTGAATTAAACTAAAAAAATCGAGGCTAATTTTTTTTTATAATTTTTTGTTAAGTTATAAATCAGTCCAGACTTCGTAATATAGTCAAGCCAAATAAATTATTTAATAATAATTAATAAAAAAAAATGTACATCTTATCCGAATTGGTGCTTGATGAAATCACAGCTGACCAAAGCTCAAGTGTAGGACTATATTTTTTTTTTTAAAAAAATAGTGAAACAGTAATTCAGTAAAAGAAAGAAAACGAGTGTTGTACCTTGATTATTTTTTCGTTTAATTTATTTATTTAATTTAAATTAAAAATTAAAAATTTCAATTTTCTATTGAAAGTTGGTAATTTAAAAGGAAGTAAAAAAAAAAAGAAAATTTTAGCTGTAGAGAATTGATAAGATTTTTAGTTAATTTAAGTTAGAAATCGTAATAGAATTTAATAGCCGCTGATTTGATGTTTTTTTTTTTTTTTCAATTTTCCGCTGCGGTGCTATTCCGGGTACTTGGTAAATTTTTTTGTAAATTACTCTTTTTGCTTTTTAGTATTTGAGATGGCAAAGATATAAATTTTGGTTTTATGAGGATTTAAACCTTTGCAATATTAAAGTACTAAAAGCTGTAAATAAGCATTCCTTTTAAATTAGTAAAATAACAATGTACATAATTCTTTTTTATCCGTTTAGGCATAAACTTTGTAATTTTTCTCTCCGTTTTTATGTAATACTAAGAAATACAATGCAATATGTTTTAAAAACTTTTTGTTTATACATTATTACATTCCTTGAACTTTTTCATTTTAAAATAGAACTAACCTCTGCTGAAAAGTATGCGAATTAAAAAGTAGAAAATATTTGAAAAAATTATCTTTGCTTTTTTCAATATTTGAAAATGGTGCGAAAAATCAGTTTCCTTTGTCATGAAACCTTTTGAGTGATAAAATTTTGCTTTTCAGATGGCTGTGAGATCAGATCTGAAACTGTCATGGATGCCATGCCGTTTGTTATTTTTCGTGATTCGTAATCACCTAAAGTCTGATATTTTGGTAAGTTCACAATTTTTTTATTTATTTATTAAAAATATAAAAGCTTTTTTATTTTTTTCGTACATCGTGAGTTCATCTTGTATCTCAAAAATAGAGGCATTATGCTTCATTTATTTTAATAGTACCATGACGAATAACGTGATCGGGATCATTATGCTCATTTTACCTATATACTGTAGATTGCTGCTGTACGGTTTTTTTAAATTTGGAACTAGGAATTCTTTAGTGACTTTTGATTAGAAGTCATGAATAATTTTTCATGTGGTGTGTGAAATGCTTTAAACTAGAGAAAAATTAAAAATCTGCTCTTAATATTAAGACATAAAAGTTGCATGAGTTACATATGACGACTGACGAGTTTCAATTATTATTTATGATGATCTCTGCTTCCATAATGAAAACTTGTCCTCAAGAAATATAAATCTTTGCTGAGGCTATGGACTCACATAAAAATTAAGTGTTCTTAAATATCAGAGTAAGAATATTATTAATTAGAGTGACTTTTTGAAATCTGATGCCCGGTAGAAAACGTTATGTACAAAAAGTCATGAACGACTTTAATAAAGTCGCAATTGGCATTTAATCATGTAAAGTGAATTTGAAGCTTTCAGTTTTGGTTTTTAAAGTGAGGTGAGATTTGTGGCCTAATTATCAAATCGGATAATAATTCTGTGATTCTTTGCTAAAAAGTAAGATGCTTGTGTGGCGTAGGATTATTGCAAATCCAAGAAATATCTGACAGTTATTAAATTCAAGCTGATTTCTTGAAATCATTTAAGTATACATACAGTGTAGAGGGCAGATGAGGATCAAGGGACCTGGTTAAAAACGAAATAAAATGTTTTCAATCATTTACAGTTTTAAGTCATTGAAGAACGTTCCAAAATAAAAAGCAAAAGCAGTGCAAAGATCAACATTTTTTTATAGGTTTGATTTAATGGCTGCCCATTATTTGTCCAATTTACTTAATCTTAGGACTTGTTGAATATTTTCAATTTCAGGGGGAAAAATTAGGTTCATAGCATCCGTATTCAGTATTTGTTTTTAAAATCTGATGTGCTCTTTTTTACTTTTTACCTAGTTTTGCCTTTTCGATAAGTTTGTTGCTTTCTCAAAATGCAGTAATGATAAACTATGTAAAGGAAAGAGATGAGAAAACAATAAATGTGAAACTAGTAACGAATTGCACAGTGAAGCCCTGACTGCAACTACTATTGCCCTTTTGGAGAAGGGCCGTTATGATTTAATAGTGATTTTGTTAAAAAAAAAAGAAATTCGAGGTTATATGTGTTGAACGTGCGGTTTTATTTTTTACCGTTTGTAAAAATGGACAGACCTAAAAAAATTTGTAGGCATCCTTTTTTTTTTTGGAATTTAGTTTCAATTTTTAAAACGAAGACTTTTCTCTGTAACATAAATAATAGCTACGAAAATGGTTGAATGTTTTTAATTTATTCAAGATCGAACGTTAGGGAATGAGGGAAAAAGGGAGGCAGGCCTAAGCTTGACCATAACACGCCAACCCCTTTTAAAAGTTTTTCAGCTACCTGAACTGAAGGTCAAACGGAAAAGATTTTGTTTACGATAATCGTGTCAACTTGCTTTGGATTCGGTTCATCCCTTTGTGTCGTTAAAGGAGAGGGGGAATTTACAATTTGGTTGCAGCTTGGATTATTTTTGTCAAAAATGCACTTTTTACTTCTGTTTTTTGAGAGTTAATTCAAATATTGACGGTGAGTAAAAAAAATTGTATTATGGTTGAATTTATATGATTTCATCATGATCATAAGCATATTTTTTATATTATAACGGAACCGATTATGAGGGAAAAAAAGAGAAATAATGGAGTTTAGGTTTCTATCATGGCAAATATTTTTATAATGCATTTGAAAATTTCATTGGGCGTAGGTTTTGGTTTCCTTTTTCGTTAATCTACAGTAAATGCGAATTTATTTTGTGAAAATCGAAAATAGCTATTTTGTCGTGCTTTTTTTTTCACAACGAATGCCGACCTTGGAACTCCTACATTTTCGCATACCTTTGTAAGCGAACGAATTTTTTCGTTGATGTTATTTTTACTTTTTGACTTGCTGACGGGGAAACATATTTTATTAGTAAAAAAAGTACGTTCCGATGGTTTAATATTAAATTGAAAATAGCCAGAGGTCGAGGTCTGACGAGGACGCCATTTTGATCCCTACGTGACGTCATCAAGTGACAAAAGACAGTTATTCGTTTTTCAAACGTTCAACGTTCAAGATCCGTTTTTTGATAGACGCTAACGGGTTTTCTCATTTTTTTTGCTGAAAAATATGATTTCTCTTGTTGAAATTAATTTTCAATCATTTTATTTTTAAAAACGAGAATATTTAATCATTTATAGTTGACTAGAGCTTGGATTATATGTTGCTCTCATAAGGAAGTGAAAAAAAAATCAAATTCATTTTATTAATAATAATCTTTTTTTTACGCCAATTTTGGATTTTTGGGACTTTGTTAAAAAAAATATTCTCACCTTCTTTTTCATTATTACTTAACACTATCATCATATTATTAATTTTTTTTTATAAATTTCAGGTTCATCTCTTGAAGTCGTAGCTGGACTTCAAGGGCCTTGATTAATTCAGGTCCAACATCTTCATGGCCAAGGTATTTCTTCGTCGTTGGCGTTCGTCAGTGAAAAAAAGGAAGAGGACCAAATGGATTTATTAGGAAAAGGTAAGCCTGTTTTTTTCTATTTATTTCTTCGAACAATGTCAATCGCTTTTCTTTTTTTGCCAAATGCATATCGCTAATAGAGGTTTTTGAGTAATGATTTGGCAATTAAAGAAAGCGAATTGAGATTTTAAATTTTATTTTAAGAATTGAAGGTACTAATCGTTTAATCATCGATGCTTATCGATCACATCTCCCTATTCACATTAATCTATGATCTCTTTCTAAAATTTTTTTACTACTTTGGCCTTTACATATTTACAGCGCTCATACAAACTTTTTTTTAAAAACTCGTTTTTAGTTTGAAAGCAGAATTAACGATTTAAAGCTGCAAGAAATATTTTTGATCCTATTTTTTCTCCTTAATTAACCAAGCCAACAATACTTAGCAATTATTGTTAGAATTATGAGAGAATTAGTTTTAATAGAGATACTTATAAGAGATTTTGTTTGACTAAAAAAAATGATCAGGTAATGTTCGACTCAAAAAAATTATCAGTGACTTTGTTTCGACAAAAAAAAAATTATGAGAGCTTTAGTTCAATTAGAGGAAATTATCAAAGATTTTGTTCGACTAAAAAAAACTCTCAGAGAATTTGTGCGACTTAACAAAATTATCAATGTATTAGTACGACTAGACAAATTTATCAAGGGAGTTTGTTCCACTTGGAAAAATTATCAGAGCATTAGTTCGACTAAAGAAAATTATTAGGGACTTTGTTTGTCTAAAAAAATTATCAAAAAAAAAATGTTCTCTCTTAAAAATTGATCAAGGAATTAGTTAGACTAGACAAATTTAGTCCTTTAATGTATGACTTGAAAAATTCTGAAAAAACTTGTTCGACTATTAAAACTTTGATGTCATTATGATTATCAATGTCATTATCAAAGTTTCAATAATTAATAGTTGTTTATTTTAAACGATTTTATTTGAATTTTTTTTCTAATTCATTATTTGTTCATTCTGAAATGAAATAAAATTTAGAAGTAGTTTCGAAAAGTAAACTTGAAAAAAAAGGGGCGGATGGGGTCAAAAATGGCCATTTTTTTTGCTTTCTTAATACTTTAACGGCCTCCTACTAAAATTATAAATCAATTTTATTGACTGTTGTATTCTAATTACTTTTTTCTTGTTTTTGCAGGAAGAAAATCAACACCAAGGAGTAGCTGAGAAGACCGCTGAGAGCGGCAAGAAGAAGAAGCCCTCGATGCTAGCCAAACGGAACGATTCGCGGGGGCGTGGTCTGGGCGCGGTTTTTTGGGGTAGGGGGTGCGGGAGCGTGGGTCACCTTAGCATTAAGGTGAGCCCGGCATTACCTGACGCAAGCGAGGTAACTGCGGTCTCGCGTCGACCTCGAGTGCATGGCCATAGGGGATGCACGAACCACCGGGCGTGGCTGGTGTGCCTTTCAGAGAGGCGGCTTATGGCGAAGCTCTTTCTCCCATCCTTAACCCGTTCCTAAGCCTTTTAGCCCATCCCCCCAACATTTTATCGGAAATCAACCGTATACCTGGCTAACCCACATACCCGTAGGTACGGTAGTCTTGGTGCGGGCGAATTTCCGATACGGTGTCTCCTTCATCCATTTTCCTTTAGTAAAGAGTTAGTCGAGGGTCCTGTGTCAAGTACAGGTGACCTCTGTCCAGGAACCTCAAGGTGGAGTCCGTCGCCGTGTCTTTTGAACGACGGAGTGAACGTAGCCTGGGTTCGACACGTGTCGGATTCCGAGGCGGCTCCCGATTGGGTCAGTCAGGGCTGTCCGGCCGTCATTCGGCTG
This sequence comes from Liposcelis brunnea, assembly GCA_023512825.1. Taxonomy (NCBI): domain Eukaryota; kingdom Metazoa; phylum Arthropoda; class Insecta; order Psocodea; family Liposcelididae; genus Liposcelis; species Liposcelis brunnea. Next base: position 20,944,186 of record CM042067.1, on the reverse strand, counting down.
GACTATAGCTGCATGAGGATGGAGGCGTAATGCCTGAGAAGTTGCTCGCAACTGACGGACACGACATGACGATTCCACGCTCCGTTGGAAATTTCCCCTCGACACTGCAACTTATTTATTTTTTATAGGATCCATAACTGGTCCAAGTCCGGATTCTTTAAAAAATAATTTATATTTTGCAATGTTGTGGGGAAAGGTTCATCGGGGCCGGGGGGCGGCCTGCGGTAGTTAAGGTTCGCTTTTAAAATCGTCGAAAGGGGAAATTCGAAAATTAATCGTTTTGGTGGGCTCGGCATTGGGGGAATCCTCTTCTTTCAACTTCGCAGTTGGAAAACGCCGAGGGAACAATTTAGGATTTTTTTTTTTTAAATTTGGTGAGTATATTTCTTCTATTTTATAAAATTAAAACCGAATCTCTAATTTTTTTCTTCTTTTTTTTCCATGTCATTGCTGGATTTTTTTCGACGTGGGACAACTCATGGGAAAAAATTTCTCCAAGCTACAAGTGGGAAAAGACATCAACTTGAAGAATTTTGGCAAGTGTACATTTTTTTAATGTAAATAGGGTGGCTGCACTTGTATTAATATCGAACTTGGTATCTTTCTGAGTTTCTGTTAGATAAGTCCCTTTTTTTTTGAAATCAGCTCAATTTTGAAAATCGGGAAATTAAGTTTTTACAATCCAAGGAAAATAATTGCAATGGGTTGAATCCTGGAAAGCAAATAAATTTTCTTGTCCAATCAATTTCTCTTATCTGAAAATTTATTCAAAATGTTAATCTTGTTCAAGACATTTTTTTTCATCAAGTTTTGTAGATTTGTATTTTGCCGAAAAAAATTATTTCCTTATAAAAAACTTTTATTTGATAAAGTAATTTAGATCTTAAATTAAATTAAATGACCAAAATTTTGATCTCGAAAAGGTTTTCATAAAATGCCCCTCTTCCCTCCCTCCCTTCAACTCTAGATTCAGAAAAGAAATCAAGTTCGATCTCTGCAAACGTTATTCTTAATTTTTTATATAAATCTCATAATTTTGTTTAACATTGAATCGTTTTCCTAATTTTTTAATCTTAAAAGGAAAAAAAATGTATGCTTTTTATGTTTTCAACCACAAAAATTTAATGAAATGACAAATTTTTTTCTCAGATAATTTTTTAATTTTTTTCCTTAATATTTATAAAATGTTTTTAAACTTTTTATGACTGAGAATGTTTTTAGAATTTTTTTGTTTTTTATAAAACACGAAATAACATTTTGTTTGAGCTTTGTGTGAATAGTTTAACTTTTTTTTCTTAAGCTCAATTTGATTTTGCTTTAAAAGCTTATTATTGTAATTTTTTAAAAAAAGCAATGGTGTAGTCACCCTCTTGTTGGGATATTGGGAAATTTTTATCGTCTTAAATGATAAATGCTCTTTAAAGTCTAATTAGAATCTTATTTCAATTAATTTAAAAATTTCGTCTTCTTGATGAGAAAGTCATAAGAAATGATTAAGTTTTTTTCATGCTCTTTTTTGCTTTCGATTCATTTTTAAAACTTAAAAGAAGTAATTTTTACTTTTGGTTGAAAAGAACAGCCTAGAGCTAACTTCTTGGTCTTTTTATTATACGTTTTTCCATCTGAATAATTCTAAAGGAGCAATGCACAGGTTTCGGGTTATTCCTAAAAATTTTGTTGTCTTGATGGTTCAGATGGTGAATCTTGGCAGTTTTTCCTATTTCCGACTTTCATTTTTTTTAAAAATTAAGAATTTTAATAAAAAATTTTTTGTCAAATTTTTTAAAATTAAAGAGCATTTATCGCTTTGAACATCACTTTTGTTTTTTATGAGGGTACTAACTTTTAGCATCATCATGCTATTCAAATAAGATATATTTATGAGTCCTCTTACTGTAAATTGATAGATTTTTTTGGTTTTAATCTTCGGTGCTTTTCCAGAGATGGAACTTCGTTTTTATTTTTAATGATAGTTTATTTTTTGACTAAACCGTTAGAGGATACTATTTTTAAGGCATGAGATAATATTTTTTTAGATAGAAATTTTATTCGCTTGGTTTTGGCCGTCATAATGCTTTTTAGAATTTTCTTTCCAGAAATTTTTTCAGAACTTTTTCATGCTTATGAAACTTTTTAGATTTTTTCCCCCAAAATTCCTTTAACTTTTTTTACTTCATTTTAAGAATTATTTGAGCAAGTATTTTCCTTTGAAAAATCGGTTTGACAAAAAAAAATTATTGACAGATTTGTTCGACAGGATAAAATAATTGAAAGATTTGCTCGACAAGAAAAAATTATCTCTTGACATGAAAAAGTTCTGAGAAAGAGGGGGAATTTAAAGGGGTTTGACTGTAATTGTAAAGAAATTTACCCATAATAAAAAACTAAAAAGATTAAATTTGGCCAGATGTGTCTGATTAATAAGTCTCTGGAAAAGTACTTTTTTTTTCGTTAAAAGACGTTTCAGGAAGAGATCGAGTTCAATCACTGCTTTTGTTTTGGCAAAAGCTTTCTAATTACTGATAAACTTCATAAGCTAGCAATATTTTGCATATAGTTTTTATTCTTGATTTCTTTGAATTTATTTCATGCCTCACATTTTTTACTTTCAATAGAAAAAAATTCTTACCTTTTCAATTTTTATAATCAAACCGAATTAATTATTGTTTTAAAAAAAAGTTAGTACCTTCAAGTATATGATTTTTTATTCATTATTTAATTTTCTCGTCACACAATTTATATGAATGTCATTCATACTTCCATCGTTCATCATTTTAAGAAGATTTGGAATAAATATCGAAAAATCCCCCAAAAAAACTCTAAGCAAGCCTATTAAAAATGAGAATTTTTGATTTTGGCTCAAAAAAATACAAGAAATCTGATAGTATGTTTCCTTTTTTTTTTTGCCTATTTTTGATGAAAATTTTTAAAATTAACTGGAGGAAGGGGGGTTCTTAGACCCAAGTACTTAGCTCTTACCTTAATAGTAGAAGTTTGTAGTTGCGCTTACCTCTACAATTTTTTTAAATGGTTCACACCCTTAACAGTTCCAATTTCTGCCCACTGCGAGCCTATTTTATAAATAAAAAGAATCATTTTCCACGTACTTACCTGGTTTTCTTGAACTTTCTCGTTCCAATTCTTACCTTGTTGATGTGGATAATCAAACTTAATTACTTGTTATTTAAGAAAAGGATAGAACCTTTAATTAAATCACTTTATTTTCAACATTTAATTTGCTCATATTGCTCGTCAATGAGTTTAGCTGAATGGCATTCATATTTCCATCTTTCATCATTTTCAATTTTTGGAATTTTTTGGCTTTTTTGTCATTTGTTTTTAAATCAAGAAACCCCGTTTACCAGTTTCGCTGAAATTTAAGAGTTCTGTCAGACTTGTAATAAAAATCAAAAAATCCCCTAAAAAAAGCTTTAGCTAGCCTATTTTTTAGACTTTTTTTTTAGAAAAAAGAAATGATCATTTTTCATGTTTTTTAAAAAGATATAATTTTTTAGTTTTGGCACAAAAAATATACAAAATTGCTAGATAGTATCTTTGATTTTTTTGCCAATGTTCGATGAAATTTTAAAAACTGTGCCCATTTTTTCGCGTTTCCTCATTTTTTTGCAACTGTAGGACATATTCCACAAGATTTTGTTTTAAGTCTAAAAAATTCCAAATATGTTTATGAATATGCCCAATTCACCTTTTTTTTTTTTTTTTTTTTAAATCGTTTATGAATTTTTGATTTTGATTGCAAAAATTGTGTATAACTTTTTGTATAGCATTAAGCCGGAATATTTAAAGAAACACAGGCGTATCCACTTCTTTCGAACCAGGGAGAAATAATCTCCCCTTTCATGATATTTAAGAATAATTTTTCCAAACAAAAGAATTTAAAAATTATCTTACTACTTTTTCAGTTTTCTTCGACCCCCTTTTTTTTTGTAGGAAAGTTAATTCCAAAATAATTTAGCTTCTAAAAAAATGCTACTTAAATAGTGAATTCCAAAACCCATAATTGGGCTTTCTGAACATCTAAAAACTCATATTGAAGCAGGATATTCCAAAACGCCTAATTGGGCATTCTGAATATTTAAAGTATTCAATAATTTTTTTTCTTTTGTTCTTGACTAGAAGCTGCTTTATGATCCCTCCTTTGTAGATCCCAAAATCTGACTGGAGGATACGCCCATGTAAATGAAAAATCACCTCTGCCTCTTTCATTTTAATAGAAATTCAAATAAATATTGTAGTGGCAAGCAATATTTAAATATTCCGGCTTTAAAATTGTAAATTTTTAAAAAATCTGAACTTTTTCTTTTACAACGTTCATCAAGTTCAGATTGATTTGATTTTTTTAACCAAAGATTTGCCTTTAAGGGGATTTTTTAGCGATGCAAGTAACTTAAAATCAATCTTTGAAAATCCAAGAGAATATACTGATTGCACCGTTTAAAAAATCCTCATTAATTAAAGGCAAATCAGTTAAAAAAGATCAAATTAATCTGAACTTGATGAAACGTTGTAAAAGAAAGTTCAGATTAAAGGAAAAAAAAGGAATAAAATAAAATAGAACTTGTAAAAAACTTTATTAAATAAAATAAAATATATATACAATACATTACTGGTTATCATTTTTTTCAAGACGACGAGTGATACACCCCCCTCCAGAAGAGGGCACCTTCCCCTTTTCCCTGTACCCCTTTCCCCATCTCCTATTCCCATATAGGGAACAAGAGACGAGTCAGGGGCAGGGAAGGTGCCCGCACGCGACCGCGAGTTATGTTTGGTTAGATAGCACAAGACGAATTGGCAACTTGCAGACATCGAAAGATGACTCAGAAAACTACCAAAGTCTTTCTGTAAAGTACCAAGCTAAAAAAATCCCTTAAAAGGAATTTTTTTTCGCAAGTTACTTTACAGGCATTGATAGTTTTCTAAGTCATCTTTTTTTTCGATGTCGCAAGTTGCCATTTTTCTTGTGCTACCTGTTTGCAAGTTTAAAGGATGAGCCGTAATTATTTGAAAATATATTCAACTTTCATTAAATTTTTTTTGATCTCTTTAAGGTTTTTTAATTCCTTTTCTTTTTTTTTTTTAAGTACGGCTCATCCTTTTTTAATGCAAGGAGAGAGTTAAATTTATTTTCCTCTGAATAAAAATTTCTAAGATAAAATTTTTACTCTCTCCTTGCATTTCCTATCTCCCGAAGGATTTATTATTTCCAAGAATGCAGCCATGATATTTTTTTAAGATATTTATTTCTATCCTTCAAATTTATTTTATTTTTTTTTTTTGGTATTTTATAATATTGCATGGCTGCATTCTTATAAAAAGCAGGGAAAAAGGTAAGTTCGCTCTACTGTATTTTTTTAATTTTATTAAAAGTATTTTTTAAAAGTTGCTAATAAATCTCTTTTTATTTAAAAATTTTTTTTTTCCAAAGTCTTTTCCCCTGCTTTTTAACCTCCGCCCCCACGTCTCATCCAAGAGTGGGGCCGTCTTGGACTCATTGACCTCCGCCCCCCGTCTCATCCAGAAGGAGTGGGGCACTTCTGGAATCGCAGACCTCTCCGCCCCCCGTCTCATCCAGGAGTGGGGCACTCCTGGAATCGCAGACCTCTACGCCTCCAAACCCAACCCACAGGTAGAGGCACCCCATGGGCTCCGGCGTGCTCTTGCCTCAAAATACTACACCGGGTGCGAGGCAACTCCCTTCCCCGGTGAGGGGGCCTAGCGTCCAACAAGCCTGGATGAGTGCTCTTATTACCCTAGCTGTTCTTTGTAATTTTACCACCGAGTTATTGGCTACTACTATAACTGATCCTTAATTCTGATTTAGCTCTATTCTAATCCTTAATTTCGAAAAATAATGCCACCAATGAAATCTTTATATCAACCAAACCTTCCTGAAACCATCTTACAGAAAAAAAATCAACAAATATATGTATAGAAGAAACTAAAAATTTGTGTTTTCAATTTCGACATCCTTTAAAAGACACATAAAAAAAGATCCCCTTACTCCTGAGCTGAATATTCCTGGCAAGAACAATATGAGAAAATAGTAAGACAAGCTAAACTTGCAAAATATTTACAAAGACAAAGAAAAGGAAATGACATTTTGGCCTAAAAAATATTTAACGCAAAAAAGGAAGAAAAATTGCTTAATTCGCACTACTGAATACATAAAAAAATGCCCAAAGCCATAATTTTTCGCTGTGCATGATTATATTAAGTCGAAAATGACCCAGCAAAGCATAAGCAAAAATTTTTTTTAAGAAGATTAGAGTAACATATGAAATTATTAAGAATCTCTTACAGCTCAGTTGTGAATTTTAAAAATATATCATTTTGCAGCCTCATAAATCCATTTGCAGAAAATCTTAAAAATAATGCCCAGAATGAGAAATATCTCTTTCACCTAACGAATATTTACAGCCCAAACCAGAAACAGAAAAAAAATCAGATCCTGTCTTTCCACCAAGAAGTGATGAGAAATGTTAAGCTCACAGAATATTTACCGAAAAAAAAAAAAAAAAATGACACCTGAAAAAATATTTAGCACCATTAAAAAATAAGGAGAAAATTTAATCTATTACAGCTCAGTTGTGAATCTCTAAAATATGTCATTTTCCAGCCTCATAAAATCTATCTGCACAAAATACCTCTTTCACGTAAGTGAATATTTACAAAACAAAACAGAAACAGAAAAAAAAAATAAGATCTCGTTATTCCTAAGCTGAATATTCCCAAGAATTATTTTAACCTCACAGAGCATTTACCAAAAAAGAAAAAATGACACCTTAAAAGTACTGCACAAATAAAAGGTAAGGAAAAAATTTAAAAGCTCACACTCATTTAGCTCTTAAGTCATAATGCTGAAATAACTCTTTCACTTAAAATATTTAAAAGACTAACGAGAACTACAAAAAAATAAGAAGACATTATTCCTAAGCTGAATATTTCCAAAGCATTGAATTTGAAGAACCATACAAGAAATTTGAAGCCTACAAAACATTTACAAAAAAATAAATAACGCCTAAAAAATATTTAGCACAAAAGGCCTGTGAGACATTTAGCCAATCCCCCAATGGTAAAATAAGAGAGCTTTATAGGTTTCAGAGCACTAGCCTAGTCGAAGTGTTCAGTAAACGGACAATGCTTAATACCATTTACCAATATATTCATACTGATGAACAATGTAAATATATTCATAAATAGTAGAGCATTGTCCATTTACTGATCACTTTGACTAGGGACACCCAGGAGGTAACCGTTCACATAGTCATACGTCCCGGCCAAACGGGCAACCTATGCTTGCGGCCCTCCCATGACAAGACGAACTAACCAGGACCCGTACGGCTAAGCCGTGGTAAACCACCACCCTTCCCCCCACCCCCTACCCGCCCAATTAAAGGTCTGGGTGGACCTATAGTTTGCACTTGTAACAAGATAATAGCTATAGTAGCTATCAGTCGCACAAAGTGCCCAATCCCCATTCCCCAAGACTCTTAGCACTTGTGACAAGATAATGGCTATAGTAGCCAAAATCAGTCGCACAAAGTACCTAATCCCCATTCCCCAAGACTTTCCGCACTTGTGACAAGATAATGGCTATAGTAGCCAATATCAGTTGCACAAAGTGCCTAATCTATATATATTTACATAATAAAATAAACTTACAACTACACAAATCCATGAATACATTCCTCTTCCGTTTTTTCTTCTTCGTCATTTTCTTGTAACTTGGAGAAACCTGATGGAAGAAGAAAGTCGAGCTGATGAAGAACATGTTGCAACTGAGCCAATTGGACGGACGATCCTCTACCTGAAAAAAACAAAAAAAATTAAGATTAATTGTCCAACCAGAAATATTTGATATTTTGTCTCAAAAAAAAATAGTAAGCAAAATTTCCAGCACAGAAAAATATGAGCAAAACTTTCTCTACCAATACGGTAAAAAAATTAAAATAATTTCTAAAGCAAAGCTAAACCTGTAAAAAAAAATCTGATACAACCAGTGAAGAAAACGATTGCATGCAGAAAATTAAAGGAAACACTTTTTAAATATATCGATATTAATCCTTACCTTAACATTAATCCATAAGCATAGGTCCTCCTCTGTGGATACTCTTCAACAGATCATCATGGCAATGTCTTGTAGTGAACAATCAGCAACGCATAAAACTATCCTGGAATTAAAAAAAAAAAAAATAAAACACTTGAAAAGTGCATCAACACTGAAAAAAAAAAGATCTTTCGATCAAAAGTCAAAACTTAATTGAATGAAGAACCTTTTTTTGTGATTAAACTCTCTAATTCCCTTTCTTAGATCCACTAAGGCAAATAATCTCAAAAAAAATCAACACTTCATGGTTCTTCATAAAAAATTATCTAAAGCCGAGAATCACTCAATAATAGAAAAAAATTCTGAAGGAAAATTTTTTTGAACATTTTAAATCTCCTCGGCAAAAACGTTTAAAACCTCTAGTACACGATATTAATTCGCTGTTTAAAAAAAATTATTAACAACGCACTTTACCTTCGTCAAATGAAAAGCGAAGCTAACCTTAAAATTCGACTAGAAATAAATAACGAATAAAATCCCGATTTTAGGTAAATCTTTACTTGAAATAAGCCTTAAACTTTGCACTGTTTTTATTTCATTTACTTACTTTCAAGAAAAAAAATATTTATCGAATTATAAACAAAGCAAAAAAAAAATTCACGAAGAAAAATCCGACAGTCTTTTACTCAAAATGGCGGTGAATGACGTAAGCGCATATGGTTAGTACGCGGTACTGACGCTGCGATGACAGCGCCATTTTTTCAACAGATTCAACGAAGCTAACGATAATTACTTTAAATCTTGGCTAGTCTCGTTTTGTCTTCTAAATTTAATCAAAACAATAAATTTTACGACTCCTAAATATTTATTATAATGCTCTTCCTGGATTTTCTTGACTAATTCAAACCAATGTTATGTTTAATAAAAAACAAACGCCTACTTCCCTCGATTTTCACAAGTGCAGAAAGCAGCACAAAGCTTTTCCGTACGATGAAAAAAAATTCAGTGAATATGGTCGATATTTTTTCTCCTGATGACCTAAAAATGAAAGGACTTATTCATCAAAGTTTAGAATTTCCTATCAAACAATTGATTAGCCCTTCCCTACATACCTATCACCAGCGACTTAAGCAACCAACTTTTAAGCATCAACTTGAAATTGAAAATCATCAAAAAATTTCATTTTGAACTTAATTTTTGATCCTCAAGAATCTTTTCTAATAAAAACTCATTTTACAAACAAAATCGTTATGTAAAGGGATAATGGTACAGGCTACTCTCCAGTCATCAATGACCTTGATCTTGAAGCTCCAGATTTTTGCATTTTCCTTACTTATAGATCAGTTTATTGAAGTGAAAGTAACCAAGCGCAATTCAGATCAGTTTTAGGGACAGATTGGTAAAAACCCAAGATGAAAAACGGAATAAAGTATCTGAAAATTTAATTGCAATCCTGAAATACAGGGCCATCATGTCATAGAACCAAATTTTTAACCTTAAAAAGAAGCTTTTGAAGTCCCTAATGTCTTCTTCATACAATTTTTTCTTGTATCTTTAGAAAAAAAATTCAAGTATTTTTAATGCACTTGATATTTCTTTGCAACTAGTTGTAATTGTCAAAAGCAGGCAGAACAAAAAAATGACAATCATGGTAATATTAATGATTCTAAATCAAAACAAATTCAAGAGGACTTGTCAAAAAAATTGAATCACAGAGCTGCAGAATTCTGAATAAAACTTACCTTGTTAGTAATCCATGATGGTAGTAGGCACTCGTCTTTCCCAGTTTATTGTTTTTCTGCATGCCATCATTATTTTGCTACCTCGTTGTCCTGGAATTGCTTGGCAATAAACAAACCTAAAAATAAAAACAAAAAAAAATTAAAATCTTCTTTAAAAACTGGTAAAAATAGCTTTTGATCAAAAATTCAAAAACATAATTTGTGAATGACGAACCATTTTCTCTTATTTCACTTCTACAACCCTGCCTAGTATCTACACTAGCAACAAAATCTTTTTAAATTCATATTTTTTTGATTTTTGAAAAGACGTTGTCAGTATACACCATGTACTTGGAAGATGCTATAATGAACATGTTAACAACCAGTTAACTTTAATACTTCTTCAAGTAATTCATTGTAAGCTCAAAAAATCTTACCGTTTGCCCTATTAACAATGGATTTCTCATTAATTCATGGTTTCCCATGTCCCTGCTTAAGCTATTTAAATGCTACTTCATAACCCGAAAATAAACGAAAATGAAGACGTAAATTTACTTTAAGTACTTACCAATAAATAAAATAAGAATTATTCCTCCTAAAGTCGCTTTAAATTCCAGCTGTGTTTGCTCCAACCAACGGGAATGTGTTGACCAAGGCATCGATCGGCATCACTTTATCCTCAAGTCCTGGCCTGGCACCTTCATTATTGATAAATATAACACAAAGAGTTTTTTATTCACCAACACATGTCCCGATTTAAGTTACATTACATTTAATAAATATTTAAAAGAATCACGTTCATAATACTGTTTAAATTGTTTTACAAACCTCGAAACAAACACGATTTCCGACGGACGCCATTTTGATTTGCGATTGCAAAGTCACCGCCACCTAAGATAGGTGTCGCCACCTAGAAGCATCTCGTCTATAAATTTCAAAATTTTAGCGCGATTTTATTGAAAATAAAATAATAACATTTAAATCGCATTACTTACTTCGCCAAATTTGACTCGTTTTGCTCGTAAAATATTAAAAAATTCCAGGGCAAAACTCATAAAAATCGTAAAATGCGTTTTCGACGCATTTCCCGTATGAATTTTGGTAAAACTTTTGCGTCAATCGACAGAGATCTAACATTTCAGACCAAAAGCTTCCTAAAGTTCCGCATAAAAAGCTTATAATATTAAAAAATAAAAAAATGCGGATGATTTGGAGGAACGTTGCTTCTCATTCGAATCCGATTTTAAAGAAAATTAGAACTACTAAAAAGGTTCAAGTAATTCAACTTGGAAAATGACTTTTCTGTCAACTGGGACTTTTGGAAAAAAAACTTAACTCAACTCTCATCTTGAATGCCCTTAGAAGCTGCATAAGCGAAACAAATTAAAAAGACGAAACTGCTTTTACCGCAATTTATGTCCAATGGTACATTTTTCATATAAATTAAATAATCGAATTATAAAAACTCGTTTTGATTTGAAGCGACCCTAACACTCTTTTTTGCACGCGGCTAGACACCGACGTGAATGGAGGAAAGGCGGTATTATAGGCGCAGCGCACACGGAAACGGTTCTCATTACTTGAGGCAAGTCGGGCACTCGGTCTGTCCTCAGCCCCCCAAGGCAATGTGTGTGTAGGTCACCGGGACATCAGTAAGTCATTGCCCTCAACATTCCACAAATCTCACTTGTTTCTTATATTACATCAACCATTATCTTTTTTCTTCTTTCACGCTTATTTTTTTAATCAGAAAAAAACCAAAAAATAAAAAAAAGCACACTTTTTTTTCAAAAAATTATATTTCAAAAAAAAAAATTATAATTAAATACCTGTTAGTTAAAAAAAAACATACATTCTCTCATTTACAAAAATTGTGACTACAATGAGCGATATATCATTCATCCTTCTTTCTTTTTTCCCTTCATTCATACATAATTTTCTCTGTCATCATTATAAAAATTTGTACATTATTCGAAAAAAAAAGTAATAATTTTTGAATAGAAAAATGGAAGGGCTATAAAATACATAACCTCACCTTGTCAATATTTTTTCAAAAACAAAAAAAAAAGAAAAACCCTTCACATTAGAAAAAAAAATTAGAATTAAGAAAAAAAGGTACTAAGTTCTACAAAATACATGAGCAAAGTAGGGTGCATAACGATAATTTTTAACTAACAAAATAACGACTAATAATATCAAATTACTAACCATATTTAAAAAAATAATAATTAATTAACAGTAATGTACTGTACATTCATCCAATTTAATTTGAATGTCTTTTTCGTTTTTAAATTTTTAAAAAATTGACTCAAAACGCAAGATGTTAATTTAAAAAAAATCATTATAAATTTTCATCTTGCTTTTAAGCTTATACTAACGAATAGGCGATTTATAAAAAAAGAAAGAAAAAACAACCCTTATAAAATAAAACCTGGAGGCATATGTTTTTTTTTTTTTAAATCGCCTCTTCATGTTTCCGCAATAAACAATAATAATAATATTAGTAATGATGATGATAATAAAAAAAGAACCTATTTTGTTAATGAAGTAGTTCATTATCTGGTCGTATAGCCGTTTAAAACACCATTTGCTCCACAATCGAGCTCGATACTTTCAAAAAAGAACGTTTATTAATATAGCAAGAACAATGCGGCCATTTTCCTAATCTACAATACCCTCAGGTCGTACCTATATTTTTTTTTTACTCGTGTCATAGTAAAAGAATACATAGTATGCCAGATCTGGCTCCCAAACTCGTCAAGGTCGCGCATTGCGTCATCAACGGGAAGATTGAGACGATATCTTCTGCTTCACTGTTTTTTTATAATTCATCAAATCAATTTTACAAATCGAAACTACATAAATTCGGTAAGTACCATCAATAATAAAACAAATTAATGCCGGCACGGTTTTTGAAATAGCATTTTTATTAATTACAACGGGGAAAAAAAATTTACGAGCAGAAGATATTCATTTCGTCTTTCCCGTTGTTGACGTCATAGGCCACTCTCACGTGGTACACCCTGCGCGCTGGCATACTATGTATTCTTTTACTATGACTCGTGTGAAGTAATACGGAAAGTGTTTGAAGGAATTTGTAGCCGTGGCATTGTTCGTACGTTTTGAATTTTCGTAAAAAAATCGGTGTTTTAAACTGGAGGAGAATTTTTACAGTTAAACTTTATATTTAATTGTTTATTTGTTTAATTATTTTCAGCGATTCTCAGCTAATTAATCATTTTTCGTTATTTAAGTGAATTAGCTGAATGTTTTTGCATGTAACAAAGAGGTTATGTTAACAAAGTCAACCGACGCCATCGTTATTGTTAGCAGGGTCGTAATGTCGTGGCAGCAGAAACAATGTAAACAATGCATTAATTTTGATTATACTTTCTTCTTTCAGTTTAAATTGATGAATTTAAGATTCTAAAACAAGGAAATGAAATTCGAAAGAAGTGATGATGACAATTTTGCAGCTTCTGCTCCCATAATAGAATACAATTTCACAATCTAATGGTAAAAAAAATTAATTAGTTCATTTGCAAGCATATTCTCCTTAGATACAGTAACATTCAGCCTCGTTTAATTAAATGAACTCTAAAGTTCCTGTAAAACTCCTGTTCGTAAAAATAAATTTACTCGACCAAAAATGTAGCCTCCATTTAAAATTTTATATAAATAAAAATGGCAAAATGAATATTTTCAATGTAACACATTTACCATGATGATGTTTTTTTGTTAATTATAAAAACAATCTAAAAAAAACCCCCGATGCGTTTTATTTACGTCGTAAATCGCCAATTTGTTTTATTTTTTTTTAAATTAATTGAAGCAAATCGAAATGATTTTATTTAAAAATTTTATTTTTTATTTAAAAAAATCTCTTTTTTGATTCGTGTTGTGGAAAATATAAGCGAACGCGCTGGGGCGGCGAAAGAAAAAATTTATAATACGGCCAAAATCTAACTGGGTTTGGGCCCAACGACAATGGCCGATAGGGGGCGCTGATGTATCTTTCGTAGTAAACGTAAAATTAGTTATTGAAATGGTCGTTATAGCGCTAGAACAAAATAAATTTTAAAATTAACCCATGATAGTTTAATACTATTTAGATGTTGATGTTGATGTTTATTAGATGTTGTATTCGATATACGATGCGCTACTGATTAAATAAAGCTTTCTTTTCATGTAGCAGCGCTTGTAAATAAAGAGATGACGTTTAATTGTTACCTTTATCAAAAAAGGGCATATGTAAATAGGAAAAAATATGCTTAGGTGCCTTTTTTGCGAAAAATTAATTTTTGGCAATTTGTAAAGTTACATTGATGCTAGACTTTTAAAATTTGCATCGAAACGAAAGGCAGAAATAGCCGTATTATATTAAGGTTTAGTTCGACTTTAGGAAACAGCATATGGCAGCTATAGAACCTATTCTTTGCCAGAAAGCGAGGGATTTTTCTCAATAAGCCCTTCCTAACCCTACTGGCTATGTTTGGCGCCGTTCATTGAACGCTTATACCTTCCACCGACTTGAAACCTATTTCATTTTCATTATATATTGACTAGTACTGTTCATATTTTTTTTTTTATATAATATAGCAACGACGAGTAAAGACATTTTTTACAAACATCCCTCTCGCCTATCGTCATTCCCCGAAAAAATAAATCCCTTCAAATTTGCTTCTTTAAAAAGTCTAAATTCTCCCAATTATTGAAAAATTAAAAATTTTCCTCTTACGAGCAAAACCAACGTTTCGACGATTTTTTAGAATTACTTTGCGACGTTGTAGGATTCGTAAACGAAACGGCTAAATTTTTTTCGGCCATCGCCGAGAACGGGCGTAGCCTAACGCATAAAAACGCCGACATTAAACACGATACAATAAGTATGGCTAATAAAACTACAAGCGTTGCTGCGAATCCCGGAGTTGACATGCAAATCAACCCGGAAGAATCGAATCCGGCTGGTACTACAATCATTGGGGCTTCAGTTGCGTTTGAATTTTCATCTAAGGAGAACGTTAAATCTCCCGTTGAAACTACTCTAATAATACGATTAAGCCCAACTTCTTTCTCCGGCGTCTCACGACGATGCCTCCTTCCGACGCGTCGTTCATCCCTCGGCCGTACGCCGCCTCCCAAATACGCTTCTAATGGTAAACCTAACGGAGGTGGCGGTAAACCGTATCCGGTGTCTATGGCTGGACCGCCGTGCGATGCGTGAGCTTCCAATAACCCAGCGTGATTATTATGCAAATGCGCGTGGGGATCTGAACATTGATCCGGGCATTGATATCTGCAAATTTGTATCGTGCATTGGAAATGAACTTCCATCGAATCCGGGAATTTGAAAGCTTGGAAATGAGCGTATGATAAAACAGAAGCGGACGCTCCGAAATTTTTAATTTTCGTGAATCTCGACATTAATTTCGGTCGTGTCACGCATCCCTTTTGATCCACTAATTGTATCGGTGCTCGTTTCCCGTCGTGTGCCATACAATTCCTAACTAACATATCGAATTTGGAATCGTCGTCTTTAATTGCGAGTACCATCGTCATCGTCTGGCCGATTTTAACTAATCCAGAAACTTCCGACGCCCACGGTCCTTTGCCGACTTGGATTTGCATCCAGCAGCCGACGTTATCTCCAGCGAAGTCAGCGCGGACGACGTCTAACATATCGACCGGGAACGGTCTGAACGTTACGGATTTTTCGTACTGGTCGTGCCACGTGCATCGGAGTTTACGTGCCTGATCCCAAACTTCTTGCACTTGAGGATCGTATTGGATAACGATTATATTCTCGAAATACGTCCCGGAACCGGAATCAGCACCGTATCCGTATAAACCGTTTTCTGTGTTGCCAGCAGTTCCGCAAGCGTGGATGCTAATATCAAAATTAGCCGAGGTTCGTCCTAATCCAGCCGGTAAATGCACGCAATTAACATTGCTATAATGCCCTTTGCTGAACACGATCCCGTAAAATGGCTTATCGAACCCGATGTACACTTTCATCGAGTTCTTTTCGCATTTCACATCCAATGAGACGATCTTCGGCATGTCTGGAGTCGGTGCAGGCCATGGATCGGCGCTGATTCCGTGATTTGGCGGCGGTCCCGCTTTGTATATTTTATCGATGGCATCACCTTGTTTAGGTGGAGGAGGTGGTGGCCCGTGATAAAGGTTATGGTCGAATATTGGTTGCTTTCCGTGATGCGGACCGTTTGGCCGATTCCCGTGTAAACCGCTTGGACGGTTCGGGGGATGTACTCTTGGTGGTTGGTAATTGTGCTTCGGCCCGGTTTCTGCTGCTTGTTGGTCTTCTTGGTTTGAGATTTGTTCGCTGCTTGCTACGTCTGAGTCTTCCCTATCTTGTGCGCTGTTGTTTTGAGCCGGGTCGGTGTGTTCTTGAGGTTGGTTTTGGTTCCCATGGACGGTTCCTGGTACGGCTTCGACTACTTCTACTTCTTCGCCAGCCGCTGTCTGTAATTAGAAAAAGAGAGAAATTTAGAATAAGAAAAATTTATTGGAGGCAAAAAATGAGGATTTTCTGGTGGATTTTTTAACGGTAATTGAAATTTTTTAACAGAGAAAGAGCCTTTTCATATTTTTTCCAATTTTCAAGAATCGATAAACAAACCAGCAAAAATTTTTCTAAAATGAAAGGAGTTTGATGGTAGAAAAGTTAACCCACGTCGTGGATTAATCCTCTAGTGGAGTCCGATTATAATGACAAAAGAAAAATTCTGAAAAAATGTTTGTGACAAGAGAAAAATTCTGGAAAAATGTTTGTGACAAGAGAAAAATTCTGAAAAAATGTTTGTGACGAGAGAAAAATTCTGAAAAAAATTTTATGGCAAGAGGAAAATTCTAAAAATAATTTTTTTGACAAAAAAAGATTAAAAAAATTTTTTTGATCAAAAAAAATTCTGGATTACTTTTTAATTAGGTCCAGATAAAATTTTCTCTCATGAAAAAATGTATTGACTTTTATTTTCACAGACTTTTAAACCACCCAGATTAGTCAGGGCTTATTTAAATCCTTGAAAAAACAAGCCTCAAACTTTCGATTTACCTTAATCCCGCTCCCCTTCATCTCCCAAAATACTTCACCTTTCAAAAAATTCCCACAACCAGAAGACAAACTCTAATAAAAAGCAGTTTAATCAAGTAGCTACGAGGAAAAAGCTTCGTCACAGGGTTCAAAGGATCCTATTAAAATATCATTAAATTGTAACATGTAATTTCACGGTACCTGTGTAACGCAATTCACGTACCCACTTAGAAACCTAATTCGTTAAAAACCTTTTCGAGGGCAAAGTATAAAAAAGGATTACAAAAAAAAATTAAAAAGACGTTCCCTAAAATCAATGGACATCCAAATAAGAGAACGGTCTCGAAAAATATGTGTGTGTGAATTTAAAAGCGGATGAATTAATTAACGGCGGCTACTTAAGACCTCTACTCAGAATAAAACGTCAAATGTTTATTATAGGATCGTAAAAGGAATAGAACTCATCGGGTTGTTGTAACGGATCGAAAGAAAAAATCACAGGGTCACTCGGCCGGCCACAGCTTCAAGCTCTAACCTCTACAACTCAATAAAATTTAAATTTAAATATCTTTTTTGACACTGCTTACCTTCATTTTCATTCTTATCGATTGTAATCTTTTTAAATATTTCCCCGATATAACTTTTAATAGCTAAATTTATTTAATTAACTCGTTTTTAAATTTTAAGACCTTTTTTTAATATAATTTTTTTTGGGAAGAACTGAATGTTGGTCAAAGTAATTTTTTTAAAAAAGATTTTTTAAAAGAAATAAAAAGTGGCCTTGTAAAGGTCTGAGGGGAGTGGAATCTCGACCATAAATTAAATGAGAATTTATAATGCTTTTACACCTGGAAGAATTAGAGTTTTTAGGTGTTGAAGAGTCGGATCGCGAGCGGGTCCCCCTTATGATCTAACCTAAAAGTTCTAAGTAGAAAAGGTAGATTAGGTGAATAATAGGAAGTGAATAACGCGATATGGTGTTTTAATAATAAGACATGACACCCTGTATAATTTTCTCAGTCGGGGGTTAATATTTATCTATTTATAATCATCCATAAATCGTCAAACCGCAAGTGTGGAATTTTTTTGCCATAAGCTACCATTCCTCGCGGTTTATTTAATAGTCGTCAAGGCACTGATTTATTGTACCGTCTTTTATTGTTTAACAAGCCTGCATGCACCTTTAATCTATTTTATAAAATCGATTTTTTTATTGTTATTGTTCAATATCGTTATTTTGTTTCAGGCGAAAAAATATTTTTTTAAGGTAATGCCGGGAGTTGTATTTTTTGTGAGGTATGATTGGACCAAAATCGTTTAGAAAGGTAAAGTTGTAGCGGGTTTTTTTTTGAATAGATGACCAGTTAAGAGAGGCAATACACCCAATACACCCTCAAATAGATTAGAGCATACCCAAAGCTTGGGAAGGCACATAGGTAGTTCCTGTACTTTCCTCGGCCTCTTTTCATCCATTGCTAAACATAGGTCAAGCATATGCACTTGCTGAGCTAAGCAAAACATAGCAAGTTTTTTGACTTTTTCTGCCCACATCCAGCCTTAGTTGAGACATACTATATTGCTCAATCAGTTATTTTGCACCTTTGTATCGAATTCGATACCTCCATCCTCCTTCTGGCGAAGAACTAAAACTCTTAAGGACTCTTCAACTCTGAGTACGGGCATATGAACAAGATAACACCCCAAATTTTGGAAAATCAGCAGCAGTAAAAGTGAAAGAAGAAACTGAACAACTCTTCTCTAAAGAACTTCTCAGCTACACGCATTTATTGCGTAATTGCATGACGCTATTCTTCTTATTTTTTAAATGCTCGCTCCTCGTCGGAGATTGGCGGTCATCATGGCGATCCTAACTTTGGAGGCTGCCTAACGAAAAAGGGATACTGAATTTTGGCCGTACCAGTCTCTTAGATTCTTGAGCCAGGATGTTTTCCTCCGACCGGTCTACGCCTGCCTTCTTAGACGAAAGGTTTCGCATGAAAGCACACCTGGCTTGCTCTATTCGAGCCTTGACTTCCTGGCTGTAATCCCACTTCTCATTCAATAAACACCCCAGATATTTGTACGAAGCAACACGCTGTCACCCTCTGGCCATTTACTGAGGGCGTGCGCTTTTTTGTTTTCAACCATTGACGATTTTACTAGGAATTTACTAGGAATATCAAATAATGTGGTGACTTTCCATAATCATCCACATCGCAGTACGGGAGCCATACCATTGATCCAACTCTGCCTCCCGATATCTGAGTCTAGGCCTTGCCGATAACTACCATCTTCAGCCCTAGGTCAGTATTAGCGAAGCTGCTCCCCTCATCTAACTCATAACCCTGAGAAGAGAGCTCACCACAGAGGGCAAGGACGCCATTCCTTGAGCAAGACAAAACATGCCTAACCGGCTACCCTGGCAAATCATTTTAACAAAATTAAGTGATTAAAAATCATCTGCCCGATCGTACATGTTCAAAACACACGAAAAAACATCGCAAACCGATACATAATTACAATCCGCCAGGCTATCGTGCCAATACCCGCCGAAAATTTCTCAAATTCGTTACCTTCACCGTTTCGCCTAATAGCTACTACAAGAAGCGCTTTAATTAATTCCATTTTTCTCGAATCAAAAACCGGCAAAAATCTTACCCCTGCAGCCACTCATCTTTTTTTTTTCTTCTTACTTTAATATTAATGCATACGAGGAGAGGAAAAAATATTAAATTACAAGGGACTAGAGGCAGAACGATGATGAATAGTGTAATGAAGAATGCGTGATACACGAATCTACGGGTATCATTTGCATTGAAAAATAGCGAAAAAAGTAAGATGCGCGCATATCAAAAAAAAATAAGTTTGTCGCCTTATTATCATAAACCTTCTCATCTTCGACATACTAAACACTTTAAATCGGGGCCAGACGCGCTGAACAAACATTATCTTACAAATAATAAAATTGATTATATCACGTTTGATTATTCTTATGATCATAATTTGAAAAAATTTTAATTATCATTATTAAATATTATTATAAAATGCAACAGTGATTAATTAAATCTTTTAAATAAGTTTTGGGTATATTAAATTTTTATATAAAATACTTCGGATATGCATCCAGTCGGTTAATAGGGTTATCGAAGCTGATGTAAAAGCCGCGAGACAAACCGGGTCACCGATTAGTTTTCAATTACATATTTTGATAACTTTGAGGTTCTAAATACTATCATTATTCAAGCTTCGAACTCATGCGCAAAACTATATTGCTATTTAATGTAGACGAAACCAATTTTTTTTAATCATCTCCTAGCTCTTTGGTTAACTGATCTCAGATTGCGGAAGGTCTACTTATAATTTTGTATTTATGTCGATGGAGGTTAAGTGTTATTACTTTTAGCACCCTTTAGCTAATGATATGCCAATAAAATTTTTTTTTCTGCTACTTCTTCCAGTTGAGTGAATTAATGAAGTTTGAGATGTTACTCTTATTGGATTGAATCAGATCGGAGCATTGGATGCAAGATCGTTGGATCTGGGCTAGATGCAGATTGGCTGTATGTGCTGGTCAGGCTAGAAGTAAACTAGGGTTGGGTAAAGTCAGCCGGGCAGTTATAGATCAAGCTAATGCAGACAAAGACAATTAGGAGTTGTTAAGATGCCCAAAAGCAAAGCTGCTTAAGTCATCTTGGTCGGCAACGGTATTAGCTCGATCCGGCTATTTGTGGTCTGAAGTCAGGGATTTCTAACAGACTCGCACCTCTAGATACGTTGGTTGTCTTCCCAATGCAGCCGCGGTCTAGTTAGAGACCATGGACTTGCGTACATCAAGAACCTGGGGGCGTACATGCTATAAGCCCGCCTATTGAATTCGGCGTGTCTTGGATGCACCGGTGATCAGAGGCTGCTTAGAAAAAAGAAGAAGGCGGGACAAAACAATAAAAATAGTCTTTAATCGAGATCAATAATTCGGCAACGGTTACAAAAATATACAAAATGAGAAATAGGGTTTGTAGAAGGAGTTTGTACAGAACTATGTCATTCCTCACAAATGAAATCCTGCCCCGCAAAAAAACCAAAATCTTAAGTCTTACTATTTACAAGTTTTCTAAAAGAAAATATCAAATTTCTTAAGATTCTTTTCCGCATTAAAAATGTTTTGAATTTTAAAATCTCGTCTGAACATGACAAGGGTAAATATGTAAATGTATCCTTTAGTCAGTCCAACCCTTTTCTTAACTCATACAGGGTGGTCCGAAAATTTCTGACCCCCCCCTGACCAATTAGTAATTTCGTTATACTTAACTTATGCGTTATTCAACAAAAGCAAAAATCATGTGAGGGGTACCCATAAGGTTGTACTATCCCCTGGTATACAGTCTGGTTCCATGCAAAAAGGTTCGGCAAAACGGCAGCCCTTTAATTTTTAATTATAATTTTTTTAAATTTTCAATCAGGACTTGGTGCTGGAAAAAAATGAGGAAAAAATTTTTTCTCATATAAAATGGTCTATCTTGATGTAGTTTTTCATGCTGAATCCAAATATCACCTCGGATTTGCTGTACGATGACTCCTTGCAAAGATACCAGCACTTTTAGCCAAAATGCCAATTTTTCCAGATTCATGGTAGAACTAATTTTTTTGTTCCTCGAAATCACTACCCCGACGTAGTTTTTTATGTAGAATCCGAAAATCAATGGGAAATTTTGATTGGCATTACGGTTTTTTTGATAATTTGCAATTTATGTAAAAAAATCGCATTTTTGGCACACACCCTCATTTTTTCACCAAAATTTTTATAACCGTTCATCCAACTAAAAATTCATTATCACAGTCTTTTTCTACGTAAAAAAGCACGTCGATATCATATAGCTACAATTTTTTTACTAAGGGTTTACTGCAGTAAAATCGGAGTTGAAAAACATGAAAAAATCACGAAAAAACTTAGAAATTCAACCGAACCATTTTCGTGACGAAAACGTATTTTTAAGTCAAAGTCAACGAGTTTTCATGGGATTTTAGTAAAAATTCGTGTATAGGGGTTTTCGGGGGCGTAGATTACGATTCTGATGTCAGAATTTTAAAATTCAATATGGCGGATCCAATATGGCGGACAAACACCTAATTTTTTGTCTTTTTTGATGCGGCCGACGTGCCTTTAAGGTTTTTTAAGCTTCTTATTCATTGGTTTAGCAGTAAAAAACATAAAAAGCTTACCAAGGACGTATCACCAATGTTTACGCGTTTAAATTTAATAAAAATAGTACTTAAAGGCTTTAATTTTTAATTTTTTTAATCTTTTAAGGCAAAGATTACTTGGAAATGCTTCCTTTGATTATTTACTGCTAAGTCGATGAATAAGAAGCTTAAAAAACCTTAAAGACACGTCGGCCGCATCAAAAAAGACAAAAAATTAGGTGTTTGTCCGCCATATTGGATCCGCCATATTGAATTTTAAAATTCTGACATCAGAATCGTAATCTACGCCCCCGAAAACCCCTATACACGAATTTTTACTAAAATCCCATGAAAACTCGTTGACTTTGACTTAAAAATACGTTTTCGTCACGAAAATGGTTCGGTTGAATTTCTAAGTTTTTTCGTGATTTTTTCATGTTTTTCAACTCCGATTTTACTGCAGTAAACCCTTAGTAAAAAAATTGTAGCTATATGATATCGACGTGCTTTTTTACGTAGAAAAAGACTGTGATAATGAATTTTTAGTTGGATGAACGGTTATAAAAATTTTGGTGAAAAAATGAGGGTGTGTGCCAAAAATGCGATTTTTTTACATAAATTGCAAATTATCAAAAAAACCGTAATGCCAATCAAAATTTCCCATTGATTTTCGGATTCTACATAAAAAACTACGTCGGGGTAGTGATTTCGAGGAACAAAAAAATTAGTTCTACCATGAATCTGGAAAAATTGGCATTTTGGCTAAAAGTGCTGGTATCTTTGCAAGGAGTCATCGTACAGCAAATCCGAGGTGATATTTGGATTCAGCATGAAAAACTACATCAAGATAGACCATTTTATATGAGAAAAAATTTTTTCCTCATTTTTTTCCAGCACCAAGTCCTGATTGAAAATTTAAAAAAATTATAATTAAAAATTAAAGGGCTGCCGTTTTGCCGAACCTTTTTGCATGGAACCAGACTGTATACCAGGGGATAGTACAACCTTATGGGTACCCCTCACATGATTTTTGCTTTTGTTGAATAACGCATAAGTTAAGTATAACGAAATTACTAATTGGTCAGGGGGGGTCAGAAATTTTCGGACCACCCTGTATATCGTTTCTGATTATGCAATGTCATATCGAATGCAGCTACTACTTGCCTTAAGCATGCTCGGAAAACTAAGCGTATCCCGGCACTAACAACAGCGTTGTTTTCCTCTTCCTCACTTATTTGGTCACTCTGGAAATCCTACTGCCAGAGTAGGGAATTGGCGACCATCATGGTTACAGAGCTTATTGCGGCGGGCAAGAGACCCCAGCCGAATCGACTGCTTTGGGTCTTACACAGCAAACCCTTGGCCATGATGGCTATACTAGGGAGCTTAATGCGGTGGCTTCCCAACACCTTCCGCATCGCAGCACAGGAGCCATACCGTCAGTCTTCGACTCAGCCTCCTACTTTCTGGAATTAAGCCTAGCGAACTTTTACCGTCTTCAGCCAGTGCTGGTAGGACTGCTGCTTCCTACGAGAACCCTAACAGGCCATATTACTCGTACCTAACGGAAAGTACCACCTTCAGCAGCTGGTGGTGAGCGGGAAGATTTAAGGCAGGCGCAGACCAGGTCGGAGGAAAACATCCTGCCTCAAGAATCTAAGAGACTGGTTCAAGATTCGGTATTCCTTTTTCGTTCGGCAGCCTCCAAAGTTACGATCGCCATGATCGCCAATCTCCGACGAGGAGCGGGCATTTAAAGAAGAAGATATCAGCAGGTTAAAACAAACTAAGCTCATACCCCCATAAAACTCAGCTGGAAATAAAAATTTTCCCTGACAAGCTTGTGAACGAAAAAGCTCCCAATATACATCACATCCATCCGCCATAAATCCGCCTGAAGTGGATCCACACAGCCTGGAAAAAGTAGAATACCGACCCACACACACACACCAAAACAAAAATTACGATCCAAAACATATCTGAACCAGAAAAACATTCCATAAACCTCATCAACAAACCTTAAATGAGATAAAACTGTCAAAAGCCTAAAAAAGTACATAACTCAATTATATGTAAATCAATTGGAACTATAATTACATATGATAATACCGTCTCGTCGTTCTATAGAAAACCCCAAAAAAAAACTTTATTTCCACATTCTCTTTTTAAACAGACCAATTAATAATAATCGTCGTTACTTTTGTGTGTGAACACGCAATTTCATTATGACATTGTTATTACGTTTACTTAATTTGTTTCTCATGTAATCCTTACATTAATCCATTAAAGCAATAAAAAACAATTTTATGATATATTATGGATTTTAAAATAAAAAAAAAAACTTGAAGACACACATTTCTTTTTATAACTGGAGAAAAATTTAGCTCGGTTAGCGGTTTAAAAATGATAATTAATCGGTAATTAATATGCCGTGGAAACGATATATTTAACCCATTTTAATGCATCTGGCTTGTCACACTGGATACCTCAAGATACTTCCAATTCCAACATGAAAAAAAAAAAATATAGATATCATCTCATTTGGAAATCACGAAAATAGATCGGGGCCATATCGGTTGTTTAATACAGGATATCACACATTAGTTAAAAACAATAAAAAAAAAAGTCTCGAGGATTTCATGCAACCCAGAAATCACGAATCGATCACCTAATGGAACCGGACTGGCCGGTCAAGTTTGGTTATCTCTTTCTTACGAACTTTTTTTTTAGAAGGGCAAGAGCCGTTTTTGTGGGTACAAGTTCAATCCACGTATCAATTGCAACTTTGAAATTATTTTTATCGATATTCGTTTAAGATTTTATGGCTGGAAATTAAACGTTATAGGCCCACCCGACTAAATAAAAAAGTATTTAACGGTTTAAAATGAATGATAGATGTTACGTTGGTTTTTTAAAAATATTTTTGAATGAGATTATTTTCATTATGTGGATTAATATTTTTAGTGATTTTAATTTGAAATTTAGTTCAGTCCGTAGGTCGCAAGTATCACGACCTTACAAATGGAATTTAAAGACTAGCTTAGGTAAATTTTTTTGCAGCGTTTGGTTGGATTTGCAGGAATGATAACCTCGTGCCGACAGCTCTTGAAAAATACTGGAGAGAAAATTATTTAAATAAATGCTTCACTAAGGTATAGTAGACAGTAGACAGCAACTATCAACAAACACTAGCCATTATCCACTGCTTCCCCATCCTAATGCGAGTGCAAAGCAGGCAGAGTTGCCAAAGCCAATTATGGCAGTAATTAGTGGTATATTTAGTAAATCAAATAGTCTTAATATGTGTATATCCAAATTATGCCCAAGGTGTATTTATGGTATATTTTCTTTATATTTCTGTCATAACAGATCTTTATTGAGCAGATTGATCCCAGCGAGCCATAAGGTAAAATATGACCTGAATGTGAAGTAATGGCTTGGAGTATCTTCATGTCTTGGTGTCACTGGAGATGGAACCCTCTAATACTAAGGTCATGAAATCGAGTTAAATCCCTAAAGGAGACGAGAACAATGGTCCTAATTTCTGTTGGTGAAATCACATTTTGACTTCGCTGCGCTGAGGGTTCGATCATGTCAGTCCGCATCGAAGGCGATGGGCTCCAGGAACGTTTGGCATCAGTCAGGTAAAGTAGTGCAGGTTTTTACTTTTTCAAAGAAAAAATTCTCAAATTTTCGAGAACGTAATGGAGCGAACTAATTTTCTAAAAGGTGGAGCAAAATATATCTGAGTCCCGCTTTATTTAACACCGAAAATCTTGTACCCTTTATTTGCCATTCTAAAATATTTTCAAAAGAAAATTGTTAACGTTTGGAGCAAAAAAATTTTTAATACCGGTACAACTAGAGTAAATAAACAACAGTTACAAGGTTATTTATGTTGATAATGAAAGCCGGCGAACACAGTACAACATCATCATCGGCAGTCTTCGGTAATGTTCGTGTGATTGCGTACTATTGCGTCCGCGTGATTATAACGACTATCCGCACTTGCTAAACTGCAACATATTGACTATTGGCATTACCTTTCGCACACTTTTCAAACACTAAAAATCGAATTCTCCTGGATGCATCCGTTTTTATTTCTGTACGTCAGTGCAGAACTCGACCAAGACCCTTTTCCGATTCTTGTTTCTTATTGTTAATTTATGAAAAGACACCGCCATCTTGGAAATGGACTTGGTCGAGTTCTGCACTGACGTACAGATGTAATTTTCTTGCTCTTTCATAAAAAATAATTCAGTTTTTCTTTACTATTTTTTAATCAACATTTCTGGAAAATGATATTCCTCCGCATTGAAAAAATTTTATAAAAATTTCCATGATCCCACAGTATCCTCGAGGTGGACACTGCAGTACCACAAAACATCTCAGCTATGCAATTCCTAACAATAAAGTCCTATAATCTGCCTCATAAAACAAAATTCCCTTCTCCCCTCCTTAACAAAAAAAAAACCTAAGAAGCTCTCGATTGTATAAAACCAATTAAGACGGCGATTCTGTTAATTATTGCCCTAAATAAGTACTACAAAACAATCGCGCGCTTGCGATTTTTGTTTTATGCTTCTAAAAAAATTAATAAGATATTTCATTGAGTCCTCTTTTTTTTTATATTTATTAATCTTTGAGAGTTTTAATTATTTTAAACGGGTCTTTAAGTGGTTTTTATCTCTTCTCCTGAGAGAATACTCATCATCATCCGATAAACAATGAATGCTTTCGGTTTTTTTAATAATTGCTTACATGATTAAACACATTTTAAAGTTACCATAATGAATCCCTATAAAACCGATGTCGGCCTAAACATGTAATCAATATAAAAATACCCGTACTTGTTTTTTTCTCTCATCCGTTCCATTTCTTTTCGGTAGTAAAGCTGCTGACGGTCGCATGTAGAACCATTTATCGAAGGTATACTGTGTAAGTAGGCTTATGACCTCTCATGATACCTCTACTCTATACTTGAAATCACTATTTCATATGGCGTAATGATACCAAGCACGAAACTAAAATTAGGCGAAAGGAGACGTCGGTCGATACGTGATGATGCATTATTTCTTTTGTTTTCATTTTTTTCCTTCTTTTGCTTTTTCCTTTCAAATATGTTTAAAGGATTTAGCATTAATGTCAAATATCACAACGCCAAACTTACTGGAATAATATTTGCAAGTGCTTTCTTCTTCTTTAGGTGCCATACTCGTTTTCGATCGTAGGCGACCTCTCTGCATATAGCTGGTTTGTGTGTTTCGAGTTGACACAGCTATATGGGACCTACAGTTTAATGCCGGTTCCGAACGGCTAAGTAGAGAGGCTGTTCTCAGCAAGTTACCACCTGCTGGTTTGCCATTGCCTTGCAGGGGGGATGAAACCGAGTGACAACAGACCGAGTGATTTGCGGTCCTAAATCAGAAAGTCTTAGCAAGTGCTGCGCACTGCTGATCGCGTTTACAATATTCAACTATTCTTGGGTAGATGATGTGAATCTTAGTTTGAACACCACCTGGTTTTAGCCGGAGTCTTCATCAATGTTCACGCTCATCTTCTTTCAGTCTATTGCCCTTCACTTCTGAACATAGGTCTCTTTCAGTATTTGCCAAACTTCTTTTTCTTGAAGTTTCTGCATCCATCGGGATCTCTTAATTTTTTTAATGCCGTCGTGCCAAAGTTTCGACTCATTTATTGGAGTCTTCCTCAGATGAAGACTTTTCTTGAATCTTTCACGATTGGCGGCCATACGGAATAACTCCTCTACGGGGTTAACCCGGTCCAATTCCGGATATTCTGCAAACAGGAGAAATTCTTACGCCCAAGTCTTCTTTTACCCTCGATCTTTCCCTGCATGATGGTCTGCAGCAGCCTGTACTTGGGTCTCCCCAATATATGCCCAAGGTACTCCCATTTTCTGCGCTTCTTGGCCTCAAAGAGTTCACGGTCCTTGTTCAACCGACGCAATACCTTCTCGTTTGTCATATGTTGGGTCCAGGATATTCTACGGATTCTTCTGTAACAACACATCTCTGGCTGTAACCAGAAGGAGCTAAATACAATTTTGTCTCCTAAACCAAGGTCCACATCATCCATTCAACCTTGGGATGAGAACATTAAACTAAAAACAATTCATGAAGATCGCCACAACCAACTGGCTGACATGAGCAATTCTAGAAAATGACAAAAGACAAACATAGTGTCACTTAAAAAAGTTTTCCATCATATAATACTCCATCTCGCAACCACAACACAGACGATTACAAATTCGCCCTGAACGGACCAAAAAGCAGAACATATCCAGTATCGCTAACACCCAGCTATGTTTATTCTCGAAGTAGGCCATCTAATCCTACCTAAACTCTTCCAAACGTGACTACACCATACAAACCCTAATTCATAAAACACTGACCATAACTTTCCTATCGGACTTTACAGCATCCTTAGTAAGGGCATTAAATTTCCGCCTGACATCTTAAATTACAATAAAGAAAAAAACTAAAAAACGAATCCTTAAAATCCGAATAAATATTCCCACGTTCCTTAAAATGTGTGATGTATTAATTATTAAGAAAGTACGTGAACCACGACAAAACAACGCCGTCCCATTCGTTTCCTTTACTACCACTATGCCAAACTCGTGACCCAATGACTGAATGAGCCAACATCTCGTTAAGTTAGGTCATATTCCATGGTCATTTCATTCATATTTTTGTCTTAAACCCAAAACCTGATCTAGCTAAACACCCAACATTTAAATAAATAAATTTTTTAATTTAGCGAATGATACAAAAACACTTAATCATTTCAATTGGTCTAGCCGGTTAGCTCGAAGATAAGTCATGAGAAGCGTAAGACTCATTATTCATTAGTATTCAAGATAGAGCATTATCAGGAGCCGAGGAGTGCAACATGCTACATTGAAAACAATTCAAATTACATTGTAAATTGATTATCGAACAACTCCTGGCATTTTTATTATTGGCAGTTGTTAACATCTCATTAACGAGGATAATTATTCACCCTGTGTATTCTTCTACCTTGTTTTAAAATGTTAATCTTGTTTTAAACAGGCTTTTTTTTTTACTCTCCTTCATCTTTTCGCGCTTTTCTTTATGATATTCAAATATTGTCAACACCCGGGAGCATCAATTACCGTCAAATGGAAGTCAAACTAGTTATGTATGTCAAGTCAATATAATATACCAAGAATTCCAAGAATCAATGTCAGGTCAAGCTGTTATATTCTCAAGATATTTTCTTCTTTGGTTCTTTTTTTCTTATTCTTTTATTGTTTCGTAAAGTGACAATATATCTCCTTAGAGTCAAGGATAGGCATACTAATAGGTATATGCTAGATTCTTGGTATATTATAAATTAGATGCGGTTATATACGGAAATATTTGTTACACTTACCCCCTTCAAAAGGAGACAGGCTATGAAAAGTGCGTAATGCAAGATCATCCCTCGATCCGTCCAGCAGCGTGGCTTATTTGTAAGCCACTTTCTGAAACAAATAGAAAATAGTATCATGTATGGAAACTGTAAGTTGTAAATTAAGAAGCTGATTAGGTAAATTGCTGGAGAACGATTAATAAGACTGAAGTATAAAGTTCATTATAGTTCTGTGTTATGGCTCTAAGAAGAGTGAGGTTAGATGATGTCACCGTAATAAACTCTAATGGGGAGGTCCAGCGCAAAACTCATCCGCCAAAGTCGCTGGTGAATGAATATCGTCTGCTAAAGCGGTAATTTTGTTTTTATGCAAGATCTTCTATCTATGGCTTTACAGAGTAGGAAGCCTGCCCTGTCCTGGCAGTTGGCCCGCCTGTCGGATACTTCTAATCGATCTGCATCCTTCGACACATTGTCCTCCCAACAAAACCGGGGCCTACCCTCAGGTCTTGGACTTGTAGGGTGTCCATCGAGGACCTGTCTAAGGGCACGAGGGCCCACTGGAGTCAACATACCTTGATCATACGTACTAGTGATCAGCAGCTGCCCCGCGAGCTTACGGTTTTCTTCATTTTAGCGCATTCTTAAAGCCCACGAGCTTCGCTTACTTTATATCTGATTAAACCAGAACATCGTGACCCCCCAGCAGACGATATTCAAAGTGAGTTTTCCGCCTAATTAAACTCCAGCTTGGAAAATAAAATGTTACTGTAATTTGTTAAATTGTAAATGTTTTGTTACTGAGCAACATATTTGGGAATCAAAATCTTGGCGGTTGGAAGCAACAGAATTAAAGAGAAAGAAAAAACTGGAGGTTTTCAGATTTCCTTTTGTCATTCAAGGTCTGGCTCGGATTACTAAATAGAATGTTTCCCCTCTTTGTGAAGTGAAGCGTAAAAGAACAGTTTTTAGTGATGGAGCACAATGGAAACCGTTCAAATTTTTTTCATGAACCAGTTGTGAACCCAAATAAATTCTTTTAAGCTTGAACCGATCGGTTCAAGCTCGATCAATTGAGAATGATTACTTTGTAGAAGATTTCAATGAAATCCTCTGCCTTTAAAATTAAAACTTTTATTTATTTAATTTAATTAATTTATTTATCTTAAAGTCATAACAAGTTTTGCAACTCAGACTTACGTTAAAACGTACATGCATAATTTTTGAGCTTGTACAGACGCTTTGTTTTTGGCAGCCTTCATGAACACAACACGAGCTCTTCTAAAGCAAATCGAAATGGAAGCTCAAGCAACTCGAAATGGAAGCTCAAGCAAGTCGAGATGGAGGCTCAAGCCAATTAAGATGGACTCTAATCTCAATTGTAATATACGCTATTACGCTAAAGTGCATCGGGATGGTCGCTTAAGACCTCTACGACCATAATTACAGACATTACTGGCGCTTTCCAAGCTCTAAGTTTTTTTCCCCATTGAAACTTAAAATTAGTCAATAACCTTCTCATTGTTTGTCCCACACCACTTAACTTTGCAACTGCCTTTTATTACTCGAATCTGCGTGGTAAGTAGTAGCAGATCCATCAAGCACAGTATCGCTATTTTTAGAGCTGAACAATGAACCCTCGGCAGCGGGACATATGCTAAACGCTTCATCTACCAAGTGAAGAAGTTTCCATGTAAAACATCCACGAATCCTATTCCATAAATCTTGTAAAATCATTCAATTATACAAACGTTTTGCCTAACAACAAAATCCTACTATAAAAATACTAGCAATAAAGATACGATAATGAGCCAAAAACAACAATGAACATCGAAATGCCAAAAAAACACAAGTCAGGCGTTGCCACGGTAACCAAAATACCATCACCTTATCACCTGTGAAAAAAACAGTTAAGAAGACGCAAAAAGTAACGAATTACGTGATGTAACATAACGTTAATATAAGAGATATGAATATATCCCGTAAAAAACAAGTCTCGCTTGGCTGCGACAACATCATGCCTATTTGTTTCTTTTATTTTTAACACACATGCAATGAAGATACTTCAATCTCGCATAATGCAGATGTTATTCATTCCGAGAAATTGTTTCACATGATGATATGTTGTTTTCCATATCCAATAATCGAAAACACTTTCCGCTTATTGTTTTTTCCGTATGCGGGCACGCTTCCGCCAAACATCCAAAGGAACATGATCTACAAAGAGGAGGTAACGGTTCGTAAATTTTAGAAAGCAATAAAGAATCAAATGTTGGATTAATCGAATGAATGTCAATATACGAAATGATCATGAAATCGTTTCTTCTCTTTTTTTTCGCTACGTTTCATGTTTGTAATTATCTTTTTGAAAAATCGAGTTTCAACTTGGTATAATAATCCGTTAGGAATAGATGATTGATTATTAGGTATCAAGAATGACGTAGGAGAACCCATCATTATGTTATGATTAAGTGTTAAATATCAACTTTAGGTACCTGATGGATTTATTGGCATTCGTTCCTTAACTGACAAAGTACATGCTTAGGGGGAGTTTTTTTTTTTATTACGAAAAAGAATTTTCCCAAGGGTGCCAAGTTTAACATAAATAAAAATTAAAACTGACGGGGATTTCAACGCCGACAAACAGTCAAGCTCGTTGATCAGTTTTAAGGTGACTTCCGTTACTGACCGGCTGTCAAGGTTACATACTTGGGTTGTTCGGGTGTCCCACTAAGTTGAAAGCTGTCATCGAAGTGGGGCCATAAAGATATACTCGAAGATGTTTTTGGGTTTGGCTAAAAAACGAAGAAAGGCATAAACATTTTTTACGAGGTAGTGAAGATTTAAATGGAATAAAATAATAGCGTTAGGAAATAATAATCACATTCGGCAGAAATAATCACATATTTCGAAAAGCACCCACGTAAATATATATAACATCAAGATTGTTTGTCACAGGGCCTATCAGACTAGATTTGGGTTTATAATGGAAATCGGTTCGACTTTAGTTGACTATAACGGATTTCAGTGTTGGACTATAACTTCACATTCAAGTTTTTAAGACCCAGATTTGAGGTGTCATGATATTACGATAGCAGGGATCCAAGTCGACTACGATCTCTTAGTGATTCCTGTCAAAGAAAAGGACAAAAATTGAAACTTGGAGGTGTCCAGCATACGAATCGTAGCAGGATGAAAGGAACTAACAATTAGCGCATGATGCGAGTTAATATCGATTATCAGCGGCATGAGGATCCCCGGCAGTAACAACAGCTTCAACAGCGCTCGCTTGTAGTTCAAATACCTACAAAGCGCCGCATTGTGTTAATACACCATTCTCCACTCACTCGAGCACTTAATTAACAGCAAATTATTGATGAGATCAAATGGGATTGGTTGGTCACTGTAGGCACCACTAAGGATCTCCGAATGCGCGATAGGAGTGCAGAAGTCGCGCGCATATGAGCAAGAATAGGAAGAACGCAAACACAGCACGACTCTGATACTATACCCATCACTTGATGTTTGCCTAAATGTTATACTGGTACAGATTCGAGTCGACACCTAGAGTCAATATAACACGGTTGTGTTGATCTAGCTCTGGGACAAGCCCGAGTCAACAATGAAAACATAAGGTTAAAAACGGAACAGTTCGACCTTTTAATAACAATTTTAAACAAAAAATATGACTCAATCACGGCCCAATCTTAACTGAATTTCATATCAAAATGGCTACAAACGGTGCATGAAATCCTAGTTTTTTACTGTAGCAAACAAGAGTCAGCAAAACAAGTGAAAGTGACCAACAAAGGTCTATGTCCTTTGTACGCTCCATCAGCTCAACAAACTCTACTTCTTTACTAATAAAAAATAACCTCACAAAAAGGAAAGTCAACGTTAAAAAGAACCAATCCGACACTGTAAACTATAAAGAAGATCTAATAAAGAATAGGACATAGCAAGATATTTAATGTCGTTAATGGACCATGATCATCGATAGCGCCTCGTCGCCTATTATTAATTCCATTGATCTTTGTCATTTCGCCGAATAAGATTCCTATCTTTAAAAGTCCGTTACAGTCGCCAATTTATTTTATTACAATTTTATTACTTTTAATAAATATACTTTTACTAATGAAACTACGTGAAAACTTGTTTAAAGTTTATATTCATTCAAAAACTTTAGATCGGTATATCAGATTTGGGCGATTAATTTACTATCAGTGCGGAGAGAAAGATTGGCGATAAAATACACGAACAAGCTACAAGAATTCTGTTCAGTCTAAGGTGACTTATCTGGAAATTCTGAAAATAATTTTGACTCGCAGTTTTAAATTCCGTAAAGGGAGGATGAATGGAAGCAACTGTACAAAAGACAAAACCCTAATCAAAGCACTTCTGGAGTGTTACGAATATGGAACAAACTACCAAGTAACATGAATTGCAACAACGATTTAATGGAAAAGACGGATGCAAAGTTCGACCTGGCTTACAAGAAGTGCAGTGAAGTCAATCGCGCAGGAAGAATACTTTCAATGGAAAACCATTTTACACCAGGTGTCCCTATTTCTCTGAATATACCTTGTGTACCTCCAGGACGTAACGACAAGCTCTGTGCCTCTAGAGTTAGGCATTGGTCGGAAGGTTACCAGAGGAGAGCCTCGTGTGCTGGAGGCGGGAGGACCTCAGACTCGCCAGTCACCGCAGACCTTAGCGGCCACATGATTGCTTATCAAATGTATTTAGGCATCAACAATGTGACTAAACCATTTGACTGTAATGACTTAACTGATTCAGTTGTTATGCAGTTTTGCCCAATGATTTTCTCAATCATAATTTCTTTTATCTATGAATTTGTTTTGTCTCTGTACTTCGATTTTTTTTGTATCCATTTTTTCTTAACTTTATTTGATCAAATTATTGTAACTTGTCAAATTGTTTTTTATAACGTCGTCTAATGACATTGTCCTTTTAGCAATGTTTTATGGCGAAATAAAAATAAATAAAAATAAATAAAATGACAGCTAATCTTCCGAATTTCCCTTCGTCAACTGTTGTCATCAGCCCCTTGTCCATATTTTCTTCATCCTCCTTTATCTTAGTCCTTAGTCCTAGTTAACAAAAAAACCCATTCCGCCTACTACTTAAAAACGTTAAAAATCATAAATACGAAATTATAAAAGAGCTCGTTAATTTTTAATCGTCAAATACTTAACCAGAAATTTTAGATAAAGGACGCTACAGCCCCAAGCTAACCCCGTCTAGTTACAATGCTTAATAAGCCCAGCAAATCTTAACAAAAAAAAAACAAAAAACAACATCTAATTAAACAATCCAGACTTAATCTCCCAATTTAGAAAGTAACACAATGATGACATTTTCCCTTGGGGTAATTTCGGTATCCGAAACCGCCTCACAAGTAGGAAAAAAAAGCCCTAGGTCAGTCCCAAATGATACCGAGGCACCTCCGCTTCTTCACAAAAAAGAAATACATATATCCAACCAACATTAATGAGAAAACAGTCAAAACAAGTTTGTAAACACAAAGAATGTTGTCTGAAAAGAGATGAAATCATCGTGATTTACATTAACTTAATTCGCCATTTTTTTTTTCGCCAAGATATAATCGAGTTCTTAATCGAAATCATCTTCTAAGTGAACTCAATTAGATTTTGGGCGCGGTTTTAGCTCCAATGGAATGAAGACGTGAGTCATATATACCATAGAGGATTACTGACCACAGTTACAAAATTAATGGTTGTCCCTTTAGGCAAGACGAACAATATTATCTATTTTTTTTTGTGAAATTCTCTCTGCAAACTAGAAGCCATGCAAAATAGCTACATATTTGTTGTTATTAACTGGAAGGCTTCTTAAAAGCGTGGGTGGATGGAATAATAACATGAATGGCCAGAGTTTTAGTTGTAATAATATGGCTGAACTTTA
Organism: Liposcelis brunnea; assembly: GCA_023512825.1. Lineage (NCBI taxonomy): Eukaryota > Metazoa > Arthropoda > Insecta > Psocodea > Liposcelididae > Liposcelis > Liposcelis brunnea. The sequence goes on along the minus strand of CM042067.1, from coordinate 20,908,815 downwards.
ATCATTGGGTGCAAAATAACACGTGAGGCCTAAATAACCCATAGTAGAGTTAATTTTATAAGATTATCTATACGGATTTTCAAGCCGTTTGATTTTCATATTAGGAGAAAATTACCCATGAGCAAAAAAAATTAGGGTTTTTACATCCTAACCAGCTTCGGCGCTAGTGTCAGATTTTTACCCTCGGGATTCTTTTTAAACAAAAATTAATCATCTCAAACCGATGGCGTTTTCCGTTTCGCGAGTTTATTATTTGCCACCCAGCGGGGATCGATGGCAAAATAGCATGATGCATAAATATAACATCTTTATGCAATATTGCATTCGCGAAAATGAATTTCCGGAATCAAGCCATCAGCCGGGTTCGAACTAGGTTATGTCCAGTTCATGTATAGGAAAAATACCCGTGACCTTGACTATCATTTACATACAATAAAAGTAGCGATGAGAGGATAAGCTAAATAGTGGTTTTAATTGAAGTATATCATGTGTATGAACTTTTGCTCCATAATATATATAAGAAAAAAAATTTTTGGCAAGTTAAAATTTTGCATAATTATAGGTTTAAGTTATTTAAAAAAGTCTTGATTCCCTTCCATATGAGTCAGTCCATACCAAATCGACCAACTCGTGCGCTGACCATCTCCGATTTTTTTTCTACTCTAGTATTTTTTAGTACTACTAGTGGATAGAAAAAAACCGTATGAAAAAATTTCCTATCTCAACCCGTTCAGAGGTAGAAGCAGCTAAAAGCCAAAAAAGTGGAGAAAAATCGGTATTTTTTAGCTATTCTTTGAAGTCCAATAACTTTATTCCTTCGAAATATTCAGGAGTCTAATTGTGTCTGCTAATACCTCATAGGTAGAGCTTCTTAAAGCCGCAATTGGACAAAAAAAATTTTTCGTGGTGGTTCGGGAAAAAAATCTTAAAGTTAGCCAGAAAAATCAAAAAATTCCTTAATTTTAGCCTCTGCTGCACCGGAACACGTTCGACGCAGAAAAAATGAAACTGGTCTAACTTACAGCTATTTATATGTACTTTCTTCCCACCATTGGGTTTTTCCCAAAATTAAGCTTTTGGTACTTTTCCAGCCCCCCAAAATTTGAAAAAATCGAAAAAAACGTGTTTTTTCCGTTTTTTAACGCCTCATATATCAAAAACATATGCTCAAAATTTTTTAAAAATTTTTTTAGGATAAGACCTTTATATGTGTAGCTGATATCCGGAATAAAACTTGTTGACATCAGCTTGTGGTAAGAACGGCAGGTACTTGAACTTGGTCATAGCCATATGTTCAGAGAGCTATGAAGCGTACTTCTATTTGAACAACTCATCGTAAAAATGTGATTAGTTTACTTCTTTTTGTTATTTAAAATCAAAAAAGTCGTTTACTATTGCCCTTTTACTGATTTAGGGGCTTAATTTGGGGAAAAACCGTTATTTTAGGCCATTAATACATTCGTTCATAAGAACGAACGACTTACTTTTTTATTCTCGACGAACTCTTACTGAAATGCATTTTCCTAGTGTTTTCGAGGTCGCTGAATTCGTTTTTACAAAAATTTTTAATGGGGGACCAGCCTAAAGCCCTTTTTTGGGGAGGTTCAAAAAATTTTTTTTAAATATATTGACATTATACTTGATTTATACGTTTCTAAAGTCGCCGAATTTAAATTCCCAACACATTTTAACTGGGGGATAGGCCTAACGTCGTTAGCTAAATTCCTACCCGTTCGGGGGGGGAGGGGGGTGGGGGGTAATTATTGAAATTTTAAATTTATCAATATTATACTCGATTTCTAGGTTTTCGAGGTCGGAGAACTCAAATTTTATAATATTTGTTTTGTGAGAAAAACCATTTGTGGCCTTTTGCAAAGTAGCGAGTAAATAGAACCTTAAATATTAGTTTACGCCGCTCAATGGCCAAATCTGCCTTTATAACCTTATTCTCAAGGCCGTATAATTCACCTCACAAAACAAATATTATAAAATTTGAGTTCTCCGACCTCGAAAACCTAGAAATCGAGTATAATATTGATAAATTCGAAATTTCAATAATTACCCCCCACCCCCCTCCCCCCCCCCGAACGGGTAGGAATTTAGCTAACGACGTTAGGCCTATCCCCCAGTTAAAATGTGTTGGGAATTTAAATTCGGCGACTTTAGAAACGTATAAATCAAGTATAATGTCAATATATTTAAAAAAAATTTTTTGAACCTCCCCAAAAAAGGGCTTTAGGCTGGTCCCCCATTAAAAATTTTTGTAAAAACGAATTCAGCGACCTCGAAAACACTAGGAAAATGCATTTCAGTAAGAGTTCGTCGAGAATAAAAAAGTAAGTCGTTCGTTCTTATGAACGAATGTATTAATGGCCTAAAATAACGGGTTTTCCCCAAATTAAGCCCCTAAATCAGTAAAAGGGCAATAGTAAACGACTTTTTTGATTTTAAATAACAAAAAGAAGTAAACTAATCACATTTTTACGATGAGTTGTTCAAATAGAAGTACGCTTCATAGCTCTCTGAACATATGGCTATGACCAAGTTCAAGTACCTGCCGTTCTTACCACAAGCTGATGTCAACAAGTTTTATTCCGGATATCAGCTACACATATAAAGGTCTTATCCTAAAAAAATTTTTAAAAAATTTTGAGCATATGTTTTTGATATATGAGGCGTTAAAAAACGGAAAAAACACGTTTTTTTCGATTTTTTCAAATTTTGGGGGGCTGGAAAAGTACCAAAAGCTTAATTTTGGGAAAAACCCAATGGTGGGAAGAAAGTACATATAAATAGCTGTAAGTTAGACCAGTTTCATTTTTTCTGCGTCGAACGTGTTCCGGTGCAGCAGAGGCTAAAATTAAGGAATTTTTTGATTTTTCTGGCTAACTTTAAGATTTTTTTCCCGAACCACCACGAAAAATTTTTTTTGTCCAATTGCGGCTTTAAGAAGCTCTACCTATGAGGTATTAGCAGACACAATTAGACTCCTGAATATTTCGAAGGAATAAAGTTATTGGACTTCAAAGAATAGCTAAAAAATACCGATTTTTCTCCACTTTTTTGGCTTTTAGCTGCTTCTACCTCTGAACGGGTTGAGATAGGAAATTTTTTCATACGGTTTTTTTCTATCCACTAGTAGTACTAAAAAATACTAGAGTAGAAAAAAAATCGGAGATGGTCAGCGCACGAGTTGGTCGATTTGGTATGGACTGACTCATATGGTATATCCAGGTCAATTTATTTATCGCCGCGAGATTTTCTTGTAGCGCCTAAGGCGGTTTGACGCTATAATTGCGAGCATTTTTCACGAGATCGGCTATTAAATTACCTTTTTCGGGACGAGCCTAAGCTTTTTTTTTTTTTAATAAAAAAGATTTAAAAAAAAGATTGTTAAAAATGTTAAATGACTCGATTGTTAATGTTTTTCGAATTCAAGTTAGTGCGGTCAATTTGGTGCTAATTTGGGACATCCGTCTGAATATTCCGATGGAAATGATTTAGATATGAAATGGACGTGATATAAGATGCCAGCTGGTTTGGCTGGTTGTGAAGAATTGAAAGTCAGTCGGTGCAGATAACTGAAAGGATTTTAAATCGATTGGTATAGGCTTTTTGTACAGTTAATTGGCATAGACTACTCGTCGGGTAGTATATAGCCACGTCCGAGAGATTAAAAACAAGGCGGCAGACAGTAAAGACATTTTAAGAGGCTGGACTGAGGTTGCTGTTCCGAAAGCAGACAGTCAGGTTGCGCATCAAGAAAAAGAGGCTGGACGTTAGCCAAATAACAACAAATATTTGGAACATGACTGACCATTTAAAATTATTCGGTACGGATGTCTAAAAAAAAAAATCTGCACATCAGGCTGAACAGCCGGATCAATATTCATTAACCAGTCATAACATAGGAACGACTTGTTATACGGGGGATAGATAATGTCTATCGCCCTTGTCAATAACTTCGTCTAATTTTTAAATTGGGTCCACTGGTATCTAGTTATCTCTTGCCAGCAAAAAGTAATTAGTCTATGAAAATATATTTTTGCCGTCAGTTTCTGCTGCTTGCGGATTTTCCATATCTCCACGTCAGACGTAAACTGACGAATTTGAAAGAATTCGAGTTGTTAGTTTACCTCTGACACAGATATGTGTCAGTTGGGAGTCTTTATTTCCACTGTATCTTTCTTTTAATTTGCGGAGAGCATCTTGAGGGATTCTTCGGCCTTCGGGGTTGATTCTTCTCTACCTTTTTTGTCAGTGCATCCCTCAGCCAAAGTAAAGGCGCACCAGGATATTTAGTATTGTAGGAGTATTAGCTAGAAATAGCCTTACATGGTGGCATCCCTTGCGGGGATCTGTGTGCATCTGTGCAGCTTCCCTTGTGGAGTATCTGGTTATCTGGATCAATTTCTGAATAAAGCAATACACAACAGCAGAGCTGCAGCTGCAAAGCTGAAATGGCAATCGGTAGACCATGTAGCGAGCCAGGATCGAGAGAGGTGGGTTGTGAGGATAACGCAATGAAAACCACGGAAATCGGCGAGGAGCTGATGCAACCCACAACAAAGGGGGCGACGTGACTAAGGTCGCGGGAAGAACTGCTTTCGAAGATTGGAGAACATAAGGAAAATCGAGAGACCTATGACGAGAAGTGGAGAGCAAAAGGCTTAAGAAGTACAGAAAAGGGAAAAGAGAGGTATGAGTAAAACTCAGTTTGATTGAATACTCCTACGATACTGAACCACAAAAACAGAGAAGACTTAAAATACTTGGATCCCCTAATTTAGGTCTTCTTCTTCTTCTTCTTAAATTAGGCCTGAGACCTGTATTTTCCAAATTACTCCTGGGACGTGGAGGTCCAGCTATCGACCCATCTTTTTGGGGGCCTTCCGACGGGCCGAGTGGCTTGTTATCTCGGGCGATGCGCGGGAGCCGGTCATTCCCCATTCGGTCTACATGCTCGTTCCAGCCCCGTTTAATTTAGGTAGTATTTCAAAATTTGTCATGATCTTTACTGAACATTTTCAGAACCAAAGATAAACTGCAGGATCCACATAAAAGTGTCAACTCTGCTATTATTAGTGCAGAAACATCGCTATTTTTTAACACCCAAAAGTGGCATTTTTAAACGAGGGTTCCGATAATTTTAAGGGTGAAAAGAGCAAAAGCAAGATCCACCAACCACAGCATCTAAAAATCAAAAACTACTACCTTTCAACTAAACCTAAATCTTTAAACTTAAAACTACAATTTTCAAATCTTAAGTTAGTAAATATTTTATATATATAAATAGTCCAATAACTTTATCGAATTGACAGGCAGTCTTATTTTAAGTCAGCTTAAACTCCTTTAATTTTCAAATCCTATTAATATCCGATTAACCATTTATCCGGTTAATACTTCCATTAAGATGTCTTTTTTTTTTAAAAAATGTTTCAAACGTATTAATGCTTTAGTTTTAAACGAGTATAAAACTGACCCTCTCAACTAATCAGTACTTTTCACCAAGTTAAAATTGGAGGAGTGCCAGGCTTACACAATACAGATAAAAGATCATTTTTCTTGTTCAATTTAGACGTCGAAAACTTATGAAATGATTAATGTATGAGAATTTCAAGAGATAATATTCGCACTTCGCACACAAAGGAAATGCCTAAGTCCTTAAAACCGTTTTCATTTTAAAACCGTGAAAGAGGAGAGTAGACCTAGAATTAATATCGAGTAAAATTTGTTTCGCTGCTTCGTAATCGGTAGGTAAAAAATTTAAAATTTAAAATTTAAAATATTTTTTAAGAAATTCAGTTGTCGATATTGCTCGCCATTAATAATTAGCAGCTCTCGTTTTTTTTTTGTAGTTTATTTTCGCATTAGTTATTTTATTAGTCATATATAAATTAGTCATGAAAATTGTTATTTATTGAACACTCCTTCATTATCTGTAACTACGCTCACGACTTGTATTAGACGACTTCAGCACCTCATCCATCATTGCTTTCCTATCAACTATTATTGAATTACCTTGATTAGCTACCTAGATAATTGAAGTGTATGCGAGATCCCTTTTTTTTTACAATTTCCTGACGACATCCTGTCTGCTTGTAAAATAATTTTAATGGGAATAGATTATTTTGAGGAATAAAGCAGGATTGAGAATTTGTTTCTAGCCTAAAACTGCCGGGCAGATTCATTGAAAGAAAATGCCACAGCACTAAAATTACTAACAGACTGTCGGGACAAGTAGCACATGCGCCACCGACGAGGACCATCAAGAAGGTGCTAGATGGTCGTTCACCGTCGCTAGAGGTGCAGGTCAAGTGGGGGCACAGGATAGGTCTGACTGGAGGAAACTCTGTGATGCGGCAATAAGACTTCAAGCCTTGTTACGCTGTATAAGTAAGTAAGCAGACTGTCGGTCTCTGACAAAATTGAACGCCATATTAACGAACATGGCGACTTCCACAATACCATTCTTCAGCCATGACAGTAAATGCGACTATCCACATCGAGTAAGGAAAGAAAAGCTAATCTAACCTAACCTGCATGTGCGCAATTATTATGACAAACACGAAGATTGCAAGAACGCAACAGGAGTCCAAAAGTGGCAGCAACCCTTGTTTATATTAAACAGAGTGGGAGGAGCACTCAATGAAAGTGTGGAACATGCAGATAATGCCGACGATGAAGAGAAAGAACATTACCTGAGACTACCAAGAATTCCTAATTTACTTGACTAATCTTCAATTAAAAAATTTCTTGATCTTCGTTCCCTGTATTCCATTTTACTTGCACATACCTGAAACAAACAAAAAAAAAAAATTATCAATTTAATAAAGACGTACTTACGCGAACAAAACAATTTGGTAAGGAATTTACGTAAAAGAGCCCTTTACAAAAGACGTCCCGTGCGCCCACCTAGTGCGTATAATAACCATGGCAAAACCCAGCAGGTTGCATTTTCCAGTCAACCTCCGAGACCTTTTTTTATTATAAAACCCGCCGACGTTTCTATCCACGCATAACTGACCATTCTTCATACGTGAATCAAGTTGAAAATTGATTCGCTCCATTTTTAGCAAATAAAATAAAAACTAGGATGGCATTAAAAAAATTTACTCTCCCACGAAAGGGAATAGGGGAACGATAGTAAAAAAAAATTCCAATTATTAATGAGTTGCAAAGATGACAACGCATAATACTGCCAAATCCTCGCCAATTGGATGGACTTTCGATCGAGCCGATGGCCTCGATTCGATGGTTGCAAGATGAAAGGAAAAAAAAAAAAGCTAAACTAAAATGACAAGGTGGATTCTGCTCGAGTATTATCGCGAAACATAATCTTGGTTTTCATATCGAAGAAGGGAATATCTAAGTATGGACATAAAAAAAGTTCGTTTACAAAAAATTACACACGTCAAAACGAGATGCAAAAATGCAGCAACAACGTCACAACGTTCGAGAAAAAAAAACTCAATTAATATACAATGTAATTTTTTTCATATGAAATAAAAAAAAAATTTATGCTCGATATTAGCATTGTAACTGAACTTGTAACATCTCATTTATCCTCTTGGGAGATACATTGGTTGTACATAACAGTAAGGTTGTATTAGGAGTTAACTACAGAACCTGACTTTATGTAGAACGTTCATTGATCTCTTTCACTGTCCTGTACTTATGTTGTAGCTATAATTTATGTCGGCTCTTTGCATGCCGTAAAGTAAAAGTATTTTTTTTCCAAGAAGGATATTTGGATTGATATCAATTTGTTTTTAATGCTCGGCTTTTGTATATATGGGTTATTGATAGCATGATTGTTATTGATTGGTAATAAAGGCGATGACTGACTGGCAAAGAGTTCTATGTCAACGCGATCCCGATTACGATCAACGTCGTGTGTAGCATCATCGTGATTAGTCAGTTTTTAACGATTTATAAAAGCTGGAGCATAAAGTATTACGACTAGAAAAATTTATTTGGGTATCGTGCCTAAGGTGGTTTTATACATTCTCCAAGCGAATTATGCTTGGTTAGATGTGGATGGTCAGTCTTTCGTTTTGGTCGGTGTGTTTAGATTTAAAGGTTACGTAAAGATCGAATTTTTAATCAATGGAATTAGGAGTTTGAAAGGAAGAGGAAATTGAAATGATTCTGGAATATTTGGAGTGTTTCGCTGAAGGTACAAGTACCCCAGCAGTAATCGCTACTACTGACAAGGACCATGACAAGACCTTTAGTGTGCTTGAAAATCAAGAGGGCAGGATCGGTCGTGCAACACAAAACAAGAGAAAGATGACTAAAGCTTTGGTTAATCGGTGCCAGATTTTTTTGCTGATGCTAAGGATCGACAAAAGCTTAAGCCCTTGGTTGGGGTAATGGGAGGCAATGATTATAGATAAGAATCCAATTATGGACTTCGGTAGAGGTGTAAATAGGATTTTATAACCAATGAAGCCAACAATATAATAACTGTGGTGATAAGCTTGAGTATGGTCCTTTAGATTGAGACTTGAGGTTGCAACTGAAGCTTAAGCAAAGAACTGGCACAACGCTAGAAAACTCAGATTTTACTCTCTGTCCATATTGAAAAGGGCGGCAACAGTTTTGATCAAAAAAATTACTCCAAGAGCCCTAACAACTGACTTACATAAAAAATCGGCCGAAATGGGCACCTCTTGTTCTCACAGTATATAACTTTGTAAAAATATACTGTAAAAGGTTTTATTTTTTATTTTATTTAAAAAAAAATTTAACAATAGGCGCCGTTAGGCATTTGTTATCGTTTACTTGCACTAATACTAATCACATTCTAGCCCACTGAGGCACCTCTCAACCTCAACCAAGTTATAAGGTGCTGTATTTATTAAACTTATTTTAACTATCTTTAGAAATCTCCTCTCATCCAAAGCCCTTACTTCTTTGGGGATTAAGTTAAAAATTTTAACTATTTAATATTAGATAGCAGCACTTCCTGGGAGCTTTTCCATTAGAATATTTTTACTGATGCTGTTTTGCAGTAGGTGAGCATGTCTTGTGTCATAACTATGCGTGCTACCAACAGTGGGATCTTCGATCTTTTTTCTATATGTTTTAGGAGAGAGAACACATATTGTGCATATAAAGTTAGGTTCTTCAGCTGTGACGTAGGAGAGGATCTAGGATTCCAAGTGCTCAGGTAAAAGAAAGATAACGGCTTCGACTGGCAGGTTTCCATGCCATCAATAGCAATATAGTGGTGGCAGCGGGAGATCTTTCGAGCTGGTAAAGAATTTGCAGAGGCCGGAAAATTACAGCCTCTCCAAGTCGAGCGAAGCTCATCGGTGTATTCTTAAATCTTCGATTTAGTTCAACCTCAATGCAATTTTTTAAATAGCCGATCATACTATGTCGTCGACCGTAAACCATTAATCTCTCATTAGTCCAGACTGGGCCGTATTCGTTGCCCAAGAAAACCAACAAATCTGCCCTTGGGCAAGATGAGCTACGCACTTAAAGTCACAACTCAGTTCGAGTTGATCTTCGTCATCAAGCCCACCATCTTTCCTTGGATAATATAACTAAAGCAATGCAGTTTTTGGGTGAAAAAAAGTCGGGGCTATTCGACTACTCTTTAATGTCTATCAAACGTTCTTTATTTTAGTTCCAATATTGCTAAGTTGTAAACCTGACAATTTTATCTCTAACCAAGGGTTGTAAAACTTGAAAATCAAAATGCGTGGTCGAAACGATATTTGTTAACCGGAGAGTTTAACAAAAAATGTTGCCAACTCGAGAGTTAGATAACTAAAAGTTTGACCTGACTTCGTCGAAACGACTCTTAGGTCGCATATCTAGATGCTTCATGCTTTTTAGAAAAATTATTGTCTTACTTTATAGTGTTTAAATAAGCCCTCCTTACATACACATCTACATCTAAAAAATCTCATTGACGTAAAAGCTGCTTTCACTACAACGAACTTCCATGCGGATTAATGCCATAATTTGCCAAAGATACGAATACCATCAGCTCACATCTAAACCTCAAATTACTCACAAATAGGTCAAGACGATCATTTCATTCATGTTGCCTTCCAGCGCGCGCACAACAATTCTCTCAACACATACACAAAATGACAATAAATCCTCAATTTCGAAGAAGCAATAATCCGCACTTGTAGGCACAAAAGGAGAGAAAAAAAGTCACGATTACCAATCAATCAAAACAAAAGAATAATTGCTTCGACTTGGCTTGTAAATATCCATTGCACATAACATGACTTGGCACCATTTAAATCAAAATCGATATTCATGACCCGAGTTGGTAAAAGGACCCCAATGATACGAAATTCCATACAATCCGCAAGATGATCACAATAAAATGAAGAAAATAAAGTGTAAAAAGCGTGCATAATAAATTCCACCGCGATAAGGATAATATTATACCCTCCTGTGACGAATCCTAACAGAAGCGAGAGCATCCATTAAAGTGTTAAAACAAACCCAACTAATGAAGATATAACAAATTAACGGTTACTAGGTAGTGAAAATAATTAAAAAGTAAATAAGGAAATGCCGCCATGTTCAAAGTAAATGGGTTACCGTTCAAGGCTAACCTCAGGTGCAAGACTAAAAGGTCAATTGTTGTAATTGGTCATGGTCAAGGTATATCGCTTTTCACTGTCGACATTTTCAGATCGGTTTTATTTCGTACGTACCGCGGATCAGCGTGCTTGAAACCCGAAGGGTATAATGAGTAGGTGCTCGATTTAATTATTTTAATGGGGGGAAAAAAAAGCCGCGCTGCCTTTTATTCCGTTCTATTGAGATCAGGTAATAAGAAGAAACAAAGGTAGATCATAAATAATTTTGATAAAAACAATATATCTAACTGATACCTGTTGCAAAAATTGTGGTTCCCCCATGATTAATGACATCATTTTTTGATCTATTGTTATTTTTACCGTTAGCCCAACACCGATGGTTAGGGGAATCAAATTATAAGTAGTTCAAGGACAAGAAACCAGAAGAATTTTTTTTGTGGTGGACCGGCTTTTAGGAAGAGACGAAAATATTCGGGTTTTAATTATCGTAAATTTTATTTAACTTAGGACAGTTCATTATCAAGGTCAGTAGCTCACGCACCTACTGTGATGCAAGAGTCTAGCTCGATTAGTATACTTGCAATCTTCATTCATTGATTCTGACCGTTGACTGGGTAGACGAGACGATTGGTATTCGTATCCTACTCCGGCCGGTTTTTTTTTTTTTTTTTTTTATAAAGTCTTGCGGCATTATTGTCCAAATTTGTGGGGTTATTGCGTTGTTTTTTTTGGTGATATGAAAATGATGTTAGAATCGAGAAATCAAGTAATATGAATAGATGGGTTTAGTAGTTTATGGCGAAGATTTTTAGCCATATGGTTTCCTGTCTCTCGCAGACTACTTTTGAACCGAGTGTTCTTCGATTGACACTATTAATTTGACTATTACGGAGGTTTGACTGAGTCGTGAACATCGCAATGATGTGCATTTTTTAGTTCTATGATACCTTCACCAATTTCAGCTTCATTCGAATATGTGAATACCGATTTTTCAAATATGCTGCGGAGCACCATGCACTATTAACTAATGAATGAAAAAACCCTTTGAAAGTTCATGGATTTCAAATTCTTGACATAAAGTAGGGTATAATGTGCTGGTTCCTGTTCAGTTTACGTATACAATTTGAATGCAATATATGGTGCACACTCCTAATACCACATTCAGCTTCTGGAATATTCTGGAAATAGGAGGTACCTGCTAAAATGGCAGTTATTCCGCTCGCAATTTCGTTTGCACGGAAAACTCGGCTGCTTCATGAACATTGCGGGTTGCATAACCGTTCCGATTTTAAGCCATTGTTACCGAATTTCCCAAATTCAACCTTTATCGATTATCTTTACAGCCACCATTTTTGAATGTCTTAACGATGAACCTGCACCAATAAGAACAATTTTTTTACTAACATTGTGCTAAATATCTCGAAATCTGATAACAACTAACTGAAACGAATTTTTTGCGGTTAAAGAAAAATGCTTCAATTACGTGGATTGTCTTATTAGTTACTTTTAACAGGAATTAGATTAGGTTAGGTTAGGAGGACCTTTTGAACTACACCTATAATTACAGTGGCATTCTTAAAACTGGGAATAGGCCATCTCTTAATGTCGGCATTAAGTATCAGAGCGAGCACAAAACTGAAATAGACAGAATATTGCTAGAATGTGCTTATTTCAGGTCTTTGATTCTGCCAAAAGCTGCTGAGCTGACATGGAGATAAAGCTTACCGTCTCTAAACACACTTAGTTTTAAAAGTACATTTAAAAGCCAAAGATATCAAAGAAAAGCAAAGGAAGACTTTAGAAGCGGTGAGCTGATCTCTGTTACTTGAAAAGAAGCATATCAGGCTAGCTCGATTAGCAAGCATTGAAAGAAAGACAAAAAAATTCCATAATAGTGACGGAATGTAACTAAAGAAAAAGGAGATCATTCCAGTTACACAGTCAGGTTGGTCCTTCCAAAAAATTATGACCTTAACTTTAGCATCTAATCAGTCCAAAGATTTGCAACAATTTTGGGCTTTGGTTAAATCTGCACCACTAGAAAAATAGTTGAACAGTACACTGCATTAAATCAGGTACCCATCAAGCCATTTTACCATCCATATTGCAGTTGAAAAAGTCCTATTACTTCTAAATTATGTCACACAATTTTTCACTTCTTAAATATTCCTTGTAAGCCTTTCTACAAGCCAAATAGGCGACAGTAAAATTTCCCGTCAATTTTCATATTTATTCATTGTTCAAGACGGATGCAATAAAATACAATTTCCATTCAATCCCAGTAAAGAACATTTTTTTTTAAAAAGCTAATCTGAAAGGCGGTTCTCTGCACGACTAAAAATAATATATAGTGCTTTTCCGCTGGTTAAAAGTAAACTCCCAGCAGAAGCCGTTTAGTCTTATTAAGCTATAATCCGTACATGAATTTTCTTTAACAAGGAAGAACAACGTGAACTACAGAACTGTCTGCCTCCTAATGCTCTCCTCTGTATGTTTTTCTTGAAAACATTCTGACGGGTTTCAAGTTGCTGCATCTTACTTTAGTTCTTCAAATTTTTGCCATAATCATCTTATAACATATTAACTATCATCTCTAGCACGATCATTCGGCTTTGTTAGTGTTCCATCCCTTAACCTAATGATTATCTGAACGTTATAGCGATAAAGATGCCTTACATGCTGAACACTTAAATATCAGTTTCGAATTTAGTCTTCGATAAACTATCCATTCGATGCTTTTACTTCAGAGCAATCTGAACTCTTTAGGGTTAATATCATAGCCTTCAGGTTCGTTTGACCATATTGAGTAGCATTGTGTCTCGTGAATAGGTGTATCACTATAACACATACTTCCTTTTCAGTCCCCTCTGTCTTTTCTTCGACTTATTGGTCACGTTAAAATGATTCTTTTTTTAAAGTGCAGTAGGTTTTTCAAGTAACTTCGCTTCACACATATGCCACTGACTGAAACTGAAATTCAACTTCTTTAGTTAATGCTATTGGTTCTTCAGAACAGCTGAAAAACATTTTTTTGCTATATAAATTCCGGATAGTTGCTGAACACTCGGAAATCAAATCAATAAGACCGTTAGTATGGAATAAAGATGAACAGTGCTTATTTGGCAGAAAAAATTAAAAGTACCGTAGATTTTTATAAAAATCTAGCCGGAAAACTAACATCTCACAATTATTTAACCCAAAAAATATGTAACCCTAACTTGTTCTCTATCAAATTTCCACTCGGTAAATTAACGCCTAAGGCGATGTATTTTAATACCTCGGAGAAAAATAATCTACAATTACAACCAAATCCACTTCTGTGAGGTCCCAAAAAACCGGCACTCTTTAAAGCGAAGATTAAAGCGTTAAATTCGCCAGACTCAAACCTGTAAACGAAGCACATGTCAATTAAATCAATACTCTCAAAGGTGTAATGAAAGATTACTTCCAAACATGAAACCTGGCCTAATCCAAACGCTAGACAAGTTTAAAAAAAAACCAACAGAACCTAATACACGGATGACTGATTTCAAGGATAAAGAGATCTTCATCATCTTTATAACGTTATCTCCCAGACATCTTCACATAATATCAGAGGAAAAAAAATATTTTTTGCCGCTCACATGCCACACCTTAATTTGGCCATACGGTATGATTATTAACTCTAGGTCAATATACCTAATTATCAGACGCATTCCATTAATTTTCCAGGTTTTTAGCCAACATGCCCAGATGCTTAGTCACCCTTTAAGAAAAAAAGTAAAGTGTCAACCGTGATGGCACTTAAAATAATTTTTGCCTTCCAAGATGAATATGCATGAATAACCAATTAAGAAAACTAATTAAATCCTCTTTTTTTTCGGTGGAATTTTGCCAAGTAAATTCTTGATGGAGGTTAATATTGAATATCTCATGAGAACATGAGATATGTGAATACGGGTAACCAGTATTTAGTACTAGTACCCACTGACCTGTATGGCTTTGGGCATTTTCTTTTTTAATCGAATTAGATTAACCAACTTCCGATAAGAATTTTTTTTTCCCCCCGTGTTAACAAAATGTTTTTAGTGTCTGGATTTGCTGTTTTTTATGAGGTTAACACGAAAACTACTTCACGGCCTGAATTTCGAATAAAAAAAAGTTATGATAGAAGAACGTGGAAGAAGAAAAGAAATTATTAATTTTTTTTTATTAATAGAAAGGCGAAAGAAATATGTCACATATTAATCAATGTAGGAAGGTCCTTTCAACACAAAACCAATTATCATACACCAGAGATCGTGCTTGAGAATATAAATCTATTTTCCCCGCCAATTTGCAAATAAATTGAATTTGCGGAGATTGTATCTACCACGTAATAATTCATTGAAAGGAGAGCTGACAGATGGAAAAATTAATTTTAGTGACCAGATATACAACGCCGGCTTGTCGGTTTAATTCCTAGAAGGGCCTGCCCAGCTTATTTTCGGGAGATTTAACAAAAAGAATCCCGCGTTAATCTGTAAAAATATAAAAAAAAATATGTAGGTGGACGTGTCGACCTCATGTCCAGCCGTTGGGTAACTTGAATATAAAACTTGTGGTTCTTCCTGGGCGGAAATGACCTTACCTCCTAGGAGTACTTTAACAAAAAAAATCAAAATTCGTGATGAATTTTTAAACCCTTTTTAGGAACTTTACCTACCGGCGTTTAAAACTTTCACGAAAATCCGAAAAAAAAATATCAAAAAAATAAATAAAAATTTACCTTTCAATGAAAATCCGTTAAATGAATAAAAAAATCCCGATTCCAAAATTTGTATGGTAACAATAAACCCAAAATCAAAAAAAAATACAAAAACCAGGCACACACGTGGAGAACACACACAAATCCGCGAACGCGAGGAATTAAGAGAAAGAAAGTCCGCGTGCGTACAACGTATGTTAGGCGAGTGGATGACAGTGTAAAAGAAATGAAGAAAGCACCTGTATCTTGAGTGCACACCTCCCTCAGCCTGAGGGTACCCTACGACCGCCCCTTGACCCAGACAGTGTTAGCTCAACTTTAATGAGACTAATTCTCCCCATCAAAATCGAAAAGAAATGCAACTTCTTTACCATCCATTATAAACCTAAGAAGGGTATTTTATACGTGTAACGGAAATATTATAAGATCTCAACGAAACGAGTACCGCTATCGTAAAACAAGTCCTTCTAATACTCGAGAGAAAGGGGACCAAAGGAGAAATGGACTCCTCGTCGGCAAGCTAAACATGAATGAGATTATTTGCTGCCATTCTTTCACTATTTAAAAACGATCTTTTTCGTTGTAAAGAACCACTGGAGGAAGATCAATTAAATTTAAGATAAATATTTCCAGCTGGGAATGTTAGAATGTCCATATGGGATTAAAATGTACGGTTGCTTTTTAGTTTTTTTAGAAAGAAGGACCCGTTTCTTTTTTTTTTTTGTTCTTATGGTTACCTTGAAGAGAAATGGTCAGGTATATTGTTTTCAAAATATGATTCCATCCGTGGCATTGTTCTTTTTTTTTTTTTTACTGATGGGATGCTGCGTTATCCTTTTACTTACATTTTCAATTGACACGAATTCTTCACTGACACACATCCGATCGTGCCGCATTCCGATGAAGATCATCCCTGCGAAAAAATAAAAACTGTAAGTTCAACGCCCTCGAGTGATGTAATATCTCGTATTGAGTATTCTTTGATGTTTTATTTGTTTTGTTTGCGTTGAAGGGGTTTCGGCGTGACATATTTTGGGTAGAAAGCATTTGAATGGTTTGTATTGTTGGAACGTGCTGATTGTTTCCCGAATACTATGCCAGGATTGGCAGTTTTGCTAATCATAGGACCCAGGAAAATCAATAGCTAGGATCTCGCTATAGTGAATCAAGAATTCATGAAGCAAAATTTTTCGATGAATATGTTTGTGAATGCGATTATTTTCGACAAAATTGAGTATGATGACATAAAGAACTACTCCCGTCGATACTTTAGAATTTGAACTCTTTTTCAAATGATCGCGTCTAAAAAAGAAAAAGGCCGAATGTCGACCCTTTCCCGCATTTAGAATCTGGGCCTCATGGGATGAATCGTACGCCACCTTCTGAAAGAACCTGCAACCTGCCCACCGGACAGTAGTGCTCCGGGCAAACAAATCTGCGTTCCGGGCAAACAAGTCTGCGTTCAGACAGTTCAGCCATCCAGCAGCTAGCAGCAGCAGCAGCTTTAATTTTCTTTCAACCTTTTACAGACCTCCTTGCAGAGGCTTTACTTCTATTTTCTTTACTATCTGACGCCTAGAGCCCTCCCGTGATATCTAAGCAGCCTTAGTCGGGTCTTCCCTTCCCCATCTTCCAAATCTAGCGAACTCTTTTATCACCCCCCTGTGGTCCTCGTCCTACGCAGTCGCTACCAAGTACTTCATTGACCTGGACATTGTCCCTTTCTCTTTCAGGCATCCTGCCTCACCTCATCCACCATTCGTTAGTCTGCCTACCAAGCCTATCTTCTTGATTGATAAGAACAATATCTCCAGCCGACTCTGGCAATACGGGAACGGGTTGAAATGCAAAAAAATCAGGGCATTTTCGGACCATGAACGCACCGTAATTATGAGCATATATTTCTTACAATCCCGAGAAAAGCTGCTGACACTACAGGACTTGAAGTCCTGCTACCGCAGCTACCACCCTTTTCTAATAGCCAATACCAAAAGCCACCCTCTGCCTACTTCCTACTCCTAGGCATTGGGCAATTACCATCCTCTCTCATGTTGCCCGACCAGCTCAACTTCTAATACTTTAGTCTAAGAAAATGACAAGACCATAACTTATTATTTTACCCTGAACTTGGATACTCAAGACTTAAGTCACTGAACTCTAATAAAAATAATTTAAAAACTTAAACCTGAATTTTCGAACCTTTAATAAATACAATTACAGACTATGAACTTAAAACAAGTTTGTTTAGAACCCTGAACTTGAGACACACTGTGTCTTGTAAGAAACAAGACCATGATTAAGCAAGGATTTGTAACTGACAGTAAAATGAGGATTCAATTGTTCAAATGTCGTTAACGCCATGAATGTGTTCATGCGGCTCAAGAGATCGTCAGCACTTCTACAATATCATTCCAAACGATTCAAAATTCGCCCTAACCTTTCTACCGTAATAAATCTGTTCCAACCTGTTTCTGAAAACCAGTATTTAGCAAATATCATTGCGATTTTTTTCTTTAAAAAAACCAAAGCACTACTTCTAAGAACCACTCGCAGGATTTGTTTAAAAAATAATTTTTTGGACGGTTATTAATCTGGGAGAGTCCGCCTGGCGGCTTAGTGACTAATACGCCTGACTTAACAACTGAAAATAATGAAAACGACTTTTACCAGATTTAAATCATCAACATACAATCTTAACTAGAGTTCAAACGAGACCTTATGCGTTTAGAGAATATCATGATAAAGTGTTCAGACATTACCCGAAAAACTAAAGCCTCGAAAATACGACACCAAGTGTAAGTAATGCCTTACATTACAATGTTTTATGATGGCTTGTGGAATTTATTTCATCCACCTCAAGCTTTACCTTTGCAGATGGTACACCGAATGTCAGCCTGTTTTAAATCAGCTGAATATAATAGCTGTCCTGCAGGTGTTAGATTTTAATTATTCCTGGATGGATAACGGTATTTTTTAATTTTTTTTCGACGAAGTCCAAAAATCTTCTTCTTTTTTTTATGGACGGCTATGGTGTGTCGAACGACGAAGACGCCCAACGTTTTGGTGGTCTATCTGGAAGACGTTTAGTTGTTGGTTTGGCATTTCCGCTTTTATGAGTCGCTGCCAAAAATCCATTTAGCTTTTTTAATATTTCAAAAAAGTGCTCATCAGAGTTCAGTAATTATTTTAACTGGCAGAATCTCTAGTTTTAGCTCCAGCTTCTTGCTAAGAACATAAGTCAGATCCATTCAGAAGCATTAAATGCAATCTAAGGCATTGAAAAACCGCAAAGCAAAAGAAACTACAGTTGTTAGAAGAAAACTTTTCGAAACTTTTACTTTAAGGTCTTTTGGGTTTTATGGATCTTCAGCTTCCCTGGTTACTTATGCATACAAAGACAAACTTTTTGAATGTAAATTGGGTACTTAGCTCATGAAAATGCTTGTCTATTTGTCACAAAAGAATAATTTGAATATTATATTTGGACACTGGTTGAATTTCTTAAAACGATTCGTGGCTTATAAATTTTAGCGCACGTGCCTTCTTTAAAATAAATATCGTCAATCTCAAAATCTTGCAAACTCAAAAACCCGTCAATGTAAATGAACTTCTCAACTTGAAAAACTCTGGATTTAAATCTGAATACCTCCCGCTTTGATTATGCGTAAAATGATTTGAATTGCGTCAAAACCGGAAGAGAATTTGATGAAATAACGCTAAGAGACACATCGTCTACCTGGTAGGCAACACGCACGCATACATACACTCTCCTAAGTGACTACAGTAGGTCGACGGTAGGTGGGTCAAGTGCAGTCGGTTTAT
The DNA here is from genome assembly GCA_023512825.1 of Liposcelis brunnea. NCBI lineage: Eukaryota > Metazoa > Arthropoda > Insecta > Psocodea > Liposcelididae > Liposcelis > Liposcelis brunnea. Next base: position 20,889,687 of record CM042067.1, on the reverse strand, counting down.
CTTTGATAATACAAGTTCAGAGAAACAGGTACTATTTTTTGTCGTCAAACTAATTGTGGCCTTCATATTCCTCACGTGCTCCTCATTTTCAATACTTTACATTTAATCAGACGTCGAGTACTTATTTTTTATTTTATAATGTCTCCCCCTTCGATTTGAATAAAACATAGTTGCTAACAGGGTGCTTAATAACAAAATTAAAAGTGATTTTTTAGCACACCCTGTTCTTGAAGGTAAAAAAAAAAAATTATACGCTTACAAAACTCATCCGACTAGACGGTTATCTGTAATTTTTTGTCTCCTGAAGGCTACATAAAAATATTAAAACCAAATATGAGAAAATTGGTCTCATTTAAAGAATGCGACCATCGCGCAGAAAACAAGTCGAGTCAGTTCAGTTAGTCTGTACGTTATCTTGTACTCCTGGCTCATAGAGGAGAGCGTATATACAGGTTCTGGATTAATTAATACCGACTCATGTCTTCCATAACGCATTCTCCTTCTCTCTCTCTTTCTCTCTCATCATTTTAAAAATTTTTAACGAAAAAAAACAATGGTAGATTTTTTTTATGGAGTCATTATGTACTTGACTGGATTATTAACATATATGCCATTTCATTTATTGTTAATTACTCCTATTGTCCCTTTTTGGATCGATGAAAGGAATCCGCGGAATTGAACCAGTCGATTGCTACTCAAGGCCTAAGTGCCTATAGCACACTACTTGGTCTCATTTAGGTTTTGGATACATTCATAGCTTGTAAGAAGCACATACGGAAAAGAATAATAAAGTGAAGAAATTATAATTAGGTTGCAAAAAGAGAAGAGCAGTGGAAGCAGTGAGCCTTGGCCCAATTGATAAAAATTCTTTGGGATTAGCAAGTGGGCGGTGACATTCATATAACGGAGGTAATATAAAGAAGCAGAGGATAACCTAAAAATGGTGGCTCGAATTTTAATGACATAATTTGAAAAGCAATCGTGGCCTGGTTTCGAAAACGGGAGGACTTAACGGCAAAGAAAAGATTACAGGAGGCCTAAATTTAGGAGTGGATGAAAAAGGCTCAAGAAGAAGATCTCCTATCTGTTATGATAATTTGACAAAGCTCCCTACAAAAACTACATCACAACGCAAAGTCGCAATGCCTATGCAAAGTCCACAACTGCAATATACTGGTTACCAAATATTCCTTATACTGCAGCCAATCCTAGACAATCCCTCAAGTCCAAACTGACAACGGTGCTCGCAAGTACGAAATTCCTACCTGGCAAAAATATGCCAATTTATCTCCTTTTTCATGTCTAATTCCTAAGCCACCTTTATGACTTCCTCGTAAGTAATTCTAACCTCTTCGATGACACTTTCTTCGGCTTCCGATTATCAACTCCCACATCATCACTCTTTCACTTATCTGGGCCAAAAATCCATTTCTAGTAACCATTCCATTCCAGTTCACGAATTACACAGAAGAATTGAAAGTTACAAAAAATTCGCTTTCGTTATCCAGAATATATCTAGAAAGCAAGCAGAAGATCCATGTTTGTCGTCATAATGACGTAGTCCACAGCCTTGTTGACAATGTCTTTGACATTGGCATTCATCATTAGTCTGTAATATTGTGTCGCGTCATCATCCATATTTGAATAAGAAGCCATCAATCACTCAAATTCTTAACAACTATTATATTCTTCTGCCGACAATGTTCAACTCCTTAATGTGGTTCCAATTAATAAGTTATTTCGTCTCTGTAAAAATATTTAAGGGTTTGATTTTATTCGCAAAGCAAAAAGCTACCCGCCTACGGGTATCCTATTAGCGAAATAAATATCCTGGACCCACAAAAACGATTTTTTAAGAGTAGGACAGGTTTTAAGTCGATTTAATATGGATATGGTCCAGTTTCGCGCAAGTAAGATGTATTAGATATTGTCATGTGACATTTGCGAATTTGAGATAGTTGCGCGGTATCTTAAAAGATCTAAAAAGTGATGAATCTATTAAAATGGAGTATTAATGTGCCGGCTTAGTTGCAGCTCTGGAGTTTTTATTTACTGAAGAGATACAATGTCTACTGTATAAACTTTGCTTGTTTTTTTGAATTCTATTGAGGAGCAGTTTGTGATGCCTCGATTCTGAGGTACAATCAGATTCAGTGATTACTGTTCATGTTAATGACACTAGTGAAAAGATTTTTCCAGCTGCACTTTGACCTTCATGATTTTTCCTCCCTTTCCAGTGCTTCACTTTCGACGGTGGTATGGATGACTTCTTCTTTGCTCCCTCACTCTTGGTCTGTCGACTACTGGATGTTTGATAGTTTGGGCCAACTAAATGATCCATGCTAATTTTCACCGCAGTTTAAACTTGAGTAAACATAACTTTTGCGGTATTTAATTTTGATCATCTCGTGCCCAACTGTCAATGCATCCATCCCATTGCCTCATTCGTTTGATGTCCAACTTTGCACATTATCTCGTACTCGTATTCTTGCTGCATTTCAAAGTACCCGCATTACGGTTGTCCTTAATTCTTCTTCTTCTTCTTCTTCTTCTTCTTCTTTACGTACCGTCTCCGCGTCGGAGATTGGCTATCATCATCGCTATTCCGGACTTTGGATGCCGCTGCTCGAACAGGGACGTGGAATCTAGTCCATACCAGTCCCTTAAATTCCTGAGCCACGAGGTTTTCCTTCTATCTGGTCTGCGCTGTACTCTATCTTCCCTTCCATGATTAGGTGCAGGAGCCCGTATTTTTCATTACACAACATTTGACCGAAATATTGGTCAATCTGTCACTTGACCTCAAAGGGCACATCCATCTCCTTGTCCCTTCGACTTAGCACTTCGGTATTTCTCACTCTATCGGTCAACGGGACGCGGCGGTAAAGCCACATCTCAAATGCCGCCAACTTTTCCTCTAGTGCCTTGGTCAATGTCCACCCCTCAAGTCCGTAAAAAAGGACGAAGAGAACATAACACCTGACAATCCGCATTCCCAGGTTAAGGGTAAGATCTCGATGGCATGCCAGGCTTTTCATTTTCACGAAGACTCATTGAGCTTTAATTTCCTGGCTGTGTGTCCTTAGTTGGAGCATTGTAATTTCAGTGTCAGATCTTGCCTCGGTCATCAAGGCACAGGTTTTAAAAACCTTTATTTTCAATTCGACGTTTATGAACTTAGCCAAATAAAGATTATAACACATTCCGAACCAACCCTAGCTCAACTCACTCATCTCAAAGAAACCCTTTCCGAATCATTTATTAACAAAGATGTCATCTACATCCTTACTAAAATGTCAGACATACCAAAGACTACATCTACCTGAAAAAATCCTCGGTGTCTCTCCAATTACCTTACAATACAGGTGAGAACACCTTCGTGGCATACAAAACTGACGCGTCCCCAACTTTGATTATAACCCTTAGCATTTAACATATTTATTAACACCACCCTCACAAAAAAACTATCTATAAAAACTAGAATTTCTACCATTCATATTAATTACACAAAAAAAAGACACTCCGATGCTTTCCCATCGGCATAGCCACAAGCCAAACAAAGCCTTACCCGATTCATTTTCGGCGTACTGTTTAATAACAGGGTAGCTGAAACCTTGAAATATCAATCGCCCGCTTGAGATGTGCAATCTATACACGATCGATGAATATCCTGGCGCGCGTTCCACACCTGGAAAAAAAAAAAAAAATAGTAGAATTAGGCTATCACGCGTACAATTTTGATCAATGCAAAATACGTTTTGTATTCACAATAAACATGAACGTAAGATCAGTATCAAATCCGTGGGGATTTGACAAAAGGATATCTTTTACATCTTTGTTGCACGAATTGATTTGTACATCTAAATCGTGAATGAATGTAATATTAGCCACGGCATGAATGGTCGTTTTAAATTACTTTCTATTAATCGTTGTCGTTTAATGCCAACTTTTCGAGTGCCGTCTTTTCATATTCAAAAAGTTAACACCATTCCAATGTGAGGAGTTAATGCTATCAACAAAAATTCAATTATGCCATGTATATTTTTTTGTGTTTTGATAAGCATTTAAGTGTTACCACTTAGCCAAATTTTTACATAATAAATGATTTTCAATTTTTTTCGTCAAGAATTGTTTTTTTTTTTTTTTTCGGTGATTTGATTAATAGTTGTATATTTACGGGGGGAAAGAAACAACGATGGCAAAGTCAATATACAAATGCACGCAGTTTTCATGTAAATAATGATATGGCCGTGCCAATTACAAAACGGCTCAAATGAAGTCGTGCACAGTATATTTTTTTTCTCCATTTATAATAAAGTAACGTGCCTAAGAGATTATAGAATACACGACGCACGCAAAGTATGGGAATGTGGACAGCCTCAGGTGCCGGCTTATTTGCCCAAGAGGTGAGTTTTTTGAAAAATTTTATAAAGCAAATCTTTTTCGATTGTGAAAACTAAAATTTAGGAAAAAAGAGTGTGTCAACATTGGGTTCAGTTCAATAAAAAGGACTGTCGCTATCATCTCGACCATTAATTATCCAATTTCTATTAATTAAATTAAAATTTCTTAATAAGAATTCCTAACAAGACTCATTTAAATGTTTTCTAGAAATTTATTATTTAAAATAAGATGTAATTATTTAATTTCCCAGCCAACTTTAACTGGAGCGAAATTTTCCAGGGTAATGGAATGTTTCCAAGAAAGTTTAGTGGCACGAATTTAGCTGCAGCATAAAATTCGAGGCGAAGAAGAATTTCATTGGTAAATAAGACATTATGTAATACTGGAGGAGTAGCTCGTGGCACAACTGCAATTTAATATCATGATCGGATCGTGTGGAATCTTGAGCTAATTTAAAAGCAAAGTGATAACGCAGCTTTGGGAAAAGAATGAGCCAGCATAAGTAGGAAATGTTGTTACAAGCATGATGACTTAATAATCAAAGATTTTAGACCAATAAAGAGCACAATTTTAAAAAACGAAAAAGGCTAAGAGTCGGTTTTGAGTACATCATGTATATTCCAGGTGCACCCCGCGGTCAGTTTTCTAAAAATATATGTTATAGTTCAGTCCCATGATTTTTTGGCTCCTAAATTCGGAAGCATAGTTGAGTTGCGACTCATCAGTCGGCTGAGTGGCCAGCGTTCTCTACTCTTAATCAGAGAAACGAGGTGCACGCTCGGTTCGATCCTAGCTCATACCTATGATTTTTTCCACCCGCACTTGGGGACACCAAACGTATTTGATGGAAAGCAGGGTGGTCCACAGTTTGTGGTTGGCGTTGCCATGGCTACCCATAAGATAAACATTACATATGTAAACACCACAAAACAAGGACCACCCGATAACATATGATTACACGAGTTTTTAATTTGTTCTTGCACTTTTACTTATATTTTCACTTATGAAAGGCCGCAACTACGGCTTATTCATCAGCGGGGAGCAACCATTACCTGCTCCTCAATACTTCTCAACAAGTATGTAAATCCACATTTTAGGGATGAAAAAATGTTGTCAGGGTTTATTGCTTACCATTTTAACTTCACTTTAGATTTCTTTGCCTTCTCTCCTTCACTGAGCTGCCTCGCTCCTGTAAATTTGGCAAAAAGCTCCCTCAACAGTCGTGCCATTTTAGGATTACTATCAAAGCCTTAACTCTTTAAACCTGAAACAAAAAAATAACAAATTAGATTGCAAAACTAAATTCGCGAAGTTTCAATTGTGGGCTGCAATAATGCTAATCGATACAGAAGCAGTAAACCAAGCATACCGAATCGCCGAAAGACTACAATATATTTGACACGTGATTAATCCGAATACAGCGAAACAGGTAAATTACCTTTTAAATATTATTCTAACCGTAAAGCTATAATACTTAAATGATAATATCGTCATATTTTATTGTTTCATGCTCGTTTTAGTCCCCCTTGGTGAACAAAGGGTCAAGACTATCGAAGATTAAATAAATTAAAAAAAATAAAAAAAAATCGAAATAAGATCCTAGTTTGTTTGTTAAAGAACAGACCACCACATTGAAATGGGAATGTAATCAAATCAACTTAGAAATGAAGTAATTGTTAAGGTTGTTATCATTTTAATTAGGTTTTGCCTCGGATTTTTAACATGTTATTAATTATTTAAGAAAATGATTTATAAAAGAGTCAGATATCGACTCCCGCCTTTTATTTTAATAAAATTGTTTTATTTTTTTTTGTTCTTATTTTAAATTCCTTAAAGGCTTCGTTACAATAATATCAAAAATTAATTTCATTCCTTTTTTTTTAAAAAAAGAAATAAAAAACAGTTAAACGAACGATCGAGGCATTGACATAAAGTATGGAATTTGAATGTAAATGAGATGTAAGGTACAATTATACGACCTTGTTAATTATTATTTTTAAATCAAAGGGTTATAAAAACCCTCCCACCCTCTTAAATATGTGATAATTTATATCGGGAGAGTAGTGCGTGAGATAAACAGGTACTCACGCGGTGTGTAATAATTAACTTCTTCCAATATCATTATAAAATAGTTTCGAAGAGGGTGGCCATTCAATTCCACGCAAAACAAGACTATCATTATGATACCTTCATTGATTGGAAAGTGGCCATTTACTTTTATTGATAAATTCCAACCGCCACTATATAAAAGGATAATGACGTCATTAGTGTGGTAAATTTTTTAATATCGCGTTGTATCTTCAAAGAGAGGATGAATATCTTCCGAAGCATAAAATTAAAGGAGCGATTAATGACAAAAAAAACACGCTAGCATTAAAGATTAGCGTGTTGGTAAAAGGTATCATTTTATCATTTCATTTGAAGATATTAAAAGGATTTGAGGTATCTTATAATTCTTTTGCCACCGAATGGACTTCTGGTTGTAAGGGAGAAAGGCGACCGGGGGGGAAATTCAAATTAAGGGAGTATAGCGAACGTGGATTGGCCCAAATTAATTATACTGTAAGAATTTAATAATAACAAACGATTTGCCTCAACGGCAAATTCTAATTTGCAGACTAGCTATAGTTATGTCAGAGACCGCTTTTCCAGCAGAATTTCGAGCAAGGATTCAGAATCCTCTCATCCAGTGGCACATCTTCCGACCCCTGAATTTCTCCCCCCCCCCCCTTTCACCTTATGAAAAATTTTCAAAAGGTGAAAGACAGTGTCAGCAACCCCCTTTAAGGTCGAATCTTGTGTCAGCGACAACGGATTCCGATTCTACTCATCAAAATAAAATTTTTGAGGCCCTGCTTACCGCCCCCCACCAAAGCCCGATTTATAAGTTAAAATATAAGACCCATACTAGCAACCTATATCTAAATTAAATTTCGTACCAGCGAGAAATTGGGAGTGGTCGATGTGGGAGTCCCAAAAATTCTCTTTTATAAGAGGAATTCAATTCTGTTGTCGCTGACACGGCCTTCCACCTTTAAGAATTTTTTCATTAATAAGGGGTGAAATTTTAGGGTCGGAAAATGTGCCACTGGATGAGAGGACTCCGAATTCGTGCTCGCTGACACGGAATTCTGCTGGAAAAGCTGCCGCTTACATATCTATAGCTAGTCTTTAAATTAGTACGTCCTTGTCAACTCGGAATCGCTCTTTCACCCATTTCTATCCTCTCCTGCATCCCCACAATCTCTTTTTCTCTTCAAGTGTCATCTAAAATTTATATCTATTTCCTGTCCATCCGTGGTTCCTCGGGCTGTCTTGAAAGTCCTCCTCTGTAATAAGTTTTCCCTCGACGGCTACCTATCCAACTGGACTTGACTGAGCTTAAGATAGTTTTTCCTCCTCCAATCCTCATAAAAACTTCTTTATTCGTGACTCTATCAGTCCATTTAATTTCCTATAAGAATTGCATGTAGGAAAGCGATAGGAAGCTGTTGAAAGCAAACCCGCCAGCATAATGCTTGAAGAAGCGGTCATCCACATATTGATGCAAAGACGTACAAAAAATTTTACTGGTAGAATTTCACGACTGCCAAATATTTTTTTCATTGAACAAAAAACACTTCAAAATCAAATTTAATTCAATTAAAAATTCCACAAAAATTCCGTGTGATACATCTTCATTTTGAGTTCAATGTCCATTCAAAAAAAAAAAATCGATGGCACGAACCGATTTTAATAAGATTTCCGGATTCGAATGACCATTTTAATATTAAAATTTTTTTTTTCCAAATAAAACTTGTCATTAACTATTGACTAATATTTAATTGTAAAATTCCCATCCTCAGACGTCGAGTCTCTAATAAACATAGGTTGCTCTACGACATAATGAGAATTGCGTATGCAGTCGCGTCATATTACAAGAAATACGCGACGTACCCGTCTCAGCCTAGGTTGGAGCTAAAAGCAATAATAATCTTCGAAATCTTCCTGTTTAGAACGACATAAACTTGTCTAATGCCGTTTTCTTGATTGATCCATGAATGAAGTTAGATATTTCTAGGTCACGGACGAGCTCCTAGGCCTTTGCCTCACTTTTTCAAGAGTAGCCGTACTTGATTTTTTTTTCCAGTAGGGTCGACCATTTTTCTTTCCGTAGAATCACTCGAAAATTTTTAATAAAAGAAATTTATACTAATGACTTGTCCTTGACAAGTTTGATTTGATTTATGTTAAAACAAATACGATTTGTAACTGGTATTCATCTTAGTCACAATTAATGGCATGTAGTGCATTTAAATTTAAATAAATAATCGCTTTTAAAGACTTCCTTTTGCGGATTGAAACGAGTGATTTTTTCCCACGAGGTTTTTCAGGCTTACCCTTTCGCTAAGGGATTGTCAAGATCTATCCGAGAAAACGATCTTTCATCCCGACGTCGTCGTTTTTAACGACATTATCGGCCGACTGCTAAAAAAAAGGCCTATGAACCTGTCGACCAAGGTCAGCCGACATTCCAAAATGGCTGCCAAGCCTGGTCGGGTGCGGACAGACCTTACTGACCCCATTTACGATTCTTGGTCACTTCTTATAAGTGTAATACTTATACGATCAATGAATCTATATGAATTTTTTATATAATAAACGGAGATTTTTTTTCCCGCTCCGCTTTTGATAGTAAGGGGAAATAATAAACCGGCATTTCCTGGGGGGCGGAATGCATTTTAAAAAAATGACGTGAAAATCTGATTTATTGCCAGAAACAAATGGGAGTTTTTAAGTAATAAATGAAAGGTATTGAAAACGCCCAATAAAAGAAGAAGAAAGAAATCAATTGATTGAAGGAGGTCTATAGTCAGTGATTTGTACAAATCGATAAGAAAGAAAAAAAAAAGAGAATGATGTGTTGAAATCGATTATTTCGAAGTGGAGTGCAGAGAGCTTGAAAGATGGTCGATACAACTTCCGTGCATCACAATGTAAATTGATTCCAAGCGAGCATTGATCGATCCCTTGTGGGGAAAACATTTCAATCAACTGGTTCAATATTTTGAATGCATCGTGGTCAATAACATGACATACTCGAACACGCCTGGTTAATTTTTGTATCTCAACGCATATTGTTACGATTTCTGAACTTTAAAAAGCTCAGTAAGGATTTATTTAATTTAGGAGAAAAAACAAGCTGAACCCAGGCGGCTTCAAGACTTCGGCACTCAAAGCCGACGAAACAGAAAACAAAAGCCAAGCTTGCCAAGATTTATGCTTCTTCCCCATTTTTAAAATTTTTGTTTCTTTCGTTGGAACGGCTGAGTTTTAAGAGCTGAAAATCTGATCGGCTAATCGGACGTAAATAATGCTGAACAAACTGATGTAATTAAATTTGCGCGATAGCCTTCGTAGTTTTTAGGCTATGGTGGATAGGGGCCGTTCAAGTATTACGTAAGCATATTAGGGGGGGGAGGGGGTCAAAATTAACCATCTTCGCCATAAGCTAAGTATGGCGAAATGTGCTTACACCCCGGGGGAGGGGGTCAAAATTCACCAAAATCATGCTTACGTAATACTTGGAACGGCCCCATACTAAAAAATCGTGTAGTGAATTCAATACTTCAACCATCTTTGATGAGTGCCGAAGTAAAATTATTGAAGATTTCCAGTATAGAGCCATGATAATTATCTAAAGGCCTGGGAGGTCTAAAGGCCGCAGGAGTCTGGAGATTAATTCAAAATAATAAAAACCTAAGATTTGGATAAAAATGACAGAAAAGTTTTGGTTCGAAAAAGAATTTGTACCACGGATCAGGCTGCTAGCGCAACTCAAGCTAAATTTAAAAAAAAATCTGGGTTTCCACTGACTTTGTGAGTGATTGCTTAAGTTTCTTTCTGTCCTGTCCAGAACTCTCTGTATCAGACAATTTTGATTATGTTCTACCCTAGAGGTTCTCGCAGCCACTGAATTGCATTGCAGCCCACTTTAATTCATCAAGCTGAAGCTTAGCCTGGGCACCAAGCCGGCTTCACACCTCTGGCAAGAACACACTAAATTCATTTCTATCCACCACTCAGCCAAACAAATATTTTAAAAAAATTTACAATCACTTCTAAGCTCATTTCCATTTTAAATCCGGAAACATTCATTCATTGTCGAGAAAACTCGGGATTTACCGTTTAAATAAAAGGCTGCTGACTTCTGGCATTTAATCGGCAACCAACGTAATAAAAAATAATAAAAAAAGATTAACATTCATATCGAATATTTCAAATTCCAATATTTTTTCCCCCTCGATACATGATGAATTACAGCCTCCCATTCCAAACAAGGTACTTTCGACTTATAAGGTTATTAAATGGCCATATATCCGTGCCCTGAATGTGCCACTAACAGAAATAAAATATAATTCAGTTCAAAGCGTAACCTTGACGCTCAACATGGCATTTATCCAAGACTGTAAAACAAATTATTGGCAACGAAGATTATAATTGCCAAAATACTAGCTAGAGGGCAGGCAAAGCTAGGTTAATATCGTAACTGTCATCAAAAATTAACGACAATCGATGCCGTTTTAATAATATTCGCCTTTTTTTCCATTAGCTGATTTGGTCAAAATTGCAAACTAATGAAATCTAATTGAAGGTGTCTAACAACTAAAACTACTTATTCTCCTTATTCTTTTTAAATTTCGATTCGACTTGTAAAAAAAAAGTATGCAAATTTTTTTTCCTCTCTTCAGACCGGTGTATTCTTTCTTAACATGCGATGTGGTGTTCATTATAAACATGCGCGGTCTTATTGTTTAAAAGCGACCTTTCAATACATCTTAAGGATTTGTTTGTTTTCAGTAATTTGATCATAGAATCCTTCAAGTAGCAAAGACGCAGAGTCCTTCGAGCAACATGAGACCAATGAGAATATTTTCCGTTGGATGCACAAAAATAGAAAACTTTTATGCATAGTTAAGAGTCGAAAACTAGAGTACTTTTGATATGTGATACAAGGTCTGAAGTAGACTCCTCCACATGATCATAGAGGGGAGGATCGAAGGAAAAAGGACAGGGCGGAAAAGTTTGTCATAGCTGGGGAACCTTTGAGCATGGACAAATGTTAAATGTCGAGAAGCTCAACAGAAAAGTTTCTGATAGGCAGATATAGAAAAGTTATTGGTGGTTGCCTAAGCTCAGATACGAGCAGGGCGTCTTAGAAGAAGTACAATGATAATGAATGGTGATGCTGGTAATGATTGTTAGTATCATTCAACTTATAGCTAATTTAACTGTACTTACATATTACCTGGCTTACAACTAATGTAAGTTTAACTAACCTCGCTTAGTAACTAATTCAGAAGAAAAAGCAGGAGAAGTAAAGACTTAAGTTATCGCAGACAACGGGGACTTTGTGCCACCTTTCTTTCAAAAGCTTGAGCACCCAGAAGGAAAATCCGCCGAAAATACGATCATCACTACTTCTGGATTGATTCTGACTAAAATCCAGACAAGTATTGATAAATCAATCCTTGAGTGTGCAATACTTACTTGATTAATTAGATTATATCATCTCCTTAGTCGCAGGAATCACGTGCAGTGCGCAAAAGATCTATGTATATCATACTCGTTGCAAGAGGCTAGGAAGTGATATTGAAGTGACTTTTTAGCTGTGGCTGGGTCCGGATCTGTTGCAGTTTGTATTGTTAGAAGTGTGTTCGCCGGATTGCCAGTCTGTGATTTCTTCCCTAAAACAAAACATCATCATTATTAAAGTGTGCCTCTTCTTCTTACAGTGCCTTTCCACTACGGGAATTGGCGACCATCATGGTTAAAAAGCAAGAGACCCTAGACGAATCGACTGTCTTGGATCTTGCACACCAAACCCTCGGCCATGATGGCTATACTAGGGAACTTAATGCGGTGGCTTTCCAACACCTTCCGCATCGCAGCACAGGAGTCATACCGTCAGTCCTCGACTCAGCCTCTTGCTTTCTGGACTTAAGCCAAGCAACTTTTATCGTCTTCAGCCTTAAGCCAGTATTGGTAGGACTACTGCCCCCTACCAGAACTCTGACCAGATTGCTACCTCCCGGGTCAGAAGGAATCTCGAGCTCGTCAAGGGCAGGTGCGCAAAACCTGAAGCAGGATTGTTAGTGTTCCCACCGACTACCCATTATCCACCAAAGTGTGCCTAAGGGTGCCAATATAGCCGGGATAACAAGAGTGTCAGGTGCAATTACCACAACAACCGAAACCGAACCAAGCAGTCTTTAATCATCAATATAAAAGATCAGAACAACCTCAGCGGCAACACTCGTAATGCATGCGCCTGACAATAGAAGTCAAATTGCTAATTGTCAGGGATCTGCTGCTCAGTCACGGAGCAGACGCATGCTCGTCAGGAAGAATCATAAAATTCTCGATGAGGGTTTCCAACAATGGATCGGTTTAAGTGGAAAGATTCCTAGTATAAGTATCTTCTACAACTCTATTTCGGAAGTCCAACTATTAACACAAACAAGGATTATTTATCAATACTCAAATGACTAATCGACACAATGGCAATCCCATGCAACTGGACAGCTTTTGAGATTTTGAATTCCAATCGGAACTTGCCGGTCACAGCATGCAATCGCATTGTGCAACTAATCTACGCAGAGCTATCAACCTCTCACTTAGTCCTTGTTAAATCGGTATAAAATCTCACACGCAAATCAGCATGACATTTGCCGAATAAAAAAAAGAGAAGAGAGAGAGATAAAAAAAAAAGATGATTAAAATAAAATAAAACTGTGGACTTGATATGCGGACTACTACGGAACCTACGTTAGTTTGACGTTAACCACGCCCTAATTACAATACTATGCTATTATCTAAAATGGATCGTCATCTTTATGCCCCTCTACGACTGATTTTTTTGAAGATATTAAGACAAATGGTTGTTATTTTAAATTGTTAGCCGGGCCCTGATGAATTTTCGGCGATCTTTTTGATGGATGTTTCCCTTTCGCTCTATCTTACAGTATAAATTAAATGCCTCTCAGCCGTCTTATGAAAAAGACAACGGAAAAAGTAAATTAGTTAAATAAACGAAACGTGTGAAAATTAAGAAAGAGCTGCCTCATTATTATTCGCTATTTAATGTTTAAAGAAGCGCACGTGGAAAATGATATGTTGGCAGAGTTGAAAGTTGAGCAAGACAATAGATCCCCAAGTTCAGCAAAGCAACTTTATTTAAAACAGGTCCGATAATATCAAACTGTGTTGAAAATAACCATGATGTCATTTTTTTTATTTTTCTAAATTTTTCAACTTTGTTAATTACTTGTTTGACTTTTAAAGATAAAAATTCTTGATTTATTTATTGTATTATCTGTTTTACAAGTTCTGGTTCTGTTATTTCGGCTCTTGACCTCTCAATATTAAAAATTTTTTATTTTCGGAAAAAGTGACACGATCATCCGAAAATGATGCGACGGTGATTAGTTTTTTAAACCGTCAAACGATTCCTAAGAAAAGATCATAGCTCGCTTAATGACTCATCTTCCGATCCCTTCATAGTTATTGAATTATCATTCCTTAAAGAAAATAGAACCATCAAAATAAAATTAATCAAAATTCTAAATGTGACTGGAAATTAGAAACGAAAAAAAAAAAAAAAAAAAAAAAAAACAAGTCGATTAACGATAATGATGTAGATTGCAACATGCTAAGCTATAAAATCAAGCTTTAGATGTTTAAGCTCCTTACGGTACCTATAACCAAGTTTGCAACATCTTTGCACATTAAGGCTGTTTTTGCTCGGAAAAAAAATCACCTTAATGAATAAAGCATCGCTAACCTAAGGCGATGTCATGTGCAATGATTTAGCACCTACTGTACCTATTCTCAGTACTTAGCCTATGAATTTAGGTACCTTGTCATCTTGCTTCTTCGCGAGACCTGACCTGCTCTAATATGGGTACCTGCAAAACAAGGCCCTCAAGGTCTCCGGTACTAATCTGGGATTTGATTACTTACCAATCTAATCTTTCGCTACAGTTTATAGCGATTCATGTCGCGAATCTTAATATGAAAATATTTTTAAATTTCCTTTCATCGTTAAGAAATATGTCGCATGTTCTGGTAGGATTTGCTTTTTATAAGAAGTGAGATGAGTTTATCAGGTGGCACGATGGTTTTTTAAACATTTTTATAACTTCCTGAAATCTTTAAAAGTTGCTTATACTTAGGATATGTAAGTTGTAAGTGCAGATCCTGCACGAGAAGTGGGACTACTACGGTCTTTACAAGGCTTGAAGCCCTACTGCCGCATTGCTTGTGGTGTGTCAGGCGATCCTGTACTGGCATAACTCCCTCCAGTCAGAAACTCCAAGCCGGCCCTCATCTAGAGACCCTAAATTAAAAGAGACAGGCAAACTGTCGGCCATTACACGGCGAACATGGCAACAGGAGAAAATTAGGCAGCCATGACAGTGTAAGTGGCCATCCGGATTCAGAAAAAAGTGACAAATCCGCCTTATTTATGGAGGCTTTGTTCTAAAATTCTAAAATGTCTTCTGCTTGTTCTGCTTTCACTTAAAAAAATGCGAAGGTAGAAGGTTTCAAGAGCTGAAGTGTGACTGGAATGCTGAAACATGGATCTTGTCTTCTGATGCAAAATACAGAGTCCACCACCTATGAGACCTTCCAGATCAACAGCTTTCTTCTTCTTCTTCTTCACCTTAGAACCATTTACTTTTGGACGTAAGGCTCTTTTAAATTATTCCATGCCCAGCAGGACTGCTCTAGCTGCTGATAAGTCTTACTCGCGATACAGCATACCGTCTACTTATCTCCTCTGGGGCCAACATTTGTATTCGGCTGTTCTTCTGCGCCAATTGAATATCCGGCAGGTCCGTTTTCCAGCAGTCGGCAATGCACAACTTTACTTAACTCTGCTACCTCCTCTGCTACATTTTTGATGCGGAAACGCCTTCCACCAATCTTACCTTGGAGACTTAAACTTAAAATGCTCTGCTTGTGATACTATGCAAAATCCTCAGGACTTTGTGCTCTTCCTTACCATAGCCATCCATTCATTGCTTCTGAAAAGATGCAGGCATTATGAACCTCTCTTTTCAAGTAAGCAAGAATCATTTTATATCATAGCATGTGCCTCAGTTTTCCGAAGGCCGTAAGCCCTATTCTCCAGGTAATTTCGGCAGTTTTATTCTTTTTGCCCGACTTGATTGCCCTGAGACTCAACAACTAAAAACTACTCTTAGTTCTAATTGCTCGAAGAGCTTCTTAATCTTTACCAAAAAAAAATATAATCATAAAGTTCCAACTCGATAAAAATCAGAATAACTTTAACCGACCATATCAAGACAATTTTAAATACAAAGTATGCAATCTTCTATGCGTGTCATATTCGTCATTCAATTAGCATAATTCCATGTTTTGCTACTTGAGAAAAAAAACTTTAGAATTTAAATTATTAATAATCCTGACCTATTTTTATTTATAATTTATAACTGGCCAAAATCGAACTTTTCGAGCCCAGCAAGACTTTAACGATTTAATAACGACATCATTTAATTTTATGCCTTATTAAAAAAAATAAAATTCAACTTTTTCCGTGAACGTCCTTTTAACCGGTTCCACGCGTCTCTGTTTTTTTTTTTTTTTTTTTTAAATATTGTACAAAATTATATAAAATCAAAGTAAATATTAATCTAATGAAAAACGATCAAATGTTTCATTTAATACTAATTTGCCGGTTTTCAGCCATTGATATGCTATAAAAAATGTCATTCGATATCTTAACTTTTAATCGTTTCTTCTGTTGATCGATTGCGGTTTGATATAGCGGTGCTTGAGTCGATTAGTAATCAAGGTTAGATCCTTGCCCATTTTTAATCGGAGTCTTAAAATATATTTCAGAGAGGGGAGGGGGGAGTGAATTCGAAAGAAGAAAAGCTGCCTGGCAGACAGAAGGCAAAGTTCTGGCACTTGTCGTAAATTAAACTCGACTCCGTCAGGGGAACATCATCTCTATTAACGAGATATTAACTAAAACGACGGGTTGTATTCGTTAATCAGGTGTAACATTCCTAACTATCAATTAAAATCATATTAACACCACCCTTCATAAACATAAACTGACTTTTGTTTTTAACCATATTCGTTAAATCATTTTTAACAAATTTGGCAAGTTCTTACGCCTTTCTAATTTAAAAGAAAATAGCTGCTGGAGATGGTTTTGCATTTGGCTAAGAAAATTCTTCAAACAACTTGTCTTTTAAACAACCCACGTAATCCCTAAACACAAATGCCATTATTTACTACCGGACATCTCTCTCTCTCTCTCTGCAGCAAGCATCACATAAAAAGTACAAATTTTACGGATAGATTGTTAACCTCGCGAATTCACAGTCAAATCTACTTTTGCTCTAAAGGTCAAAGATCTTGGGATAACTAGTTTGGATTTTTATTCATTGACGTATCTTGGTTAATGTCTAATATGATTAAATAAACAATGTTTTTCGAATAATTATTAAAATTTTATCTGTTAAAAAAATATTAAGAGGAAAAACTAAAAGAATAATAAAAATAGCAGCGCGGTTTTTTTTATGGACATCAGTCAAAATGTGATCGATATATCCTTATAAAACAGTAGGCGTACGTTCACGTTTAGCCTACTGAGCCAACGTGACTAAATTAATAAAAGTATAATTCAAACAGTTTCTGTTCACCTTAAGGTATAAAATAGTATACAAGGAAAAAAAATATCATGGCATTTTGCTTTTTATAAACCTAAAACTTCTACAAATTACAGCTTTAATTTAAACATGTGTAAAACTGTTTTCAAGATCCCGATATCAATGCTTTATACCTCTTGAATCTATCTTATTAACCGGAGGTGTATTTCATATCATGAGCCGTGCGCAGTGAACGAAATCTCAATTCAGTATCAGTCATCATCACCTTAAAAAGTAACATTTCTTTCCGCAGAACGGTACAATTTTCAAAGGAGAGTCGATTTAGATATGGGTTAAGGCGATATTTGGCATTTAGCAGTGATTGAACCCGGTTCTTCCCAAATTTTTTGAAATTTAGGTCTTATGAAAGGAAGAATAGGGACCGGATTTTTCAGAGACTTATTAAAAGCAAACTATTTTCGTGCCAAATTTCATTTTTTCAGGTTTTGTGACTAAGAACAATTTTTTTTTAGAATTTTCATGGTCAGCAAAATCTTTGGACAAATTTTTCTTATCCTATTTTTTTGGTCAAAAATCAATTTTGTTTAGGGAAAATATTCCAAAATAATTCTAAAAACTCAGTTGTACTAAAAAATTTCTGTGTAAGATTTTCACGGTTTCTGAAAATAGGAACTCTATACTTTTCGTGAAATGGTAACCTTCACAATGGCGTTCTTAGGCCGGTGTCGAGCTGCCGTGGCCACTGGGTCACCCATGGCCACCCAGCCTTATGCTTTCATAGTGGCTTTTCAGCCACTTATGCACAGGAAACGCAATAGACCCATTAAGTCCCGCGCACCTGAAAGGTCAAAAAGTCAAATATTATCTAAAACAATTTGGAAAAAAAATCCTTACAATACAAGCTTTAAAACGCCTTAAAACGAACGTTTCTACTAAATCACGGCACCCTATTTTTAGTTGACTACTTTGCAGGAACCAAAGTTCAAAATTTTTCACCGTCCAAACTTTAAAGTGTTCATAAAAATTTATTAAAGGACAACATAATAGCGTTTTAAGTGTCGGCTACGCCTATTCTCGCCGCAAGTGTACAAGTATCAATTTTTCGGCATGTCGTCTCTCTTGGGCGCAACTAATATCAATAGGCTTAATTCAGCAGGTATCGACACAACGAATCGTAACTACACTGACTTGGACTACATCAAGTGGTACCACTAATAGCCTAGCGCGATCTTGTTTTACTAGGTCATAACTTTAACTAATCAAGAAAATAATGTTCGGTTGAATTTTATAATGGCCTAAAACAAATTTGCACGTCCTTCTTTGATAAATTGAATTTAGGTTCCGATCAGCGCATAAACGATTAACTTCCAACCTGTCAATCTTACCAACATTTCATTTTCCAAAAAATAATTGCCTTTGTTTTTTCTTTCTATAAAAATTATCACGAGAAATCCTTTTTTAGAATATTCTTTGATTTTTTTTAACGGGATAGAGTGTGGTGGATATTTTATGATTATGCAAAGTCTGAGGTCAATATTCTTACCACATGTTCCACCGGATCCTTCCTAGATTGAATGCCATGTTCGATTTTGTTACGTATTAGAAAAAAAATCATACGAAAAATCGGGCCTTCGATTAATCATTTTTTGATTGACTTGTAAAATTGTATATTTTTTTTGTGGTCCCCCCGCGAAAAGGTATTAAAAAACTCCGCCTTTAAAAAACAATTATTTAAAAAGTCTTGTGTCTCAGACATTCATACGGTTTTAATTAGCATTGGGCAGAATGCGTGGCTCCGAATGATTAAAAAATGAACTCGTGACCCGGTGCGTTCATTTTACTAAACTAGAACTAAATGATGTGGATAATACAAGTTATGAAAATTAAGAGACCAGCTGAGTTTCCGCCTGGATTATTTTCACGCATTTATTTACATATTATATTAATCATTTTAAAAAAAATTTAAAACTTTAAATCCGTCGCGATTCTTTTTTTTTCAATGACATTAGTTCCGCTATGTGTTAATCATACGTGGGTCTCTTAACTCTTTTATAATTTCCGAAATGTTCAGTGCAGCTTTATTAGACGCACCTGTACATGTAACCTGATCTTTAGTCGAATTATGTAAGTTATACATGGGAGCGATTAAGTACACTAACTAACAATCACTCATTCAAATAGCAATTAGTATAATATTTGCACGAGCCCTACCGGGTTGTCGTGTTACCGTTGAACAAACAAGAGGTCAACGGTTGAGGCATTTTTTTTTTTGCAAATCGCATTCACATAAAAAATCTTTAAAACAACATCTGATATTGATAGATTTTTTCATATCTCAAAAAATCACTTAAACCTTGTAGCAGACTCATCCCCTATCATAAAATTATAACTGGAAGTATGCACATCATTTTATAAGTAACCACATTCCAGTGAATCCTAAGTTCTCGTTTAGGTTCAAATATTATGATGTTGCAGGAACCACACATACAAAAAAAATCCAATTATCACATTAAGGCAGTAATAAAAGAAATAATTCATGCTTATGAATATGAACATACTAACCATCTTCTTAAGATGAGATAAGAAATTTACGCAAGTGGACCGTCTTCTACACCTGAGCTGGAGGCCCTATGAGAATTGGGTCAATCGTGTACCATATAGTCTAATACCAGAATCGATCATGTTGAAAATCTTCATTAGAACCCAGCGTGAATGTGTAAATTTTCCTCGTCGTTTAATTTTTCACTCGTTTTATTCGAATTCTAAAATGGAAAATAACAGATTAGGTTATATGTATTGCATTCGATTTAAAACGACCGAGTTTTGCATTTTCGTATTAAAGATGTTTAACAATACACTCACATTCACTAACACTAAACACTCTTTATGATTTCCGATACCGATTCGGTGAGAAAACAATAATAAAATTAAAATTATTTCGACATCCACACGAGGTCTTTTTTCACGATGCCGGTAAACATGGCGGACACAAAAAAAGGAAAAAACGTGTCAACAGAAATAAAAAAAATTTGAATTTATTCCTTCCAAATTTTTTATTTTTTAATTTCATTGTCTTCTCATTCATACAATTAATGTCACACATTGCGCAAGGTAAACTGATAAAATTACGTCATTGACCTATCCATTCATGAATGAGACTTGCTATGTTTCAACACTCGTCTCGTAAAAATAAATGTAACGGCCATGTTTAGCTTGTGCATATGCATTTCGTGTGTGGCCTTGCCCTTCGTTTTTTCTTATACGATAGCCGGTATGCTATTTGATCATTAACTACTCATCACACTTATTTCGAACGTCCGATGGAAGGTGCAAAATTGTTTGAATGAATAATGCATTAAATGATAAAAATCCAAATTTCGATCAAGTGCAAAAAAAAAAATCGTGGTATCAGAATCAATTATGTCCATGTTTTAGTGGATGTTTTTTCGCAGATTTTTTCTTCGTTTTGTTGGTTATAATTTCAGATTGCTGACAGTCCTTTTGACTCATAGGAAACATATATTGAAGATCTATATCGTATCGAGGTAATTTTTCTCTTAGATAATTAATAACGTTAATTTTCAATGTTTGATTTCGGCTAAGTACAAGGCTTGATAAATAACGGGTACTTCCGGATTTTTCAGCGCAATGCAACAATAATCCGAATACATTGTAATCCGTATCCAAAACGTATGTATTGTAGATTCCTTCATCTGCAAAAAAATTAGTTAAATTTACAAAGATTTTGCAAGGGCAAATTAAAAAGTGTTTGCTCAGCAAGAATTTTAATTTTGCACAGCCACATAGGTAATTTTAGAAACCACATCGATAAAATCAATAATTGCTTACAAGTATCCTCAGCGTGAACCCAATGGGCAGGCTGACTTGCATCCGGAATTTCCCAAGTAATATTCCCCGACAATTTTTCTTTATCAGGATCGTCAATGAAAGTATAATTAAAATTCATTGAAATCCCTAGCGTTTCTGGCGAAACCGAAAATTCAGCCTTCATGCAACTATAAGCTGGCAGCTCTTCAGAACTTGCATAATACTGTACAATATACCAACTTCCCATAAGCTGAAACAACCGTTAAAAAGTACTATATAAAAGGGTAGAAAGAAAAATTTTTAAAACCTTATAAATCTTCTAATTTAATTGCTTCCCGTCTGTCTTTTAGTCGATCATTGCAAGTTTTTATGCATTATAATTGCATATTAGTTGCGAATCCCATAAAAACGTCTAATTTTTTTTCAACTGTTTCAAGTTTCAAAGACACAGCCGGCTTCTTTTAAAATTTATGTGGAGTTTAAAAATATACTTACTTCTTGTAAATCCACAGTGCGAAGAGCTTTCACTTTAGGACATTTTGTTTTATCCTCTCTTGGTTTATAGCACGCCACACAGCACAGTAATAATATTGAAATAATAATCCGAAAAAACATCTTTTTTCTTTTAAGTATTTACTTAAGAGCACAAACAGATAATTCAAGAAATAATTAAAATTAGCTCCAAGGACGTCATGTGGGCGACTAAATAATATCATCAAAACAATTTCTTAATATGTACATTGTTCGCTCGCATTGACACAAACAGGCGCAATGATTATACATTTCAATTAGAATGATGCTAATATGTGTCTTTTGTAATTGGCCTAATCGTTTGGCAGAAATGAAACACGGGTTTTTTTCTGACTAGAGGGATTTGGAATTGTTAATGGGTGCATTATACCGTATTAGCTATGAATTATGATTCATTGAGGAGTTTGTTATTTAATTCATTCATATTGATAGATTTAAAATCAGGTTTGGGTTTGGTTGAGTTTGTAGCATAATTCGCGTTCACGTTTTTGAACTGCTTTACTTTTAACACATAAAAAAATGAAAGAATGTTAAAGGCAATAAAAATGGAGATTTAAGAAAAGAAGCTTATGGGAATGATATTGGATTTCAAAATTTTAGGTTATAAGGTTTAAAATATAATGAGCATAGAGCTTGTCTTACGCTGAGCATAGAGTCGATTTTGGGATTTTGGATGGGATATGGCTTTCTAATGACACGTCTTTTTTACTTGAATGTAGTAAAATGGAAATAATTTTTTTTTAATTTTAGGGAGCTGCGTAACAAAGTAAGATTATTTTCAACTTTGGACTTATAGGTGTCTAACTTTGAGCTCTAGAGGACTTAGTACCTGGCGCAGGAGTTGCAAGGAGAGTGAAATTTCACCTAGGCCCTTCTTGCTGAAAAAATAAAGGGAGTGCAATACTTGTTAAAAAATTTTTGTAAGAATGAATTTATAATAAGACTTAAAATATTGTATTCAGCAATGCTTTACTTGAAATTTTGCCTCTCCATTGATAAGTAATATATATCATATTCATCCGCTTCCTCTTTCCTAATCAGTCATAAATATCCTTCATTTCTTACTGCGAAATGCAACGGTTTCAAGCATTTAAAAAAAACATAGAAATCACTATTAATTAAGATTAATAATAATAAAAAGGAAACCAGCTGCATAATCGTGAACTAGCCATAATGCTTGTCATGTTCGCGGCACTTAATTTAAAATTTTATTTGGTGATTTGTTTATAAGAGCATGTAATTCCATGTGTCACACTAGTTTGGAATGTTTAAAAAAGATTTATTCACATGACAACGATATTGGCATTATCTCTATTAATCGGCCCCGACTAGCTTGCTTCTTAAACGGAAGTGATTGAATGCGAGTTTTAGGCTTTTTAAACCCGCATTCTTGCATCAAGAAAAACATATTTGTCTTCCGGATCATCGCCGTGAGATTTTTTTTTTTAAATCTAGGATGCAAATATAAAAAAGCATAAAATCAAAAGAATTATTAAATAATACATTTTATTGACTTACTACATATTAAGGATGTTTTCAATAGTAAGTACATATCCTTCAGCCTTAATGAAATACTACAGAAAATGAAATCACGATTGTTCTAGTACGTCAGTTATTTTTTTCTTAAAAAAAATTAATTTATTAATTGTGTGCGATACTCATTCGAAAAAGGAAAAAAAAATATTTTAGCATTTACAACAAATTTTTTTATTTGACACAATATAGGATCGATTCGCACGCCCACACATCCTGAATGCGCCTTTTCTTTCTGAATTTACACATTCTGGCTTCGAAAAAAAAAATATATACAAATGTAATAATACACAATTTTTGGTATTATAAACAGTGCGATTCGGTTTTTTTTATTTATGCTGTCGAATTGAACTCTGAAAATTAAATTAAAATAAATTTTGACATCAAGGCCAAAGGACCAATTTTTTTTAAGCTTGTTCATACAATAAAAAAGGAACTAAAATGAAAAATATCGTTAGCAGCCATTTTCGGCAGTACGGTCTGTGTTTTTTATTTTCTTCATTCGACAGCAAATACCCACAAATTTATTACTCGTAAAAGGAAAAAAACAGAAGTTAAAAATCCTAGATTCTTTCAGAGTTAGGAAAAAATTTTCAAATGATTTATTATCGATTTTAATAATACTGAAAGATAAAAGAAATTAAGAAATAAACTAAAATATCAAAAGGAAAATAAAAAACTAAAAAATAATAATTTGGTATTTGGTAAGATAGCTAAAATTTTTTTAAATATATACAACGAGCTAATTTTTCGTGCAATGCAAAAATATTATTTTTAAAATACATTCTTTTAATGTAAAAAAATTATTGAGAGTGTTTTTTCCCGCATAAAAAATTTAGGAGCTTATCTCGACACCTTTTTCATCCAATAAGACCGCTGAGTGATATATCGTCTGCTTGCAACCTCAAATTTACAGCACTGGGATTAAGGAGGTATTGCATTCATGATTTTAGTATTTGCAAGGGCCATGACAAGGCAGCAATCCAAAAAAAGCGCAAGTTGAAGCTCCTTTTTACAGTACACATAACAAACAAAATCATTAGCTTCTTTTTAAATATTCTAAAAACTCTAACCATCCTAAAAATAAAGATCTTTACTCAATTTCAACTGAAAGAATCTAGGAATTGAAATAAGAAAAATAATAATAAGAGAAAACTTCCCACCTGATAATACTCAAATGCGGAAAAATAAATCAGGACTGACTATACAACGTACAGCCGCGAAAAAATTTCAAAAAAAAATTTGTTTTGACAAATTCTTCGCCTTTGCACATTTTCTTTTTAAATTCGAATATAAAAATTAAAAAAAAATTTCATTCCACTGCTGAAATGACTCCCTTTTTCTACGAGAAAACGGAAATGTTTTAACAGAAGAAGCAGTATTTATTAATTATTTAAAAATCTCAAACCGATTTAATTATCTAATTAAAGCCACGTCTTAAAGTGAAAAGAATGAAATTATTTCGACGAGATTTTGCTTATTTGAATTACAGTAATCATTAGCATTGTTTGAATTTATAAAATTCAAGGAAAAACTGAAAGGAAATCACCTTAACAAGAAAATAAATACTCTAACCGATGCCAATTAGAAAAACCTGTTGAAAAAGACGTGTCACCAGAAATTGTGTTGTTTCTGTTATTTATTTATTTTTTGTTTTTCATTTTAACGGTCGAATATTTTTCTAAAATCACAAAATCTCGTCGAAATAAATGTTTCCTTATACAAAAAAAGCTTTTCGCATGTCTTAATTCTAAATAAACGAAAAAAAATTAAATATTAACCTAATATTTAAATGGGTGGTACATAACCAAACCTGGATCCGAAACCACCCTGACGTTTACAATCCATTTGTTTTTGGATTATGACATGGCCAAAAAATTACAAATTTTTTTTCAGGATTTGGAAAAGGGGGAAATATTTGGGGTTTCAAAACTTGATTGAACCATCCTTCGAATATAAAAAAAAGAAGAGTAAAAAATTAAAAAAAAAAAAAAAAAAAAAGAACGTCAGACAGAACAATCAAATCGCCGCCATTTATTTACATGGTATTACAAAAAAAAATTACGCCAACGAACGCAGACACTATTAGAAAATTAGCCTAAAGGTCTGAAATCATTTTTCTTGAAAAAAAAGTAGTAACGAGAGAAAACCAGTATTCGCAAAAAAAACTAAGGGAAAGAAAATTATCGGATTCTGATTAATGAGCAATCATTTTACCGTAAATGAAAAAAAAAAATTAAAAAAGGATCGAAACATTGGAAATTCATCATCGTAGCTGCCAGTGTATAAATCATTGGTCACTTTACCAGAATCAAAGCCCGAGGTTAGTATACAAAAACGATGAAAACTTTTTTTTTTTTTTTCATAACCCGATTAAAAATACTCATTTTTTTGCATCGTGCTTTTTTTCGATTTTTTTCTTAAATATCTTCGTGTTTAGAGAAAAAAATTCAGAATAATTCTATTATCCGAATCAAAATTTCCATCATTAACGAATAATTTTTTTTGTAATTTTTACTTCTTTTTTTTTGTTTCTTTTTTTCCTATTTTTTTTGTTTTTTTTTTCAATTTTTATTCATTTTTTTATATCACTTTGTACAAAACTCACAATCTCAGTGAAAACAGTGTTTTTCTTTTTTTTTTTTGAATTTTCTTTTTTCATTTTTTTTATTTAAAACAAACTAAACAACTGATATTGTGTTAAATTGATGTTCCGTTAACCATCGTTTCTTGGACGTTTAAATCTCCTCTTTTTGTCGACGGGGGTGGTCGCGTGTTTCGAGATTTTGGTTCCCTCTGAACTTTTGGTTCACTTAACGGCGTCCCTACCTTGTTGAATCCAGATTGCTTATTTTGTTGACTGTTAACAGATTGCCCTCCTAAAACAATATTTAAAAAAAGAAAAAAATGTTAAGAATTTCGTTATTTATATTTTTGGTTTTGGGAAATGAAATCGCGTTCGGGTTAAAATGAAATCCGCCATTTTGTTTGTTAGGAAAATCCCTCGCAAACATACCGTTGACCGTTGTTGTCGCCGCCGTCGTCGTCGTAGTTGTTGTTGTAGTAGTAACATTTTGATTGGCACCACTTTCAGATGGAGTGCTACTACGTGGTCGATTTCTTCTTGGTCGACGACGCCGTTTTTGACCTCCTTCCACACTCGAGACCGATTCTAAGTAACACCATCAAAGACCATCAACTATTAACTTTCTTTTTCCAAAAAATTTTAAGTATTTATTGACTCGGTTTTGAAAAAAATTTTGATCTATAATTTCAAATAATAAGATCCTTACCTTTTACACAAAAAAAATAATAGACAGATATAACAAAAGCGAATTATTTAGTCGAACAACGAGGTAGTTATAAAACAGACAAGAAATCGTTAGATGGTAAAAGTTAGTTGATGGTCTATGAAAGGTATATTCACAATGCACAGAGCAAGGTTCACATAACATACAGAAGCAGACGATAAATTTAAAAAGCCTCCACACTTCAATTCTCAAGAATTAATAATGGGGAAACAATCCTCCACTGTAAATCAATATTTCATTCTGTTTCTAAACAATTTTTTCTCATTTAAAAAAAAAGCAGAAGAAAAAGGACTGTTTCTAATGACACGTTTTTCTTTCACGGCTTTTCAAAATGGCGTCAGTTTTGGGTTGAATCCGTAAAGAAGCCGGTTTCACATTCTCATTTAAATTAAACCAATTAACTTGTGTCATTCAGCTGCACAGTTGCACCAGATCCCAATAACTTATTAATGTAATTATTTTCCTTTCATCTTCGCATAATATTACAATATCCATCCGACTTTCTTGATTTAACATCCAAACGAAAAAAAAAAAGAACCTGGCAAATAAATCAACTCAAAGGCTGATATCCATACTTGTTGATTGAAAATGCATTCACCTTTACTGAGCTTTCCCGAATAAAATAATCCCATAAGATCTTTATTGTCGAAACAAGCCAAAAAAAAAAAAAAAAAGGATAGAACGAGTTCCCCCGAATGAATAATGACCGCAAAATATGAATTTAAGTTATGGATATCTGAATCAAAATATGCAGACTTAATCGTACTAGGAATTAAAACGATTAATTATTAGTTATTTAAATGCAAATAAACGGTTAGTTTGAATATATTAAATAAATTCAATTAAAAATATCGTCTGCTTCAATTTACGAAAATTCCCTTTAAATAAGGAGATTCCTAAATAAAAATGATAACTAACCTTGATCAACACTAGAATCATGGTTGTCCGTTACGTTTTCTTCCTCGTTAGGCCGGCGCCTTTCTCTACGGGGAGGTCTATTCCCTCTGGTATCGTCCCCGCGAGGTACTCTATGTTCATCCCTAGAACTTCTTCTTTCGCCACCGGACCTTGCGCTGAAATGTTGACGTGGCGGGAGATCTCTTACTCTGTCGTCAGCGTTGTCCATGTGCCGAGCCCCTAAACAATAAAAAACGTTTGGGTTTTTAATATTTATTAAGAAATGGATTGTCGTTGTTTACGTTTTGAGGTATAGAAAGAGACTTACCTGTAGTGGAATGAGAAAAGGGGTGTAATGCACGTTTTCGTTTGTTTTATTAAGAATTAATGAGAGGAGGTTAAATAGTAAACGCGATAAACATTATTTAAAAGAAATACTGAAAAATAATCATATTTTTTATAGTTTTTGAGATTGAAAAATAAAAATAGAAGCAAAGATGTGTTTCGGCCGCCATGTTGGAAAAAAATCTTCTCGTTATTAATTGAAAAATGCATTTTTTTTACGTGGGTTATTGTTTAACAAATATTGTTAAATAATAACATCTCTAATTTAACCGTGAAAGGCAAAGAGAGAAAAAATCTTAGCTGTTCAACTTTGGTTATGAAACATCTATGCAAATATTTAGTTAAATATTTAATCATTTTTTCTTTAATATGAAATTGGAACAAGTGAAAAGCTTTTTCCTCATAAGAAATGAATCATTTGACGTCATTTTGTTGTCTTTCGACAGTACATTATTTTATAAAAATAAATTGACCATTGAATTTCGAAAAGCAGAACAATCAAGACGGTTTCTAGTGACACGTTTTTCTTTTATCAAAATGGCGTCTGTTTGAGTATTTTATCGTGATTGATTTGGTTTTTATGGCGTTTTCAACAATTTGGCGTTTTCAACAACTAAATCGATTATTCAGTATTTCTTTTAAATTAGTAAGAAAACGCGGGCTTATTTCTTTGAAAATTTAACAAGAAAAACACTCAAAGTCAAGAAGAGCCAAAATAGCTCCCACAGAACCAGTCCAAAAAATTCATTTTAAAAAAGAAAATACATTTCAATATTCACAGCTCTTTTCAACTTTTCTTTTAAAACAAAGAATTAAGGAAAGTGTCGGCAAGTCAAATCAAACACACTTTGGCACTCCCTTTCATCATGCTTTTTGAAAAAGAAAAAATAAAGAAAAAAGACAAAACAAATTAAAAGACAGAGAGAAAAAAAATAACCCCAAAATATTGATAAACACACACTGACACTGGCGTAAATATGGCTAAGCTAAAACCGAAAGGGTTAGCACCAAAAATGCATTTGCTTTAAACATCCCAATAATCAAAAATCTTGTTTTTTTTTCCAATAATTTTTTATTACAAAAAAATGTATAATTAGAAAGATACCTATTACGTTAACAATGACTTTTTATCCGGCTAAATATTTTTAATTTCAACTTGAAACCACATTTTCAAGTCCCAGTTCCACCAAAAAAACATAAAGAACCTTCTAACTATACAAAATATCACAAAGATTCTTCCCCCGGAAAAAAAATTACCAAAAAGCAAGAAGGTTCACTTCCGAAATATTTTTTTTAATTACATACAATTAACCAATTATTTGATTATATATTTAAAATCAGTCTATTACATTCCTGGAGTACCCTTCCAGCTTTCAGCAGCCATTTCGATGATACCTCTCAGAGGGGATTAATTTTTTAATCATTAGCCAGTGCAGTTAAAAAAAAATTTCTTTTCTAATTAAGCTTTTGAAATATTTCTTTTTTCAAAAAATGGAAGGTAAGATCTTGTTGTCGCTTTGGTACCGTAAAATATTAATTTTCTTCTAACATGCAATTGTATAAAATAATTTACAGCCCCGTGAAAAAAATTAACAACAAATCCGTTTTTTTTAAAAAAGATTTCGATTTTTTTTTCACAGCGAAAGAAAAACGAAATAAGAAATAAAAAAAATAGAGAAAAATTAATTTTCAAGGCACGAAGGTTTTTTTTTCGAAATCGTTTTTTTTTAAAAAAAGGATTTAGTAGTCGAAAGAGAATAAAAAAATATGTCAAAGTTATTAATAATAAAGTTTGCAAGTCATGGCTAGAAATTTTTTTTTTACCATGAAGTTATGAAATTAAAAATAAATCTTTCACACAAATAATATCGATGGTTAAAAAATTAAAAAAAAAAAATGATAAAGATTCTAAAAGAGTTAAGTTATAAAAAACCCAAGTAAAACTTAACAAGAAGGACCGATTGTAATTCTTTCCCAATCCAAAGAGTTTTTTTTTGTTTTTTTTCAAAACAAAGAAATCATGCTTTAGTTTTTTTTTTATCTATTACTAAATAAATAACTACTAATACCGTTTTATGAAAAAATAGGAGAAAGTAGATAGTAGATTGAGTAGGAGTTATTAGATATTAGTTTAAAAAAATTTCACGAGTGTCGCCAGAGGTTAATCTCCGGAAATGGCCGCTAGATGTAGTAGGATAATAGTTTGGATCACTTGATGCCGCGAATAATAAATGTTGTAAGGTCACTAGACGGCTCTAATAACCCGCAGGGGTCATTTTGAGAGCGAAGTTGGATTAAAAGAATTTTTATAATTGACTGTCATGCGACTCTATGTGGTTATTACGAAAACTAATATCAGCGATCAGCAACATCTAGTGGTCAGTTGCTAATATTCTACTCTTGGCGACATTTCAGGACTGTTAAATTTAGGCACAAGCGACATTTAACGAAATTTTTCCTACTTTTAATCGTAAAACTCCCGTTCAATCAGCTGTAAATAATGAATGTAAAGAAAAGTTTTTCAAGTCTTTTGGGATTTGAGAATAATTTCGAAAGTTTGGGTTATTCCATGCTAACTCGGGGTTTTCTTTTTTCGGAGTTCATGATCAGAAGTAGACGGCCTATGTAAGTCGGTGGTACTAATTTCTACAAACACAGAAATTTGTTTAGGGCCTGGACCATTGAAGAATTTTTTTCAACTTTATTTCAGTCACGGAATTAATTTTTGCGGTTTAATTTAATTTGATTAATCAATTAATCGATTAACAGACTCACTGTGACGCGAACAATAAGGTTCAAGCTTGCTTGCCGTCAGAATAGAAAACAATCAACTACCTTCTAAGCGACAGCACCGAAATTACCCTCATAGTTTACCCTCTTTCCTCATTCTTCAAATAAAAAACATTAAAATTAACCTTGCTATAAAGTTTTCAGACATTTTAGTATGAATAACCCTTTCGAAATCATTCTCAAAAATATTTTCATAGCCTAGAGTCTACTTATTTACAAATTATTTGTAAACAGACTCTTCTTTTCTGGCTAGACTAGAACAAAAATCCAAATTAAAATAAAAATAAAATAAAATAAAAAAAGCAATGGTCATAAGTAAAAAAAAAAGACATGTGTATCACGTGCATCACTCCAATCGTTCTCTACGAAATGAAAACTTTGAGATCTTTCAAAAATAGAAATTTTTAATCTTATCATTTAAAAAAAATATTATGGTTGTCACATTAAACAAAAAAATATTAGACGGGCTTTTAAAAAAAAAAAACTAAAATGACTAGAACCTGAAATTAAGTCACAAGGGGAAGAAATAAAAACCGATCTCCCGAATCTTCAAAAGGCGCCGAACCAAAGGAAGACAACGCAATTATTTTTTTTTTAATATTTATTTTTAAAAATGTTCTTCTAAAATTCTAAATAAATAAAAAAGAAGTTTAAAATGAGAACCTTTTTTTTAAGAAACGATTGCACTTAATACACACGATAATATCGCAAGGTAAGGAAAAAATCCGAGAGATCATTTCGGATCAACCCCTCCTCCCCCTTTACCCCTTCCACTACCACGACCACCCATTCTACCATTGCTTGTTCCTCCCCTACCTCGTCCAGACGGAGGGCCCTTTTTGTTGTCGATATTGTTGAAGTAGTCCTGTACGTTTGGTGGGTTACCAGAATTAAAGCGAGGTTCTCCAGAATGTCGACCGCCTGGTCCGCCTCGACCCCGGCTAGGGCCGCGACCTCTCATCGGTCCTCCCCGACCGCGACCGCTGCCAGAGTCCATATCTGAATTGTATCCCCTGAAAACAGAATAATAATTGTTAGCATCATCAAGGAATTAGTGACGGTCAATTAGTGAAGATAAAAACAGGCAATTGTGCCTTTCCCGAACTTTCTACTGTCTTTTTTTTTTCCTCTTAAGAGGAGGGTACTCTCACATATGTCTTTATTGTACTAAGCGCGATAAAGGAATGGCTGTTTTTCGCAAAATTCAAAATAATTTACTTCTGACGAAAAAAATTAAAATTCTGTTACACAAAAGCACTAGATCATCACTTTTTCTTTCGTTTGATACCAAATTTGCATTCATTGCAGTTATGAGTTAAGATGGCATCAGAAAACAATTTTGAAAAAAAATTATCAGTTTTTTTCCCAGAAATTGTTTTTTGATGTCATGTTAACTGCAATGAATGCAAATTTTGTATCAAACGAAAGAAAAATTGATGATCTAGTGCTTTTGTGTAACAGAATTTTAAATTTTTGCATTATAATCAAACTATCAACGATTTACGAAAAACAGCCATTCCGCTATCTCGAGTGACGTTATCAAGTGCAACCTTCTCTTAACAGCCACATAATAACTTACCTATCGTTACGCCTTTGAATTGGAAAATTCTGCATAGATCCCATGTTGTTGCCATGAATGCTTCTCAATTGTTGGTCGATTTCTAATTTTTCTTGACGTAATGCCTCGACCTCTCTAAGGTGAGCCAAATGGTACTCGAGCAATACCTTAGCATTTGATATGCTCTCTACGGTACCGACGAAGACAAAAGGAACTTGGCCTTCTTCCCGGGGGATCGTGGGCTGTGGCTCATTATCACCTTCTATTTTTACACGAACCTGGAAAATTAAATATTAGAATTTTAGAAACCTGAATTTAAATGAATTTAGCACACAAATTATATTTGCAGAGTTAAGCATGTATTTGATTTTTTTAAACGCACACAATTTCAACACATTGATTTTTTTGAACACAACAAAATTGATTTTTTTTTCAGAATTTTCGTTTATAAAAAAGCACGATTTTTAATTTTTTTTATTTTATCAGTGAAAAACTAAAGCTGAAACTGAAAAAGCTGTCGACAATCCAAGCTAAAATTCCAGCCAGAGCCCAGAGCAGATTGTGCCCTTGTAAGCTTTAGGACTAGCTAGGACGAGAACCAAAAAGGCCATTTCGTTTCCGCAGCTAATTAATTCTTTTAAAAAAAAAAAAAAGGGGCAGTTTTTGTCTTAAGTAGATATTTTCATAGAATAAGTCTGTTAAGCCAGCCTCTAAACAGTCCATACCGATTTATGACACTTGTTAGCTTGAATTTTGTCTTTTCTTATTAGGCCTACATCTTTATAAATCAATTTTTTGTATGCATGCACGCCTAAAAGCCTTTTTTCAACAAAAAAAAATCAGTTTAGAAAAATGATTTTATTTCTCAGGCAAGGCTAAAATAAATTTCTTCCTGCATTGAGAATTATGGCTAATAATAACTGAAATCATCCATCTTTGTGTGAATCTCTAGTAGTTCAATTAACATTTAAGTTCTGTAATTGCCGATCATTTAAGCGTGTCAATTCTACGAAGCACAAAAAATAAATACTTACGACGCCACTTTTGTCCACAATCTCCTGAATGATCCGGCCATTTTTACCGATTACTTTACCAACTAGTACCCGAGGTACTTGGATTGATTCTTCACTGTACTCCAACATTCCTCGGGCTTTCTTCACAGCATCGTTTGTCTAGAAAAAAAATTTAAAAAAATAATTAAGAAATTATTTAATTGATTTTGAAAACCATTTTTTTTTTCACTATACTTACTTCCCCACATATTTTAAAAGTACACGAGTTTTCTTCTAATTCAATATTGGTAATTCCATCTACTTTACGAGCTTGTTGGATATTTGCACCATGTGCACCAATAGCAAGGCCCATTAAGTCTTCACGAACAGAAAATTCATCTGTGTACCTGCATTATAAAAAAATTCTCAATATTAATTTCTTGAATTTCACAAAACAAAAAATTAGAACTAAAATCCTTACCCTCCAACTGTGTGCAATTTGGTTGTTTCTAGTTGGCGAGCTGCCTCTTCAGTACGTTTCAGCAATAGAACTTTTTGACTCAAATTCCTAAAGTGCATTTCTTGAAGCATTGAAGCCTTCTTTTTAGAACCCTCGTTTCGAGATATTATACTGAGAACTCCTCTATCTGGCACGTAACGGCAAATACAAGCATCAGCCGCTTTTTGAAATTCTTTATGTGCATTATCCATTTTAGCACTAGAAAAAAAATTCAATGAAGATTTGCTAGCCTGTGCCCACTCTTCTATTTTCTTCCTTTTTGATGGATATGAAATTTTTTAAATAATTATGATACTTACTATTCCCTTAGTTCTTCCGGGACTTCTATCTCAAATTTGAAAAATGTATTCTTGTCTATTGGCACACTTGGGTTCTTGGGGCGAAGGCGATCACTTGCCACAATCTCAGTGTATGTGTTTTCCCAGCCAAGGTATTCAACTACATGAAAGTCTCCTTTGATCATCTTAACAATAGCTTTCCACCATCCAAATGCCTCTGATTCATTTGCCCTTGAATATACTTCAACTTCCTGATTTTCGACAAAATCCTGTTTTCCACTTGTTGGTGTTGGTAATAGCCTAACTTGTGAAAAGGGAAATTTGGATTCTGGCTGCCAGCTGAAAAAAAATTAGATTTTAATAAAATTATTTTGCACTAGAAAAAAAAAAGATAATATTTTATACTTACTCATTTTCAAAGGCAACTGAAACTTCATTGTCAAACACATCTGTGACGTAGGCCTGAAAAAAAGTTCAAAATGTTATTTAAGAGACAGAAAAATCACATAAAAATAATCTAAGCTGTTGAAATTTGAAAATGTGCCATTTAATCCTTCATTTCACAGCTTATTGAAAACTACACTCCATGCTTTATATATGAGGCTTCAAATTAACCAAACAAATATTGGATTAACAAGTAAATTTTTGTTCCACAATTCATTTCATCAAACTATGAACTTCACACATGTATTCACTAGCACTTAACATCACAAACAGTAATAAATTCTACTTCTAAAATTGGTTTTAAACCAAAAACTACATCTAAATGAGTCCTTTCATTAGAATAAAAGAAAAAGCATGCCTGCAAAGATTCACCAAATCCCCTGTTAAACCCCCTTGAACGTAACCGTACACGAAATTGCGAAAACCTATAGGATGAAAACACCTAATCATACTTTTTCATTCAAGAAAAAAATTAAAACAAATGCAGTAAAGACATGCAGGAAGGGACAACGTTTACGCCATTAAAATTAACATTCCGTCAGGCATATTCATTCTTATTACTTCGGACCTAGTTGGGAGAATGCATCGACATTAACATTATCACGAAATTTATTGGATAAGGGCATTGTAAATTGCATTAATAGGCACATGGGAAAAATCACGCCCTGTCAAAAGACATGGCGTCCGTAGCCGCGTTGAATCATGGGCAACACAAAATGAAGATATATAACCAAAAAGGTCATGTGGAATCATATCCCTTGGTGTTTTTTGTAGCCAAAGATCTTCTTTGTACTGCCCCATGATTGCAGCGGTTAATACACTATACTTAGGTATAAAATTACCTTGTAACATGCTCCATTTTCGCCGCAAACTTCCACAGCAAGTTCTTCCATTTTGATTTTTGGCCGATAAAAAAATTTTGGGACGAGGTAGATGTCGCCCTTCGTTAACTTATGAATATATCCAAGAGACCAGTGCTGAAACCTTGTTTCAATTCTCTGAACTAGGAGAACGATAAAATTGATTAATGTATAAGTTAAATATAAGATATTTTAAACGAAAATATCGTAGTCTATTCAACAAAAAGCACGGTGAAGAAATCTAATCCCACGTTTGATTCCGCGAGAACCACGTCGATTTTTTTTCGAAAATGTTCTGGAACGAAGAATTCCGTTAGAAAAAGTCTTACACAAGTGCCCCTCTTGCTTCAATGTAATACATATTATTCACGATGTTTTATAAATAAAAATCCAGCTATTGTTGAGAAAAACATGAAAATAAAAACGGGATTGAGGATAGGGTCTTACACGTTACCCGTTTTTTGAACGGCAGCAAATGGCGCCGAAATTTTTTTTCAAATTCAAACAATGATTATTATAAAAATATAAATTAAAAAGTCTTAAAAACTTTTAGTTTTACCAGTGAAAGAGATAAAGTGCTCATCAACACTCGTTCTGGTTTCAAATTGGGGTATTTTCCAAGAAGGTTAGGTTACCGGCACGAAGAACATATCTTTATAATTTTATATCAGCTCAATCGATTAACACGGTATGGATGAAAAAATCGAAAAACGGATGAATAGTCTAAAAAGTTTCCTTATTTATTATTCTTAAATAATTAGAGTTCGAAAAAACCGGATAATTCCAGTAATTCGATATCGAAGATGGAAGATATCTCGAATTCTAATGCCACGTCGAAGGATTGTTTTGTTGATTATAGCTTTATTGAAAATTAAATGGATCCAACCGTTCCGTTATTTTCGGCTTTAAATGCTATTCAAGTTTTACGTTCTAATGTCGGCCAAATATTTGACACATTAGGAAATGGATTACGGGCAGATCATGGTGATATTGGTAAAGAAACCAAATTTTTTTTAGAATTGCAAGAATTATTAAATACTGTTACTGCCAATTTAAGAGATGTAGAAACTGCTGTAGCTAATTTACAACCTCCAGCATCAGGATTTTTTAAAATAGGAAGTTCTGCTTATTTAAATCAAGAATGGTTACAAGATAGACAAGCCTTGTATGGGCCTTTAATATTAAGTCATAGATGGACTGATAAAATTAAAAAATGTAGTGATCGAGCTGCTACTTTATTTCTTCAAAATTCATTAAAAAGGTCTTATATTACTAACAGTAATAAAAGAAGAAGGATACATCC
This sequence comes from Liposcelis brunnea, assembly GCA_023512825.1. Taxonomy (NCBI): domain Eukaryota; kingdom Metazoa; phylum Arthropoda; class Insecta; order Psocodea; family Liposcelididae; genus Liposcelis; species Liposcelis brunnea. The sequence continues at coordinate 20,853,407 of CM042067.1, read as the reverse complement.
TTGTTATCATAATGTTCCTCCACAGTAAGTATAGTGGGGAAAATTTTTTTATTGATGTTTGACAACATATTAATTTTTTTCATTTATTGCAGGACTGTTGATAACGTAATAGGAAACTTAGATAGGCAATTTGGTGATATGCAATTAAACGTTTCTAGGCCATTTGCAACTAATGCAGTTTTACAAATTACTTTAGGGAGAGTGTTAAAAGCTGTAATTGCACTTAAAGGACTAATGATTGAATGGGTTATAGTTCGAGGTTTTACAGAAGCATTTGATCTTTGGAAAGAATCAAGGCATAAAGTGTTTAAGAAAGTTACAGAAAATTCTCAAGCTGCTATGCTACATTTTTATTCACCTACATTACCAGAATTAGCACTAAAATCATTTTTGGTTAGTATTTTTTTTGTATATAAAATCATTTTTGAAGTTTTAGAAAATTTCATGTAAAACTTAAATAAGTAGCTGCTTTATTTATTAATTATGGAAATCTATAAAAAATAATTCATTTTTAGGACCTACAATTTTAACTTTTTGATTTCTTTTTTTAGACTTGGTTTAATAGCTACCTTTCACTATTTAATGGTCCTTGTGGGAAATGTGGGAATCTTCTGCATAGGGCAATGCCACCAACGTGGAGAGATTTTCGAACTCTAGAACCTTTTCATGAGGAATGTAAGCCTTGAAAATAACTTTTTTAGTGTTTTAAATTTTTATAGGAAATTTTAATTTATATATGTACTCAGTTATTGTTCCTTTAATGTATATTTTTAAAATAGCAATTTGTAAATGACCTGTTCCAATTTTTTTAAATTAACTTCATCCTTATATGTGTTGCGTTACATTTGCATCTACAGAAACAAAACAGGTGGAAACCGATATCTTTCTGGAAGTTGCTGTATTCAAAATTTTCGGGAAAAAGATGAAAATTTTTTTTTTTTTTTTTTTTATATATTTATATGACTATCGGCTTTCACCTTTTGCCAACATACAACGTATTTATCATTTTTCAAAGTTTCAATCGTAATCCATATCATGTACCTTTTTCTTTGCTAAATCGTAGTTTTCCATGTCATTTCGGACAGATTACTTTGTATTATTTCTTTATCAATTGTAAGATTCGAGCTAGATGTTGAAGATGAAAATTGTATTGCAGAAAGAGAAAAATCTAATGGCGGGAAAATATTTCTAATGCCACGTTACACACGTTTGTTTACATCGAGTATTTTTGTGACTTTTTTTCGTAATGAGAGAATATCAGGAATCAGTTATCAATTCTAAAATAATTGCCGTCAAATTTCGGACTTTATGCAGAGAATTCGAACCACCGATATGTACTAAAAGTGAAGAAAAAAATATGAGAAAAAAAGGAAGCCATACGCAAATTATCAAATTCCTGCATCAATTATCAAAATTATTCAAACAAGAAAAATGTGATAGAGAAACTTTTTCTAAAGAAATCCAGAAAATAGGCTTTATTGAACTGGATATTCTGTGGTATTTACAAATATGTGAAGTGATGTCGTTAACTAAATTTGTATCAATGCATGAATCAAACGGAAATGAAGATGTGATTAAAAATATTAGCATGAGCGTGATTCAGAGATGCATGAATTATAATTTGCATAAGACAAACTATTTAAAAGAGATTAACATTGAGTTTTTAAATGTTATATTTAACAGTGAGCAACGCCTTTACTGCCACTTTACTGATTCAATTATAAATGATATAAAAAAGTCTGAGGAACTTGATAATATTTTTATATTTGAATTTCTTGATGCCATGACATTTAATGAGACTTTAGTTAAAAAATTTCTAATTAAAATTTTAAAAGTGTTATTGATAAAAAAAGAATGTAAAATTAAAGATGTTATTCCATTTCAACAATATTACAAAGAAAGAGACTCAAAAGGCAAGAGAGAAGTTTTTGAATCAACTTTCAAATATTTTGATTCAGATGAAATATTTACTGTAATAAATGAAGTTGTTTTAAGCAATCCAAATTGGAAAAATGTTTTGCTTTTTTTATCGTGCTATGCAACTACCTATAAGGAAGGTTTTGGCAATTTAAAATGCCTCATTAATAATTTAATTGAGCAGTCCTTTCAATATTCAAATTCGCATTATTTATCTGCTGCATTTATATTGGCAAGACAATGTTGTCTTCACAGAGTGTCTCTTTTTCCAAGTTATTTACAATGGTTTAGCGCAACGTTTTCATCTGAATCATCTCGTCCAATTAATTCAAAACAAACTTGTGAATTTTTTTTAAATTTTTTAAATGATCTAGTTGAATGTGATTTGCCTTCGTATTTAAGAATACATATAAATAGAGTGCCTCATGTTCCAATTGACTGTCAATCAATATTATCTGATTATATTAAATTAGTAAAAACTAGATTGTGTGATTTAGATGAATCAATCGAATTAGGATTTTTCGAAAATATTAGTGAGAAAGGCTCTGCTGAGTATGATGTTGAATATGCATTAGAACTTTTTGGGAATTCTAATGATATACCTCATTGTATACTTGAATCTAATTTGTTTAACAGGGCTTATTATGAGAAAAAATTTTTGCCGCAGTTGGTGAGTAAATTTGATGGAAAAAATTCGATTAGGCATAAGTTTATTGTTAAATTGCATTCATTGGGCAAAATACCGAATTCAGTATTTATAAGCTATAAGCATTTAACTTGTACTGATTTTTAAATAATAAAATGTGTATTATTTGTATAAGTTTCCGTTTTTTTCCTTCCAAAGAAAAAAAAATAGAAGTTTGAATTACTCGCGCTATATGTTTGGCCATGACAAATGCCAACTTACGAAAAATTAGAATGGCGGTAGCATAATTGGCAACACTGTTCTTTCTCCATCCTAGTTTTTTGGTTAGGTCGCAAACATGGTAAGAATATTTTAATTTTTATATGTTTTACGGACGTTTCTTTGCTCAAAATAGAATCATTACATCAATTTGAATTCCAACTTACATCTAGTTATAGGAATTTTATAATAATGGCAGATTTATCCCCGAAAAAAGTGTTGAGTTATGGTAGAACGATACACGTGTAAATACGGAATAGCCGTACATTTCTCGACTTTATGCCATTAATTTCCTCTTTTCGTACCCCATATTGTCTAAATAATAAGTTATTTTATATTTGCAGACTTGCAAAAGGCGAAACGCAGGCCGTTCAAAACACGGTAGAGGTCATGTACAGCCAGTTAGGTGTACAAATTGTGCTAGATGTGTCCCTAAGGACAAAGCTATTAAGAAGTTTGTTATCCGTAATATTGTTGAAGCAGCAGCTGTTAGGGATATAACTGAAGCTAGTGTATATCCAAGTAAGTACTGCTGTGTTGATTGTATTCACTTAATAATGGCATTGAATGGGCTAACTTTTTTTTTCATCGTTTCAGCTTACCAGCTACCGAAGATTTATGCAAAATTGCATTATTGTGTATCTTGCGCTATTCACTCAAAGGTAGTGAGAAATCGATCTAAAGCAGACAGGAGAATCAGAGCTCCACCAGTAAGGACTTTCCCAAGGGACGTTATGCGTCAACCAAATCAACCAAGGAAGTAATGTGTCTTGTTTGTAAGGTTTTAATATACTAAATTTTTAAATCATGTGGAGCAGTTTTTTAAAATTATCCTATTGAAATTCAATTTGAGTCTTAAATAGAAAAAAGATGAAAATGAATCCTTGTTAAGTTTTTTAAAGGGTTTCTTTGTGAGGTGAATGTAGTTTTTGGCCAGGTAACAGAAATTAATGATGTCTGATTTGATGCTGCGACATTTTGATTAATTCATTATGGAATCTAAACTGTTGGAAACTGTCTCTACTTAGGTACCTACAGTATTTTTATAAATTTTCTGATTAAAAAGTTTTCCTGGTTGAATGAAAATATGTTTTTCTTACAATTTCCTAGATCAAGAAAACTTTTTTTCAAAACTTTTGGCTACTACTAAAAATTATTGATCTCTTACATCGTCAGAAAAAATAAGATAATGATTATTAAAAATTCATTATATTAAGGAAAAAATAGATTATAACAAATTACATAATTTTAAACAGTTAAACTAACTGTTCATTCAGAACTTTTGTTTACGATGAAAAAAAATTTTACGTCTTAATCTCATCAATAATTAATCTTTGGGATAACATCTTTGCCTCAAATTTGAAAAGATAAGCTGAATCTTTGGAGCATACATGTGGCAAAGTAAAACAAGTGCTTTCTATTAAAAAATTAAATAAATTCCTGTTATAAGGAAGAAAACAATCCAATCTACACCCTTGTACTTGTATAGAACTCAAAACTTAAAGAATCGAATTGATTATTTTAGATTGATTACTATTTGAATAAAAAATTTTACAAATATGCTTTTAGCTTGCATGATCTCATTGAATAAAATGTATGTCATATGTTTACAAAACTTCAGTCTGTAGCAGCCCTTTCAATTGCTGCTTTTAAAGACTTCTCAAAAACCTTTTTTGAATCACAAAAGCCTTGTTTGGTTTTCCCAAATGAATTGGGTCCAGCTGATGTAGGGGTATCTCTGCAATTAAATATTTTATCAATTATGATTTTGTGAAAAGGTAGAAAAAAATTTGAATTATAATTACCTTCCAATATTCCTCATCCTCATTTTAGCTTCTGGTGGCATTTCTTCAGGTTCATCGTCATCATCAGCATTAAAAATACTAGCTGTTGGCCTTGTCCTAACTGGAAGTGTTGGATTATTTTGTTTCTGAAACAAAACAAAAATTAGTTAAGAAAAAAATGATTAAGAAACAAAGAAAATTGAAAAATTTACCTGTGAGCTAAGTTTAATTTGAATTCCAGGCTTACGTATTCCTTTGGTATTATCTGGCCTCTGATCTGAAGTTGATGATTTAGATTTGACTCCAAATACTATTTTCTGTCGTTTGGTGCCATCTGGACCGGATTCCCCGCTTGGTCTTTTATTTAGGTTTGATGATAACTCCTCGCCATCAACCCTGGAAGACCCTGAGTAACACTGGCAACATGAGATTGGGACATTAGGCGTCGGAGGGGTCAAGACCAGAAAATGGCCCTGGCTCGTTTATCAAGGGGCGATTAAAAAATGTCAAGTTAAAAAAAAATTAAAGACAAAATAAGTAAATAAACCTTTTCTGTTTGCTCCATCTGAGATCGATCTTCCATCGGCCGCCATTTTTTTTTCACTGCCTGCTTGACTTCGCAATGTTGCCATTGCCAAGTTTCTTCGTATATATATATCCCTTAAATTCCCGTTGATTGTATATATATCCCTAAAAGTTATTTTTTAGCGTCTTTCCATTTTAAATCAGCAAAATTTGAAATGGTCGGCATTTTCATCATTTAAAGAGTTAAAAATTGAAATTACAAAAATAAAATTCCGACATAATTACAAATACTTCCTTCTATTTGGTTCCAGTTTTAACCATTTAAGGTTAGGGACAGCTATGAACAAAGCCGCAGCTAACCACAAAAAAGCAAATGGTTGTTGAGACCATCTTATGCTAGGCTTTCTAAAGAAAAGACATGAGTAAAATTTTCAAAAAATAAAACATGGACTAAGTTTAAAATTAAATATAAAAGATAATTATATTTCTTATACTTCATTTTACATTTACACAACTTTATATCTGGCTTTATTGAGAAGGTGGTGAGGAGATGTTTGAAGTTTAAGTAATTCTTCTTTTATTAATCTAGTAATTTCAACTTTAGCTTTTGATACCGCTAATTCACTGGTGCTTTCAATAGCTAAATATAACTTTCGCTCTCCATCGGGGTCTGGTTTCTTTCCAGGAGGATAAAAAGTTCCACGAACCGTGATACCAGCTTCGGAATATTCGCTGATTTGTGCAAGAGCTTCTTTTGAAGTAACCCTCCACCTTGCTTGTTGCGGGAAATCATTTATTTCCAATTCTTCTTCATATTTTCTAAAAGTTTCAACTTGTTCTTCGTCCATTTTGTCATCATCCTCTCTAGGTTGATAGTTAAGTTTTGTGTTGAGTTTTGCAGCTAGTTGCTCAGCTACTGTCTTAGGCTGTAAATAATACAAAAAATGTAAATTTCTGATATATAAATGAACTAAGAACAATAAAAAATACTTACTGTGATAAGAGGTTGCGATCCAGCTCCTTTTAGAATAGCTTCAGCAGCTTGTTGTGTGGCCCCCTTCGCATCAGGTCCTAGATTCTTCGCCATATTAATCTTCGACGCTCTCATCTTCGCCAATTCAAATTTATCAGTAGCAGACGGTACCGACGCAACTCCAGGTATGCCAGGAACAGGTCCAAGTGGATTAATCGTCCCAATAGGAGCTTTAATTTCCTTCACAATACGTTTCGGAGCTAACATATTCTCAATTTGCTGATCGATATCCTGCTCCAAATCTTCATCATCAGAATCTTGAAGACCCAAAGCAGCTTTTTGAAATTTCTTCTTTTCGTTAACCATCAACGCTTCCGATTCGTCAAATTTAAAACCTTTCCCGCTAAAACCTCCACCGGTGTGAACCTTTTTCCCTTCTGCAGCTTGCCTAGCTCTGTAACGATCCCAAAGTATTCGTAGCTGCTCTGGCACGGGAACCCCAGACAATTCCAACGCTCTTAAAATTTCCCCAGCGTATCTCTCTTGCTCAGGCGTTATAAACGTAAACGCGATCCCTTTATTTCCAGCTCGCCCTGTTCTCCCACATCGATGCACGTAATCTTCATAATGATTCGGACAATCATAATTAACAACTAAAATTAATTGCTTAACGTCGAGACCTCTCGCAGCTACACTTGTCGCTATTAATAATTTTACTTTTCCATTTTTAAAATCGATGATTGTGCTATCCCTATCGAATTGGTCAATTCCTCCGTGTAATGACATACAAGGATATGACGCTTTCATTAATTCCTTAAGGAGATCATCTGCGTTTTCTTGTTTATCCACAAAAACAAGAACGCTTCCCTGACTTTGATATATTCCTAATAATTCTAATAATTTTAAAAATTTTTTTTCTTCTTCTAAAACCACAACATGTTGCTCCACCTCTTTACAAACGATGCTTCGTCCACCGACTTGAATTTCAATCGGTTTTGTTAAAATCCTTCTAGCCAACGCTTCCATCTGCCTTGGGAATGTAGCGCTAAACATAACTGTTTGCCGGTCGGGTCTAATATTATCAATAATCCTCATCACTTGAGGTTCGAAGCCCATATCAAACATTCTATCCGCTTCGTCAAGGACGATATATGTCACTCTCTTTAAATTAGTAACTCTTCCGCTGTTAGCTGCTAACATATCAATCATTCTTCCAGGAGTGCAAACAACAATTTCAGCGCCTCTTTTAAGCTCTGCTATTTGTTCTGAGATCCCGGTGCCACCATACACGCAAACTACTCTTAAATTTAATGATTTTGTAAATTTTTTACAGTCTTTCCCGATTTGCATGCATAATTCTCTTGTTGGAGTCATTATAACTGAGATTGGGCCGTCTGTTTCATCGAGTGGTGGCTGATCTAAAATATGACGGAACATAGGAAGTAGAAATGCTAAAGTTTTACCGCTACCGGTTTTTGCTATGCCTATTAAATCTCTCCCGGACATAACAGCGGGGATCGCTTGGGTTTGAATCGGAGTCGGTTTATCGAATCCGTTTTTCTTTAAAACGTCTAAAACTTTTTTGCTAACACCGCATTGCGCCCATTCTTTAATCGGTTTTGGGCAACCTTTTCCTTTAACGTGAACACCTTCCAACTCCTCCCGATATAACTCGACATCTTCGTGCGTCATTTTTGCTATTTCAGGTACTTCTATATAGAAATTTTTCCTAAAAGGCGGGTAATCGATTAATGAATGATCAACTTTCGCTAGGTCTTTTTTTTGACGATTAGCGAGACCATCTGCTGTCATTTTTAAATCTTCAACTTCTTCTTCTGAAGAATATTCTAAACCATCTTGATTCTGTTCAATAAGTTCTCCTTTTTTCTTTTCTATTTTTTTCTTAGCCACTCCGGTTAATATAACTAAACCTGGCCCGTTGGTGTTTGGATCTCCAGGTTTTGAAGGTTTCTTTATTTCAAGTTTGTTAACATGCCGAACTTCATCTTCAACAGTTTGCATAAATGCATCTAGGGGATCTAATTCCTCATCGTCATTTTCTTTTTTCACCTCTTTTTTGTCTTCATCTTCTTCATCACTGTCATCTTCCAAATTCCATTTCTTTTGGGGAACCTGAATGTTTGCTAAAATTACATTTACACATTAACATTACATATAATTATGATTTTAATTAATTTAATAATTTTACTTACCTATTGTACCCTTTAAATCCTTTTTAGTAGCTTCTAGTTCCTTTTTCTTCCTCTCTGCCCTCCACCTCTCGATTCTCTCTCGCCGTTTCTGCATCTCTTGCTCTAGCCTTTTCTGCTCCTCTTCCTTATCTAAATTCGTAGCATCAAACACAGATGCATCTTCTTTTTCCTCTTTTTTTGAGGAACGTTCTTTGGATTTTGATCTCGATCTATCCTTTCTTGATGATTTCCCATGAGATTTAGTATGTTTTCTATCTCTACTACTTCCCCTTAAAAAAAAATTCAAAATTAGTCTTATATTATTATTAAGAGGCATCATAACCTCAACTTACCTCTTCCTTTCATCCCTGCTTCTCTCCTTGCTTCTACTCCTCGTCCTTCTGTGTCTCTCCCTTTCCCCATCTTTATTACGATCCCTAGAACGGCTACGTTTATGCCTCGATGATTTAGATTTTTCTTTACTCCTCGATCTCGATCTCCTACTTCTTTTTCTCTCAACACTTCCACTCCGAGATCGGGACCTCGATCTCGACCTTTTTCTATGACTGTTAAACAAAACTCCCATTACAAACCAATTCCTCACATAAAAAACAATTCAACCTAATTAAACTCACCTACTACTTTTAACCATTACGTTTATTACACACGATTAAAAATAATTTCATTAAAACAAAATAAAACGTTTACAAAACGACGATGCGTCGTGTCATTTGTAAAAAATCGTGGCAGGAACCAACACAATAGAAAACCCGCCATTTTCCCGCTGTTTACTAAAGAACTTCTCGTAAACAATTTTTTTCAATACAAATATTATATTCTCGCTAAAAATGTAATATTAGCATAGCTGAAAATCATTTCGGGATATAATGGATAAGTTTTCGAAAATCGAAAAAATCGGGGAAGGCACTTACGGAATTGTGTATAAAGCCAAACATAAGATAACTGGTGAAATAGTTGCGTTGAAAAGAATTAGGTTAGATGGAGATTCTGAAGGTGTGCCATCGACAGCATTAAGAGAAATATCATTACTAAAAGAACTTAAACATCCTAATGTAGTGCAATTAATGGAAGTAGTGCATGTTGATAAAATTTTATACCTTGTATTTGAATACTTACATCAAGATTTAAAAAAGTTTATGGAAACTGTGGATGGTGACATACCCTTATCGTTAGTGAGAAGTTATTTGCATCAATTACTTCAAGGTATTGAATATTGCCATACAAATAGGATTCTGCATAGAGATTTAAAACCTCAGAATTTGTTAATAGACCGTTTTGGACACATTAAATTAGCTGATTTTGGTTTGGCAAGATCTTTCGGTTTACCAACAAGATCTTTTACACATGAGGTGGTTACACTGTGGTATAGAGCACCTGAAATTTTATTAGGGAGTAAATTTTATACTGCGAGTGTTGATATATGGAGTCTAGGATGCATTTTTGCAGAGATGGTAAGAAATATAAAATTTTAAAAAGGTTAGTAGATTATTATGAATTAAGGGTTTTCTTTTTTTTTTTCAGGTTATGAAAAAAGCATTATTCCCTGGTGATTCAGAAATTGATCAATTGTTTAGGATTTTTAGAGTATTAGGAACACCTCACGAGGGGGTTTGGCCAGGCGTGACACAATTGCCTGATTATAAATGCAAATTCCCAGATTGGGAGCCATTGTCTTTGGAAGAGGAAATCATCCCCAGGTTAGATGAAATTGGTATTGATTTAGTATCTAAAATGCTTGTTTATGATCCATCAAAACGGATATCAGCCATGAAAGCTTTAGAGCATCAATTTTTTGAAAATGTAGACTTTATTATACCTTCCCTACCATTTGAAAGGGGTGGTTCTACATCTAGTTCTGATTAAATAGACTGTGATAAGTGTTATTTATGTACAAATTTTTTTTCTAAAATATTAAAACGCCTTCAGCTCAGTTAAAAAAGAAAAAATTCAAAGCTGATTTGAGCAATTTTGAATTTTTTTCTTGAATTGTACCAAAGGCTTTTTTTTCGTACTTTAAATTATTCAGATTAATTGTTAGTGTTTAATAAAGGCATAAATAAAACATTTTGCACATGAGACTTATTAGATAAAAGAAATGCTATTGATAGTAAGGGTAAAAAATTAAAATTGGTTATTTAATAATTTTTTTAATATATTCCTGACAAGTAAATGCCAATTTTTTTTTATCAATTAAAATGTAACATTTTTTAAAAATTACAAAAAGTATTAAAAATACTTCAGTGGTTAGTATTTAATTAAAAATATATAAAAAGCTAAACATTAACTTAAAATATCAGTCGTTGTATGCATTAAGGTCAATCATACTTTGCCAAAATTAATACACTAGATTCTGGCTTGAATATTGAGTATTTTTTTTTTTACAATAGACTAAATTTTCAAATTTGAGTAGAATAAATATACTCAGTTCATAGTCAGATACAAATCAGTGCCTAATCTGCAACTGACAAAAACAATTAATTTTTTTTTGCATAAATGGAGGAAGACATAATTTTTTTTAGAAGTTTTTTAAGAGTTTCAAGCTGAGGGACAACTTTAATAAAATAGAACTTTCAGAATGCTGTATAAAAATCTGCAGATCAAAAACGCTTTTGAGGTAATAACATTTTTAAGGCAGTATTAAAATATTCTCAATGTTATTTTTAGAAAATTTCGTAGTACTAATGAGTAATATATTTTTTGGCACTAATTAAAAAAGTCTATAGTCATTAATTACGGGTTAACGATGCCCAAAACGGATGATCAAGTAAAAGCTTAAATATAGTTTATTAAGCTACAATCATTTCTCTTCACATCTCCAATCTTTCGCTCAGGAGTTTAGCTGCATTTCAATTTTCATAAACAACATTAAAATTTAGCTGTCCTAAGAATCTTAAAGACATAATCCCTCTAATATCGAATCTGAAAAAAAAATTATTATTCACTAAAAAATCGACAAAAAAAAACTTATTACAAAAAAATTACTAACCACAGCCAATTAATAAAAAAAAATTCTAATCAATCATTTATCGACGAAAAAGTGTATTTATTTTCTCTCAACTGCGACGAATGTCCATTCGTTCCTAAAGTCTTGTTAATCAGCCTGATATGTAGTGGGGGAGTCATTTGAGTTCCCTGATTTTCGGATTTATTAACAGCAACTCCATTATAATCTTTAACATCAGTCTGCGTTGCCATTTCTTGAGTTGAAATTTGAGTTCCTACATCTACCGTGTAACTTCTTTTAGATCGACTAGAACCCGCTCGAATTTGAGCTCCAACCGACTGCATTAGATGAGATTCTTCATCATAATCTGATTCCGAATCATGATTTGTTTGAGTTCTATTATGTTTCTTGGTTTTATGTTTTTTCTTATCCCCTTCTAACTTATTCATCTCAATTGCATCTAAATCACTATTGCTGTCTTTCCTTTCTTTTTTCGATTTCCGGTTCGGATTATCGTCTAATAAATGACATTTCATTGGTACTAAACTCATTAGCTCCGCGGTTTGGTTATTTCTATGCCTATTTTTACTGGAACCTTCTCCGGATTTATATTTACTTTTCCAATCGTGTTGGAAAGATTTTTTATGATATTCTAAATTTCTAATTTCTAATTTGTTTTTGTTATTCGATTGTGAAGCGGTTATCGCCTTTTCCCTTCGGTAGCTGTTCACTGCTTTTTTGTATCGAGGCAATTCGTCTTCCTCGCTGTATTGTTGTAAATCGCTATCGGTTTCCCCGTCGATTCCTCTACTATGTAAACAGTCTTCATCGCTTTGGTTGCTGTTATCATCGTCTGATTGTTCGACGTTTGCGTCTTGGGACGGTTCATCGTCGCTGAGATCGATGCCGGGAACGGAAAACGTTCCGGGTAGTGAATCGTCGCCGTCTAGCCCAGCGTTCCCCGTCCGCCTTTTTAAAAGGTTCTTAGGAAGAATGGCTGAGTTGTTCAGAGCAAGCGCAGTCAAAATCTGAAAATTTAAAACAAGATATAATAATTGAAAAAAACTAAAAAAATTTAATTTTTAGAAATTTTCAAACCTTTAATCCGATTTGGCTTTCTTGTGAAGTGGAACTTCCTCTTCTCGCTACATTTTGATGTCTCCTATTCCTAGAAAATTCTTTTCGTCGCCTTTTCCCTCGAAATCTGTTGCGGTGCCCATTTCGTTGAGCGCTTGTTTTATGCGTGGCTCTAACTTCTGAGTACTGAAGAGAAATTTGAGAATCTAACGAGTTCCTCCGTGATTCGACTGAAACCCTACGCACGCTTAGCGTGTAACTTTCTCGAGAATCTCTAGAATCGTATGAATTTCTCCGTCTGCTAGAATTCGATTCCGTGTTGAATCCCGGCCCTGGCCACGCCATTCTTCTATCAATTAATTTAGGAATAGCAGCGATCCAATTTGAGCTTAAATTCGATGCAGCGCTGTTTAGTTCAAATTTCCAACCTAAAGGGTCAGTATGGCTACTATTGTTAATACTGAGATCTAATTTTCCAGCGTTAAGAATTTCTTTCCTTTTTGCAAAAGCTTCTGCTATTATTTTATGCTTCTTAAGTACGACTTGCTCTTCAATTTCTTTCTTAAATATGTTCCTAAAATAAAATAACAAAAAGTTATATTTTGAATCAAACAAATTTTCCCCCCAAAAAAATAAAACTAACTTTTTAATAAACCGCTGCCATCTTTCAACAGTTGAAGATGTCCACACCCAAGTAGACATTACAATTCCTGATGAAAACATAACGAGCAACTGAAGTTGAATCATGGCAACGCTTGGTCTTGATTCCATTTGGCACTCATTCGGATTTGATTCTAAAATCCTGCAACTACAAAAACTTTGTCTTAATATTTTTTGTTTTTTTAATTTTGATTTACGAAATATAAAAACTTACAATACATATTTTTTAAAGCTTACTCCCCATTCCTCAGCATGAGTAAACTCATACACATGGCAAATAAAGGTAACAACAACGGCGAGAACACAAAAAAATGAGAATAGTCCGATTCGCACGATCATCCTACGAATTTTGGCACTTGCTTTTGCAGAAAGTATCTGCTGACTTTCTTTCCTAATTATGAATAAGAAAGGAAGGCCTGAAAATATTTCTTAGTTATTACTCAGCTTTAAGCTTTACATAAAATAATTAATTCAACATACCTCTTCCCAAAAAGTAGCCACCAACTAAGATAGTTACGGCAATAGGAACTAAAACTAAACCAACTCTAGCTTCCCAACTAGAACTTTGAACAAAACAAATTCCAGTTGTGCTATCTCCTTCTATTTGCCTCGATGCCACAGTTATTATTGTTGGGACAACTGGTGACGACCATGCTACTAAATGAAAATAAGCTCCTTTTTTTTCTATTCTCTCTTGAATTTTACCTGGAAAAACCAATTTTAAAAATTTACACACTTTTGAAATTTTTTGTTTGAATATTGATCAAGTACTCACCTAAAGCTCTAAAACTAAGATGCCAAGCATATGTTAAAATCACAAACCACACACAAGCTGCCATTAGAAAATAATAAATTGAAAGAAAAACAAAAACACAAGTTAAATTTTCTCCAGCACTAGGTTCATGACGTCTTAGGGTGAGATCCTTTTTACAAACAATACCAGCTCTTGCATTTGGCAAAAATTGAGCTAGCCATCCTATATTTGATATCATGAAGCATACATTTATATAAAATATTATAAGAGCTGGATATTTGCTGCCTGATCTCCATTCTATCAAAAACGATAACTGAAAATTGAAATATTTTATTAATTTCATATTAAGGCATTTTTGAAGAAAAAAAAATTTAACTTACTTACCACTGCAAAAAGATTACAAGCAAATGAAATACTACCTCCCCATGCAATCATACTATGAATTTGTTCATGTTCGTCCTTTGTAATTTTTGGATCTTCGCATTGCACTCCACAACCATTAACCATGTCATACTGAGATTCTAAATTATCGACTTGAATCAACGGCGCTATGCATTCTCCACTTAAATTTGATCTTAAATCTTTGAAGTCATTCTGGAAAAATATGATCACTAAGTATCTTTCGAAATCAACAAATTAATGAATTAGTCTGCAGCACTTACTTTACAAGTAGGTTGAGGGTTTTCAATTGCATCGCAATTAATAACTGGGAATTTTCCTACAAACTGTGGCTCTTTTAAAATTTTACAAGTCGCCATTGTATTTTTGCACCATTCTTGAGATAATAAATAAATTGACTTATGTTCACATTTTGGCATATATAAGGCACATAAAAAAGGCTGAAGCGTTTGCCAACATTTAGGCACTTTTCTTAAATTTTTCCAACTGTTTAAATCTTGCGATAAATAATTAAAATTAGCAAGCTGAGTGTTGTTAAATAATTCGACTACGACCTCTGTCGATATTTCAGAATAAGGCAAGGGTGTCCCAAAACAATCGAAATTGTTGCTAACACATGTCGCATTCCTTTTGCAATGCTTATCATTTAGCGGCCATTGTGGGGTTCCATTTAAAAATGAAATGACATTGCTTAACCCAGCTAATAAAATAAGATTGACGCCTAAGAATATGCAATCCATCTTCTCGGAAAAAAATAATCAGATTTGCCTAAGGAAGCATGTGATTATATCTGCAGCATTTTTTTTCCTATACAAAAAAAACAAAATATTATTTTTTCATTTTTGCCAATTTCTGGGTGTTCATAACCAGCAAATACCTCTAATTTCGGGTGGAAGGATTTGTTATTTAGCAAACTGCGTCATGAAATTTTTTCGGGTTTTGATGTTTTAGATTTTTTCGAAAAGAAATAATCAGGACCACCCACAGAGGACGCTGAATTCTTTCCCGGAGATGTTAAGACCACCCACATTGAACGAAGTTAAACAATAAAAAAACTTTGATTAAACTATTTTATCATCCGTATGATATCCACTTTCGTTTGATTTTACAATACATGTTTGTCAATTATGACTACAACACACAAGGCACTGAATTTGGCTTTAAACATTTGAATTTTAAGATCATGCCGCTGAACACAAAAGCGTACACAAACAAAACAAATGTGAAATGACGTGGCAGGAGAAAATTTTTTCGTGTCTTCAAACAATATGGCGGACAGCTATGAAGTAAAATTGGAGGTTTATTTAAATCAGTCCCCATTGCTCACCTTTTACTGATGATTTGGTTTTTCGGACTTTATTGAATAGCGAGAATTAATTATAAATAACTAATCCAGATCTCTCGGCAATATTCATGAAAATAGATTTATAAGAAATTCAAGAACTGAAGTGAAATCACATACAGCACATTTGTATAACTTTTATTCCAATCTCCAAATCAAGGAGGAACTAATGTCTAACTTATTGTATATTCTTCGTTCAACCTGATTGACGTCAATTTCATGGGACATGTAATAAAAGGTGCAAAAAATGGTCAACAATAAATGAAGTTTACGGTTCATTGTTATCTTTTACAACCTGCCAAAAGGTTGACATATCTGTTGAATATTACCATTATATCATTTCTTTGTTAAATAGATATCTCTGTTCTTTGTTCCTTTTTTTTCCAATAATATTTTGAAGAAAGGAGGATTTTTTTTTCTCATAGCTTAAAAAAAAGGTCCTGATCAACGAGCACATTTTTATTGAAAGTAAGGGAAAAGTAACACAGAATGCGATATTATTTTACAAATATTTGTGCTCTCAAAAGAGCCTGATGCCTGCTGCTCCTTCATTATTAAAAAAAATCACACCCGACTCAGACATCCCCTGTTTTTTCTCATAAATAAAATTTCTTGAGAAAAAACGGCGGTCAACATAATCATCGTGGTATTAGAATAGAAAGTTGGCCAAACTGCGTTGTTAGTGATTCTGCTTATCAGTTCAAAATGGGGTCGTTGGTTGAGGAATACGAGCAACAGTATGCGGTTTTGACTGCTGATATTACCGCTAAAATAAGTCTATTAGGAAGTCAGTACAATGGTTAGTATAACACCTGTCGTCTGTTATATATCCCATTTAAAAAACCGCAACGATTTATTAAAATGATCGAATGTTTTAGCTGACAGAAAAAAAGTCATTTTGGAAATTGATAAACATATGGACGAAGCTCAAGAATTACTGGAACAGATGGAACTGGAAGTTAGAGAAATAGAACCTACAACCCGACCTAGGTATAGAACAAGACTGGATAGTTATAGAGCTGAATTAGGAAGGCTAAGTCAAGAATTTATGAAAGCTCGAAACCCACCTCATTTAGATGGTTCAGCTTCTCAAGATGAATTGTTTGGTGAAGGATATAGTTTTAAGGATGAACAAAAGCAAAGGCTGTTAAATAATTCTGAAAGAATAGAAAGGACCGGAAATCATTTAAAAACTGGTTATAGGATAATATTGGAAACAGAAGAAATAGGAGCTAATATATTAAACGATTTACATTCTCAAAGAGAAACTATAGAAAAATCTAGGAGTAGGGTAAGTGTTTTATTGATTTGATATTTTTTTCTTATTTCTTATTTTTCAATCAACTTTATTGTTTCAGCTAAGAGAAACTGATGCAGAATTAAGTAGGAGCTCAAGAATATTAAGCAGTATGGTTATGCGATCTCTTCAAAATAAATTCATATTATTTGGAATAGCTGTTGTATTTGTGATAATAATTATTTTATCAATTTATTTTTCAATTGCAAACTAGGAAATTTTTTTTATTTAAAACGCTTTAAAAGGCAGAAGTTGTTTAATGAGCTGGTGATGTGTTGCACATGACTGGGATTTTTTAATTTAAAAAAGAGCATAAAAGCTGCTGGCAAAAAGAGCATGTATGTCAAATACATTTCCACTGCTCTAATGACTTATTTTATACTGGTTCTGTACTGCCTTCAAAAATTTTTAAGTTAAACTTTTTGAACAAAGCACTATCTTCAGATATCATAGGATCCTGCTTTAGCTATATAGTATTCAAAGTTTTTGAAAGTTCAATTTGGCTTTAAATATTTGGATTGTAGAATCTTTAAGCTTGAATTTTCAGTGAGAGCGTGAGAAAATTTTTCTGCTACTTTAGAAAAAATTTTGAAAGTTGGTTAATTGTTTTCATAAAAATTATTTATTCAAATCAGAAATTTAGCGACAATGTCATTATATTATTTTTAATTGTTTGTATGTGAAATCATTAAATTATGTAAAAAATCTTCATAATTGTTTAACCTGACAGGTAATAATTTTTACGCTGTAGCTTTTTATACATTTTTTTTACTTACCTTTTTAATTTATGCTGTCATGTTCATCTAATATTGTTAACATTTTAAAGTACAAAAATTAAATGTATCGAATTTTTATTTAAATCTAAAAAATTGTTGTATTTTACTTCACTGGCCTTTTTCAATCCATATCCGCTCCAGATTCGAAAAGAATTACATACACTTTTTTTTAAAACTCGCACGGATTGACGATTTAAAAAAATAAAGTAAACATAATTTTTCATAATATTTATTTTAACAAAGTCTTTTTCTTTATTGCAAATGATATACAATCTTATCACTGTAATTTAACTATTTTGTTGTTGAAATGGTCAATATTAAAATTGTATACTTGATTACATGATTTTATTTTTTTAAATTTAAAGCTAATTTTTTTTTCTAATGCAGCTTTAAGTATTACAAATTCTGCTTGCTAAGCTAAATTTAATATTTATTTTAAAGCTGCTGTATTATTTTTCCTTTTAAAGTAAAAAAATTGATTCGAAGCGATTTAGAGAAATTTTTGTGATTATTAAATAAAAAAACTATAACGAAAATTTAAGTTTAAGTGTAAAATTGACTTGTTTCATTTTAAAGACCAGTAAGATTTTTTAAAAAGTCTTTACTGTTAAAAATTTAATAAATTAGATCTTTAAAAACAAAATTGGCGCTCGCAGTCGTGGAAGTAGACAATTACTTCCGGGTTCCGGTGGATCGTTTCCGGTTCATTCTTTCTTGCGATCATCTTGATGTTTGATTCACGTGTAGCGTACGAACTCAGTTGAAACGATGGATTTTTATAAATCTTTGGACATTTCGCTTCATTATTTTTAAACAACTGCTTACGAGGCTTTCCAGATTCGGATAAATAGAATAAAAAGTGTGGATTTCCGCGATAATTCTAATATTAGCCACCATTTCGACGAAGCAATGTGATCACAAAATGGCTGCCATTCGTTCGGAGAAAAAATTGACCAAAATGCCGTAGTGAACGAAAGCATTTTTTAAAAAGGTATTATTTTGATATTTTTAAAACTTTCCAGGATTGTAAACTAACCTTATTCACTCTTAACGAAATACGATTAATCTCACTCTTGCATTTTTGGGAAATTTTAAAACGATTAACTAATGTGTAAATATTTGCATCTAACCTTTTCAATTCGTCTAAGTCATCATTCATTTTATTGTACTTCATTTTATAATAACTGCACAAAAATGGGAATCAGTTCAAATTATCGATCGTTTTTTTAGAAGCCCAAGTGAAAACAATCATGAATTAACAATTTGAAAAATTACTGTACACCTGCTTTAACACAAGCATACATTGAGAAGAGCTACCTGCTCTCGTTTTATCAATTAATTTATCACAGATGAAGTCGAACATAATGCATTGCATTATTTTTTACTATCTTTATTCCTTCCTTCCATTTCATCAGGTAGCATCGTTTAATTTCGGGAAGAAACCAATTTACAACATAGCTGCCTAATTTTATAAATATAATCCCGTCCTAGCCCAAATTGACTAAATATTTGATTGTGATATTATGACAGTTTGGCATACATATCTTCTAATTGAGGTTTAAAATATAATTTTAGCTGTGGTCTCTTGCTTTTCAGCGTTGGTGTAAGTAAACCATTTTGAATGGAAAAGGGATCAGGGTGGAGGTAGATGTCTTTTACTTGTTCGAATGATTTAAGTCCTGCTTCTTTTCCCTTAGCAATCATGTCATTCAGTATCAAGTTTTTAACTTCCTTGTTGTTGCATAGGACGGATAACGTTCCTGGGATTTTATTTTCATGTGCCCAGGATTTGATTACTTCCACATCAGGAACAATGATTCCAACTATACATGATTTTAATGATTCTCCATAAACAAATACTTGTTCTATGTATTGACTTCGAATGTAGATATTTTCTATTTTCTCTGGAACTATATACTCTCCTTGAGAGAGTTTGAATATGTGTTTTTTTCTGTCGATTATTTTTAATGTGCCATTCTGAAAAATTTAAATCGTAGTAAATTTGAAAGGATTAAGTTTTGGTATTTATTTTTTAGGTTCAACTTACTGGAAGCCACATTCCAATGTCACCTGTGTGATGCCAGCCATGCTCATCGATTGTAGCTGCTGTATCTTCTGGATTTTTATAATAACCTTTGAAGACGTTAGTGCCTTTTACACAAATTTCACCTTGTCCAGAAACAGCATAGTACTCCATTTCAGGAACATCTACAAGTTTAACGCAACAACAAGAGACAGGAGGGCCAACATGTTCAGGGACGTAGTCACCTTGTACTGTAAGTGTTACAGGAGCTGTACATTCTGTTTGACCATAACCTTCAACAACCTGTTTTTAACAAAGAAAATTTTCATGAGCTTTCAATCGAAAATTTGTTAAAAAATTATTTTGAGAGTGATATTTACCAAACAACCTAATGCACATCTGGCAAATGTGAGTACATTGCCAGCTAACGGTGCTGACCCGACAACCATTAGCCGTAGTCTTCCTCCTAAGTTTTCTTGAACCTTTCTAAATATTAATTTATCCCATAAGCTATTATTTCGAATTATCCCCCTAAAAAAATAAATATTTGTTAGGTCGGCGCTTTTGAAGAGTGATTGTGGGGGGAATTATGAAACCGGATTGCTTACAATTTGTCGGTTGATTTTGGCACGAATCCGATTTCATTGCTCTTAACATATTGTTTTTCTTTTGCGGATTCTGTCCCATTTAAAAAGTGATTTTTCTTGGCATGGGTATTAATATAACACATGCGAAAGGTTATTGAGGGTAGATTTAAAATTCTTTTAACAAAAACAAGGATTCATACCTTTTAAGCTCGCTTTCTTTCGCCCCTAACGCCATATTATACAATGTTCTTTTAATAAAGGAACCAGACACTTCGGTGACGACTTTGTCGTAAATTCGATTTAGCAATCTAGGTACAGCAGGCATTACTGTCGGTCTTAAAGCTTTCATATCATCTGATAATCTCTTGATATCTCCGCTGTAGTAACCGACGCACCCGCCTGAGATGAACAAACCATGCTGTAATTGCAAAATATTGGTTAGGAGATTTTTGCAGTTGAAAATATTTTTTATAATTGTGTGAGAAAGTTTTTACCTCACAGCATCTCTCGAGCATATGTGCAAGGGGTAAGAATGACATCATACAATCTGTGTTGCTAGGTCTGTGGTCTCCAAGTTGTAGCAAAACGGCACATACGCCTGCTACCACGTTTTCGTGTGTCAGCATCACACCTTTTGGATTTCCAGTTGTACCGGATGTATAGCATATTGTAGCGAGATCTGTGAATTTCGGAGGCTAAAACAAAAAAAGTTCAGGGATTACTAAAAATAGAAAATTCTAGTGAAGTCCCAAAAGATTTATGATAGAATTTTCTGGCTCCAGTTACGATCCAAATCACAAAAATCTTAATTAACTTACCACTTCATTGTGTAATTTACTTGCTCCTAACTCCTCTATATCTTCATATTTTAAAATATCGATTCCTTTACTCTTAGCTCGTTGTATTGTTGTTGGCTGGACTTCTTTTATAACTATTAATCTTCTTAAACATCTCGGTGATTTATCCAATAGAAGATTTACTTTTGTATCATCTTGGCATACAACCACCGTAATTTGAGCTGGAAAGTGAAAATTATTTGAGCGGATGGTCTATTAATTTAAGGGAGAAAAATTAGGGGATAGGATTCTTACCTTGATTTATTATATAGGCACACGCGTCAGGTCCTAGCGTGTCGTAAAGTGGAACGATAACCATGGAGTATGTGTAAGCCCCTTGTTCAGTCAGTATCCATTCTGGGCAATTATTACTATATAGCCCTATGAATGTGTCTGCTGATGGACGTAAACCGATTGTTACTAAACCGGAGCCGAAATTTTTCGCCCGTAGGAGTGCTTCGTTGTAATGAAGCCATTGGTATGGTTTGGAATATGATTCTCTCCAGCCTAAGCAAGGACCATTATCTAGAAAAAGGGAAATTTTTTTGTTGGTTATTAAAAATGTTGCAGATAAAAATGCTTGGAGGATAAATAAATGTGTATTAATTCTTTTTCAGCTTTTGAAAAGTTTTTTTAAAACTTTAAATATTTTTGGAATTTTTAGTGAAAGATATTCTGAGTTTGGATTAAGATTGATTGCTGTTGTATTATAGTGTTGGGCCTGAGCAGCCTTCTCGTGATTGAAAAACTGAATCCTTCGGTGGATCTAGGTCCCGTTTGTGATCCCGTGGTCGGTTGGCAGCCAGTAACCTCAATGTCCAAGATCTCGCTGAACAGTCATGGATTACTATTGTCTCAAAACTTAACGGCTTCAGTGGGTTGGACTAATGGTGCGGGACCAGGGGAACGGGCCATCGTCCTAGCCAATGGAAAGGCCTAAGAACCTACGAGTGGACACCATGAAACAGGCATAGAGCAGTTTTCAGATGATGAGGGCGTGAATTCATTGGCAAGAAAGCTGTCAGACAATGGACGTAAGGAGGAAAATTCTGGGGGAGGTGGAAGATCTTGAAAATTCTGTAACGACAATTAATAGTCCAGTGGAATCAGCACTTTATGATGAAAGATCGGAAAAATTAATAAATAAATGAAGCCTATGGAAAAAGATTTATAAAAGAGTCTTGAATAACTTTCCACCAGAAGACTATTTATCTATAAGAATTTTATTACGTCTAAGCGAAAAACATGTGTGCTAAACGTAAATTCTTCGTAGAAGGACTCAGAATTTAGAAAGGGATCTCTCAAGTTCCACATTCAACGAACTCGTGGGAAGAAAGGGCTGTGGACTGTGGCTAGATGAGCTTTGCCTGACCTGTGGAAACCTCGTTACTAAATGTAACTTGACTATTATCACAATCAGTGGTGGTTTAGAGGGCATGACATGTAGCGCGCGCCCCCTACGGCTCGGGCAATAAGGCAGATCCTTAATGGACGCCCTACTGGCCCAAGACCTCATTCGGTCGATTAGGAGTGTTCGACTGGCGGGTCACCTGCCAGGATGGAGCCGTCTGGAAGAGAATCTGAAATGCGGCGATGTTCATCTCTAATTGCTTCAAGCTCTGTAAAGCCATAGATCGTCACAACAATCATATTTCCTTGAATGCTTTTCTCATAGTTAATCCCCCTTCCGTAAACAAAGGAAAAAATACTTTGCTGAACCGATAAAAAGTTCCTTTTTGGCCACAAAAAAATGTTAATTCAACCACTAAGCCATATATCAAATCCATTCAGCTACTTAGTAACCCCAACTCCCCGCAGTAATTTAATTACTTCACTTAAATCATTATTACAATATTTATTGCTTATGAAATAAGTTACCTAAAAATCTTACTTGATTCTTTGGCTCCTTTCCTAAATGTGTCATACAGAGTCCTTGTATCCTCTGATAAATAACTAATAAATTTTCCCTCCTTGGATTCCTTATAAAATTTTGAAACCCGTATCATCTCGGGCCCCTGCAAAGAGAAAAAAAAACAAAAAATTAATGAACATCGTTTTGTATATCCACAACGAGCTTGTATAATTAAAAAACGAGGTAAAGAAAACAAAATCTAAAAACAAAAAGAATTTTTCCATTAAAAAAAAAAAAAAAAAAAAACTAAGAATTCTTTTTAAACGATCATTATTGATTTTTTGTTTGAGTTAATTAATTTGATTTGGCTCTTATATCTTTAAAATGTCAGTCGGGCCAAAAAAGTGTTGGCGTTGGAATTTGGTTTCTTGATAGGAAATATGAATGATTTCGTTTAGAAGGATAAATTTCTAACATAATTGTGATTTATAAAAAGAAAAAACTGGCAACAAGTGAATCGGTAATGTTGATAATTAACCGTAATAACGAGTTTTTAGGAGATAGAAAGAGAATACAATACGACTGAATCGTGTCCGTCGCGTGCAGACTCGGAATTCTCATTTGCGAATCTTAAAATCTGTGTTAGTGAGTCAAATGCAAGACGATACACCCTCTTAACGTTTACAGGCATATATTTTTTTTTTTCCATATGATTAGCACTTTCTTTTATACAACTTGAAAGAGACGTCGAATTTTTTCTTATAAGAGTTAAGATATTTGTTTTTCATCGCCGTTTTTTTATACATTGCTCTTGGATATCAATCAAGGTTTCTTTCTGGCCGAATGCATAAAAGCAGGGCCAAATATTTTATTTTGCACGATTAGTCATACGGCGCGGCGGTTTGTTTTTTAATTTGACGTTTTTTTTTCACATTCGCTTCCGAAAATGCGGTAGGGAAAATATTTTTCGATTTTTTTTTTGTTATTTATTGAGTTTTAACCGATTTAATTCTTTTTTGTGATGGAAATATGGCTTCGCCCTGTTTATTATCCTGCATTTTAAGTTTCGTTTGTACTCAGAGCTTAGAGCATCCGACTTAAGCCGGTCTCAACCTTAATCGACCTTAATTTTTGGCCTGTGAGGGCTTTGACAGGGACAGGTGGAACCGTGGCCCCAGCTGGAAAAAATTTGGCCCCACCTATTTGGGAAGAACAGTATTATTGCTGTAATGTAACACTGTTCGACTTTGGCCCCACATGAAAATTTGTAGCCCCATCCAGAATTTTTTCTGGTTCCGTCACTGTAACACTTCCAACTGTCTCAGCTTGGATCTCTTGGCTTCAGAATCTCAAAAGTTTGGATTCCGCCAATGAACGTTATAAAACTTTAATATTTCTTGGAAATATATCCGAAAATATTGGGTAGAGAAAGTATGGAGAGATTTTTCCCAGGTGCCAGAGGCAGAAGAACAATTGTTAAAATTTTGACTCAAGTTTTATGTTGGACGAAAAATTTTTTAGAATCACTGATTAAGAATTTTTTCTTTGACTTAAAATTTATTTCACGGTTTTATCTTGGTACAAAACTTTTCTAGAATTTTTTTTTCAGAAATTTTTCCGAAGTATTTTACAGAAATTTTCTTTTACTCAAAAATTTCTTAGCTACTCATTTATTCAAAGGCGACGTCACCGATCAAAAAGCAGAGCGGATTTGCTTTAGAGCAAATGAGAGTTGGAGCCACTCTATCTACTTTGAGAACTGTTCCAGGCTTCTTGATGGTAATGGCCTTATAATAGACTTGATGATAATAGCCTTATCAAGATTTAGATGAAAATAATTTGTTATGAGATGTTTTGTTTTAATTCTTGAATCGTTCATTTTCCTGAAAGTGCGCAAGAAAAATGTTTGAATGAGCAGCACGAAGATGAAAATATTAGAAACATACATGACGCCCAACTTTTTTTTTAAGGAGAGTTGCTTGACGAAAATTATTTCTTTTGAAAATAAATTGGCCAAAAAAAAATTAAGCTATAAATTATTAAGAAATGCACGTATTATGGCCGGATGGAAACGAAAATAAACAAGAGTTGTTGAAGATGGAAAGTAAAAGCAATTAAAAATTACGTAATTCGTTACAATCCGACAGAATTTATAATATGCTGGGTATACTTTGAAATGAGGCGAGAGGCGATGTTATTATATGGTTTGGAACTATACAATATCTCGTGACACACATCGAAATGATCAATAAAATATCAAATAGTATAAATCGATATCGATTTGTGGGATGCTTGGAAAGTAAGCGATGCTGTCTTAGTGAAAAAGGATCACGATTACTTGAGTCATTGATTTTTTCTACGTTGGTGTCTTGTGGGTTTGGGAGTTTTTAAAACGGAATATCTCAAAGTATCGCAT
This sequence comes from Liposcelis brunnea, assembly GCA_023512825.1. Lineage (NCBI taxonomy): Eukaryota > Metazoa > Arthropoda > Insecta > Psocodea > Liposcelididae > Liposcelis > Liposcelis brunnea. The sequence continues at coordinate 20,828,128 of CM042067.1, read as the reverse complement.
TTCAAAAATGTCAGTAAGCTTTTCAGAAATGCAATGCATTTGACATTCTGATGTAGCTCCCGCTGTAAACAGGCGAAATGCTTGATTTAAAGGATTTAGACGTTTGACATTATTTCTGGTCTGTTAAGATCGCTGGTCGTTAAAAAATCTGCATAGAGTTGGATTTCGAAGATCAAGAGCATTTTGAGCTGCGTGGCTTCTGAAAGCTCAAGCAGACAGGATACTAAAAGCCATCGAAATGGGTTACTGGCCAAGAAGTCTCGAAGAAAACGTACCTGGATTGCCAGGAAAAGAGAAATGATGAAGTCTCTGGAAACGATTATAGAGGATATTAAATTGAAGAAGCTGGTGCGAACATATCCAAAAAAATATCGGAGAATGGAATCCTTTAGCAAATTTTTATGTGGCAGCCTTCAACAAGAAACAAAGGCTAAGGCTAGTAGGAGGAGATAAGGGTGCACAACCTGGATGAAGAGGACTGTCTGAACCGCGAAGAATGCTTTTTGGCGAAAAAAAACCATCCTGTTTTATAAAGCTGTCATGTAGACAATATTTGCTAGCAACCCTGGTGGATGAGTTTCTCATCAGCATACCCCATTCTTCTGCTAGTATAGCTGTAGTCGGATAGCAGTTCGCGACCTCAGTATTAGAGGGTTCCATCTCCAGTGCAAAAATTGACACCAAGACCATATGTTTAGCTTATAGCTGGGGTCAACCTTCGCAGTGGAGTTGGAACCCTCTAATATTGAGATCTCGAATTACATTGTTGACGTCCCATCAGATTAAACCAGCAGAAAAGTGATATCTGACTTGAGACTTTAACACTAGAATTTTGAGACGGCTTTACTATTACATTTTTTGGATAACTTTGCTATAAATGAAACACCAGCGCACTAGTGTTTTCTTGTCATGTGATTGGTCAATAATAATGTGGCTGAGTAATAGAGCAATTGACTTAGTAATGTGCAGTGGCTCTAGTAATAGGGCTAATTATTTGTTCTTGGCTAATAAACTCTCTTATCACCAGAACAACTCGCTAATAAATTGTTGGCAAGTTAGCTAAACTCAGCAAATGAAGGAGTTTATTATCTGGCCCATGAAGTCAGGCAATGACTGGCCATTTGTTTTTCTTGCAATTCCAACTCAGAACAATAATGATTTGTATTAAAAATCACATAACAAACAAAATGACAATCTGTGACAAAATACGAAATTTCATCTTCACTCGTGTTACTTTAAAATGATTCTCAAGTTTCTTTACTTTAGTCCAAGACTCTAACTTTGATATTTTATTGATCTAAATGCCAAAATCATTTAAAATTTTACGACAAATTATCTGTTTGATTTATGCCAGCTTTCTTTTTTAAAAAAGTTTAACGACATTACCTTTTAAAAAAAATAGCAACTGGAAGCAATGAGAAATAATCTCCAGCTGCTTAAGACCTATTCCTCTTAAAAATAATTTCTGTGATTAAAATAAAATTTTCTATTTTAGCTTTTTATGAAGATGATGATTATCAAGTGTCAGAAACGTGTGCTTCCTTTAGGGAAAAAATAACTTTTTTTTAGAATCTGAAAAACACATGCGGGCGAGCTTATTTTTTCGAACAAAAAAAACATCCTGCAATTTTTTTTTTTTTTTTTCGCTACTGACAAATAATGCATTGACGGATTTATTTATCCTCTTTAAAAAAAATATATGATTTTCTTTTTATTACTCATCGATCTTGGTCATATGGATATCAAAATTAGAACTGACGTTATTAACGTATCGCATGTGCATTTTTTTAAAATATATTTTTTTATTATTTCTTGAGTTATCCAAAACACGAGACACATGTTTCTCTTACATAATATTTAAATATCCCATTTCAATAAATTTAGATTATTATTTTGACAGAGGTCTTTCATAAGTTGGGTCAACGGAACCATTCGAAGATTCAAAATGAAACAAATGGGGGCTATATACGCTGTCACTCATTTTTTCAAATGTCAGGAATTGATTGTTTTTGTTTATGAATTTTTCTTTTTTTGCAACGGGGAAAAAGCTCTTGATTAATTCGTATGTTTTTCTTTGTCTGTTTAAATAAAATAAAAAAAAAGGGGGGAAATGAAATCTTTATTAGCATTGTGCTTGTTTGTTTTATTTGTTTACATAGGGTTTCTATTTTTTTTGTTTTCAGAATTTTATAAGGAGGCGACTGGGATTCGTATGATGTTAAAATGGAAGAATTCGTGAGAAAGCAGAGGAAAGAAATTAAGTAAGTCAGTTTTATATGTTCGCTTTGAAAAAATAAATCTGGCTAGATTTTATTTCTAATGAAATTTGACGTGACTTTTTTAATTTATAAATTGTAAATTCGGATTAATTATTAATTAATATTTCAAGGTAAATTTTATTTGGTGTCAGGATTTATTAATGTTTGATTTTTTAAAGAAATGAGGATTTTTTCGTGAACGATAAATTCTCACGTTTTGTGAATGATAAAAATTTTGGAAAGTATTGTTTTAGCCAGGTTTTTTTTCTCAAATGTTTTTATTTTTGCACGTATATTGCACGTTATAACATCCTGGCTCAAGAATCTAAGAGACTGGTACGGCCGAGATTCGGTATCTCTTTTTCATTCGGCAACCTCAAAAGAGGTAGTATGATGACATTAAGAAGGTGGCGGGACTTAAGTGATTGCAACGAGCCTAAGACAAGGAAGTGTGGCAAAGGTTGAGGGAGAATTTCGTTCAGGAGTGGATGGATATAGGTTGAAAGAAGAAGAAAAGAAGAAGGGGAGACCCTGAAAGAGACTGGTCCAAACTTTTGACGCTTTAATTTCTAATAACAAGAAAGACAGGGCAAACCTTAAGAAATGGCTTTCACTTAAAGAGTGTTTCCTCTAAAAGAGGTGCCACTTATCGAGGTTCGACTGTATTCAATTAATTCCGACTAAAGAGTGTTCAAGTTACAGGTTAGGGAGGTGTCCAACATTTTCCTAAGCTTGTGCATTGCGTTCCAAAAAAATCGTCCAATTTAGGGTATGGTTCAAGATTTAGAGGGTTTGGAGGTTTTGGCTATTACAGCAACAAACTATCCCACTGGTCAAATTATCGCCATGAATTTGTTCAATAATTTATCTTTCGTCCATCTAAATTTTAATTTATTTCATTTCGACAAGCGGTTACACCGTAAAAACCAAACCGGAAAAACATAAAATCATTTGTTTCCTCTCTCTGTAAATTTATTTCGTAGCTAAAACATCTTAACCCTTCACTAGGCAAAGTTTCAACATTAGTTATTATACAATACACATTGTCTTTCTTACATCGATAAAGCATTAAAAGAAATTTTTTTTAACTCATCCAAAGAATTTCTGCGTCGTTAAATCCGGCCAATTTAATTTTATGTAGCGACATAACGACGCTAATAAAATTATAAATACATTATAAAACTAGGCTCTTTTCGAAATTTTCGTTTTATTGCTTACTTTTAGTATGTCAGACTGACTGGACAGATCTATGGGTATCCGAATAGGATCTACTCCTGCACAAGACATGATGACACTTTCACAAACACACACGGAATTATTATTTTTTTAAAATTTTTTTTTTTTATAAACTTCGGTAAAAAAAGCAAATTTACAAAAAATTCGTATTTAAAAAAACACCAGCCATGTTAGCTAATCTTCATTTTATATAAAAATATAATCAACCCGTTGAACAAATACATTTCATTCACAAAATTAACGTTTCGCACAAACGTAAATAACTAACTGTGCAAGCTGTCCATTAGCCGGGATATTGAAGTGAAAAGTGTGCCAAACAAAGTTTGTCCTCGTGTTTTTCGAATTGGGTTTGTGCCCGTGAAAAATCACATGATAGAAGATGAGGACGCTCCCAAGAGCAAGCAATAGTTTCGCCTCCGTCTATTTTTTTTTTTTTTTCAAAGAAATCTTTTTCGGGGGGCTTCTTTTGATAAAATTTTTAATTTTTTGAGCGGGTCGTTCAGCTAGGAGGAGATGCGAATGAATGAAGTGGGGAAAAGCAGAAGAATATTTTCTTTTTTTTTAATTTCCGGAAACATGGGAAACTCAAGGTCTTCTCAGGATTTTCTTCTTGTGATGTAATATTCAGAAACTAATGCAATTTAAAATGATTTACGTCAAATATTTCAATCGATTTTATGTTTTGTTGCAAGGTTTTGAAAGAGGGATGAGTTAAACGTAAAGAGCTGTTTTTTAAAAAGCACTTTTCCACACTTTAGCCATTAGGAAAAAAAAATTTTAATGGGGAAAGAAATCGCATTAATGCGTTTATTATTTTTTTATAAAATGATCTGGTTATTAATTTAAAAGCTTGAAATCGTTTTTTTTTTTGATTGGGTGGTTGCGTGAAATTTCGTAGAATTGTAGATAAGGTTTGGAAAACGTGGAATTGACAGTGTAAAAAGGAAACCTTTGATGAAACTTTTTGGAATTGTGAGAGAAATTAGAACTGGGGAGGGAATAGAAGGGAGGAAGTTTCTTCTCGTGAATTGATTTTGTTGTTGTGTTGGCACATCCAGGTAGAGTAGTTGAGAGCAATAGTTGGGACTTTTTAGTTTTTGACGAGGAAATATTTTCTAGTGATGGGCGAGACTGCAAGAAAGTCTTTCGAAGGTCAAGAACTTAAGCAATGAGGAGCAATACGAGAACAAGAAGACGGTCGTAAAAATGGCTGCGAGGCAAGAATCTTTTTCACAAGAACTGCAAGAGTCTTGAGGTCCTTTTTAATTGCGTAAAATAATAATGGTTCCAGTTTTGATGACAAGGATCAGGTAGGAAAAACTGGGGATGAAGAAAAGCTTGTGTTAGTCTGCGAAATTAGGTTTGAAATGAAATGATCTGTGAGCAGTTGCGAGCGATGATCGTAGTAAGGCGCGCTGCTGAGATGAAGTAGCAAATGGGTAGATCATCTGGCCAGGCAAGACCAGGAGCGAAGGGTAGTGACATTAAAGCAATGAAGCTGACACTAAGCGAAAGAAGCAGAAGCAGAGTAAGAAAACCTCTGAAGAGGCCCACTCAGAGCAGAAAAGCTCAGTTTCACAAAAAATTTTTAAACTACCGGTATTAAAAAAATTATCCATCTCGCTCTATAGTAAATATTCTTCAGTTTCCTCTTTAGTTTCTTCTTAAGCAAATTATCAGGGAAAAAGGAGTAGACTAGGAGCCCCAATAGCTGGTGGGCCTAGACATTTTTGTTTGGTCACTATCTCTTATTTTTCATACATCCAACCCGCCACTGAAAATCGTAATATTCCCCTCAAAATCATGCAAGCCACAATAAATTGTAACTAACATAATTTACAAGGACATTCTCGATTATTTTCCCACGTGGCTCTTTACTTAAGAATTTAATTACACGCTCCCAATAATTTGTTAGCTGCATAATTACAGCCAATTTTTTTCGGTGATAACTCAATAATCGATTTGTGGACAGACTGACTTTCACGTTAACCGCAAGTCATGGGCAAACGACCACAACGTTCCCTCATTTTCAAATTCTTTAAACTCAAACCATAAGGTCCAACTGCGGATTTTAATTTTTTTTGTTTTGTGTTTTTGCGTAACGACTTCGTCAACAACAGATATACCGTATTAAAATGCTGTCAACTATTTTGAGGAAGTTACGCTAAAGCGAGAGGAACAGATGCTTAACTACGTGACAACGAGAAGACTCTAATGTGCCATTTAAACGTGCTGAGGTATTTTTATTTTGTAAATATATTAATAGGACTTATATACCCGATTAATGAGCTTGAATGAAATTTTCATAATTGACTCGAACGGATTTTTTTTCTCCTTGGAAAATTTTTTTTTGTGCGAAAGTGTCAACGTTCGGAAACAAAGAATCTTTTTGTTCCTTTTTATAAGAATATGAAGATATTACGTCATTGCATCGATAGCGTATCGATTAGCTTATTGATTTTGCTGGGAGGTAAATAGACGGATCATAGATGAGAAAAATTTAATTGAAAACGACAAGCGTTAAGGATTAATGACTTGACGGCCGGATTCTTAAAAAGAATTCGTTATTCGCAAGCACTGAAAAATTATAACTAAAAAATTGGCAAAAGTTCGATTGCGATGAAGTGTCTCGAGGTTTTTGAGTGTTTAAATTTGACGCCAAGGCCCCGGGGACAATAAGTGAGTCCGGCCCTTTTTTTTTTCTTATTCTTATTTATTTTCATCCTAATATTTTTTATTTTCTCCCTTTTTTTGTTTCTCGTTACATCATCGAGAGTATTTGAAAAGGAAAAATAAATTCTGGCCTAAAAAATTCACGAGACGGTTGAAATATATCAGACCTCCTGAGATGGAGCTTGTTTATCCTAATAATTGCTTGGCAATATTTTCGAAATTTCAACCGAAAGGTCAAGAATTCTTTTTCATTTTTGACATTTTATAAATATGTTAAGAGAGGATGGGTTTTGAGTTATGAGGAGGTGTTATAAGTTTAAGAAAATAGTAAATTAATAATTTAAGCAGTTTCGTAGTCAGTTGCGGGAAATTTAAACGAGGCAAAGGGGAGGAAGGTTTTCGGCTTTTCGTGGAAGTTGTAGTAACGTTGTTTGCAGGATATGACTTCAATGAAATTAAAGGGCGCAAAGTTTGCTCTTTTAGAGGAAACTAATTTCCTGATTTGGTGTAATGATGGGAAAATTGAAAGGAAACCTCAGGGGAATACACCTCAGGTGTATTATAGTCCTTTAAATTGAAATTAATTTTTTTTGGTAACTTTTTTCATTTTCTTCTAATAAATCACTGCGCTTTCACATTTCGACACTAGCACTATCCGTCGACAGTTGCAAGTACGACAAAATCTCTACGTTTCTTTTAAATTAAATTTTCTTTCCCCAAAAAATCTACTGCGGCTACAAATTTAAATAAAATTATTTACTTACCGGTAGAGTGGGCCCTTGATTATTTAAATCTACTAATGGTTTCTCGGCAGTCGGTCTGGATGCTAAATAAAACGCTGAAGCAGCTGCTACTCCTGTAAGTGCTAACGCTCCAGCTGGGCCACCTATATACCCCAGGTATTGGTCCATTTCATCGACTGCAACAAACAAAAACGAAAAAAATTAATCAAACATTTCCCACCTGCTGTTTTTTAGCACTAACGTACTTGCTGTTACTAATAAAGATTTAGCATCGGTTTGTATGTCTTCCATAGCAAATGAACTTATTATTTCACGAACATATGAAACGATACCATAGGCTACCGTATGTAAACTGATGACAAGAGAGACATCGAAACCTTGAACGTTGTACTTTATATTCAAGGAGAATTTATTAATGATTCATGAGCGATTTTTGTACGATCGATTAAGGGAATTATGAGACTACCCTTTTAAACAAATATGTTTTCAAAAAGCGATGTACTGTACTGTTTTTGTTTTGTAGGAATCCAATGATGGATTCTGCTTGGGGCTATGAAATCGTGTTTGGACTAAACATCACGCGAAACGATCGTTTACGTTCGGTTTTTTTTATTGAATATTCTTTTTTTCCGAGGGTGGAAAGTTGAAAAGATCGAATGATGTCTAGACTAAACGTATTAGGTTTTACCCAGAAATATATATGGAATTGTTGGGTCGATTGTGTGGATAATTATATTCCATTGCAGGGTTCTAAATCTGCTGAGAGAATTTTTATTTGTTTTATAATAATAAAAGGTTGAGTGGGAAAAGTTTTTGCGGAACTTAAGTAGTATGTTGAGAAAGGGTTGTTGCGTCCGTTGGTTATTACTCTCCAGGGATTAATCCATAATGCTTAATAAATATTAATAAAATGTTTCTTCAAACAATTTTGAATCATTTAGCAAACGCTATAATTTTATTGAGTTGAAATTCTCAAGAGTGTTGAGTGGTCTTTTGATTAAGTTTTCCCTGCAATTCATCTGCATTTTATTTAGTGTGTGTGTGATTTCTTAAATAGGGCAAAATTTAGTGATGAAAATAAATGGTATGAATACTTTCAAATTAGCGGTTATGAAATTTTTTAATATTTTTTGGACTTTTCTCAACTTTTTTAGCCCTCTGTAATTATCAAGATTCTCTTTTTCTCTCTACAGCCTCACTTAATTTTTTTAGCTTTTGGTTTTTCGATCGTCCTTGAAATCGAACTTGCCAAATTAACAAGGAAGTCGTGCTAATAATCTAACCTGAATATTGGTAATTATAATTTCGAGTTAGCTTTGTAAAAGTTCCTTGACTTCTCAGATTTTTCCTCGATTGAGAAAAAATATTTCCTCAGTAGTGACACCGTCATATAATTTTTCGGAAAAATAAGTCATTGTTTTATTGCATTACTGAAAACTGATTAAAAATCTCACCTAAATACTTTTCATTTTTATGACAGAAGTGGTTGAATCTAGAGATTTTATCGATAATCATGTAAGCACTTATTTTCTTATCACAACACTACTGACTACTGACCTTTTTTAATGAGCTTTTAAACACTTCCTGGTTGCATTTTATCGAGGGAAACAATATTAATCTTCTACATGGGAGCTACATTTTTGTAGCTCCTGAAATTCTTTTTATAAAATTTTTTTATAGTCATTATTAGAGTTTTGAAGTTTCATTTCATATCAAACTTTACATCTTTGGCCCAAGTCGGGATTGTAATTAGAGGTTTTGGGCTGCCTAAAGCCTGAAAAAATAGCCGGTTGGTCGAATTCAAGGGATTGAGGCCTCATAGAAAATATCGAAAGCCCAAGTCAAATTTCTTTTTTAGAAAAATGCAGAAGCGACGACCTAGCCACGGCTCTGAAAAATGGTTTCTCGCAGGTTTTCCAAGGTTCAGATTTACTTTGATTTTAACGGTATGTGAAAAAAAAATTTCTGGCTAGTAGAATTTTATATGGAAAATAAAAGGGAATTATTCGGGTTCAAGTCAGCCTGTGGCACTCAGCTTGATGCGATTAGTCCCCAGTTAACTTGAGTCCTGCATGAGATCAGTTACAGCCTGGATCAATTAAAGATTTCCCCTCAGATCCGGCAAGATGTTTCATGATGAGCCTTCTTATAGTTTTATGCATAGTTGTAAAATTATACCGCTTTAAGAAATGTTGAGTGTATAATCAATATTTTGGAGGCGCTTTCAACTTCGGTTTACATTTTATGAATGGTTTTTGAATGTCTCGAATTTTGCATTCAATATAAAAGTAAAGTCTTTAAGCAGCTAGATTAGTTCCTTTAAACTACGCTTAATCTTTTCTGCCTTCGCAACAGGTTCAGGCCAAATCCTCTAAAGGCCTTAAAAAGTTGAGGAAAATCTCTGAATGAGTTCAGGTTGAATTAAACTATAGAGATTTTTTTTCCCCCAAATTCACGTTTAATTATTACATGCTCTAGCTTAATTTGACATTCTAGATCGTTTTTTAAATCCATCTTAAAATCGGTTTAGACCCCTTCAGCTTTTTTTTGGTCTTTCACCAGTATTCCCTACAGTTATCGCTATTGCTCCTTGCCCTTTCTACGTCCCTGTTCAGGCAGGTTTAGAAATACTAGACCCGTAAACAATCAACATGCTCTCGATCTTAATATTTTATCGATTTCTGCATTAAATTTGTTTCATATCACTTGACATGATTTTAAAATCCTAATTTTCTTAAAATCATGCTCTAAATATTTTGAAAAAATCCCGTGAAATGAAAACTTACTCGACTCGGCTAACATCATGACGGTTTCCATATCCTCCCAAATTCAAGAACACAATGAAACATTCGGCAATTAAAATAACCAAGTTCACATATAAATCCTTATACAAGCTATAACCCGTTAAAAATTAACCGAGTCAAGTTTTAAATATCTAATATTTTTCCACCGGTATATTTTCATCATTTTAATCGCAATCATTAAATAAATCTCTTATCCGATTATTTAAATCATGCATTGATTCCATTTAACCGTTTTTTCTCTCGTTGCAGCTGGTTGATAAAAAAAATTTTTTATCGGTTACTGACCTCTTCGTGTTTTTTAATCATTTCACATTTAATGTGAATGCACTTTAGAATTCGGAACGGATTAACAATTAATAGTAAAAATAAACAAAAATTTAATTTCCGCTATTTTACGCAAGCCGTGTTGCAAAATCATTAAATTTGTTAAAAAAAATTTGGTTCCTGAAAAACCATAACATTAATCCGCAAGAACCATGACCAGTCGAATGCCCTAATTTCTAACCGCTTTGATAACCTACTACTCCACTTTTAATTTCTCAAGACAATTAAAAGAAAAATTCGGGATTTGATTAAATTAAGGAATCCTTGCTAATTTTTTTGACTTGGAAAAATTTTTCACCCGGAGGGATAATCAAAAAATAAATAAATAAACTTACAATTCCATCGGCGAGTCTTTTTCTTCTTATTTTTAACGTTTGGCTTCTTCATCCTGGCGAGTTTTAAAATTTAAAATTTCCACGTGAAATCAAGTCTTTAAAAAATTTTGAAAAACAAAGTGCGACACAACGTTATCGAAGCTTTAAAAAAAATAATAACAAGTGCAAGAACACGTTTAATATTTAGGAACTGTAACTAAAAAAGACCTTGAGTAAAAAGCAAGGGTACCGCTCTTTGCGTTACCGTTATCCCCTCTTTTTTAAATCTTTTACCCCCACGTCCAAGGATTTCTTTTCGTTTATGTTTTTTTAATAACAACCTGAAATATTCTTGGTGGCAAGTATTGCCGGTATACGGCTCTCGTTTTAACGGTTATAATTTCACAAGCCGATACCCGAATTTTTTTTTAAAAAATGTTTTTTGTTCGACGTTACTCGACGTGTAGAACGTACCGGACTGAAATATTTGATTTCCGGTATCGAAGATAAACCGTTTCGATTTAATGAACCGTAAGATAAGACTTACTTCCTAGGTGAATCGTCACTGATATAATTCTTTTTTTAAAAATTGTTTGCTTAAGAATGAGCCGATTCGCTGACAATGAGCTGATAAAAGTGTAAAGAAGGTCAGGTAGTAAAATTCACCGTTTTTTTTTCATTCTTCCTCGGTTATTAACCGAAAAACCGTTGATCCGTTTTTTTATTTCTTCTAAAACACGTAGTTGTTACACTTGAACTTAAAAGTGGCTTGTCCGTATCGAATTGTTAAAATTTTTTGCTGAGTCAGCTTTGTAATTATTTACTCTTAAGTCTGGTTGTTTCATTAAGAAATTATTGCTTTGAGAAATTCAGGGGCGACGCTATAGGTAGAGCCAGGGCAGGGAAAAAGTCTAGCCCCTAAGGCGCCTCTAGAGGTCTGTGCTGCCATTGAGCTAACATCCATCTTCTTCAATAACGATCAGTCTACTACATTTTTAATTGGCCGAGGGATCAAAAAGACTGCTGCTCCTCTTTCCAAAGCCATTTTAGGCCCCATAAACCTTATTCAAATCCGATTTTCTTTCAGCACCCTTAAAAAAACTTCCTACCTCCGCCACTATCGAGCTTTCTATTAATTTGGTTAAACTCCAAGTGCCCAAAAATCCAAGATTTACAACCCGAGTCTTGCTTGGGCACTTTACTTCTCCAGAAATCTCATTATCTGACCCCAAATATTTTTTTTAAAGCCATAGACGAAAACGTGTCAATAACAATCAAATTCCGTGTTAAAAACAAGATGGAAAAAAGAGGTCCTTGAATGGAATACGCCCTCTCGTTTCGCGATTAGAGGTGATTGACCTCTTCGAAATGAGTCATCCCAGGTACGTTCCGCAGCTCTGATCTGATCATGCCTGCCTGCCTTCATAACCTACTTCTTTTGTTCCGTTCTCCCTCGAACATCTCCTTTCACTGCTCTTTTTAAAAAAAAACTACACTGTATATTTATACATTTCTTTTATTGTAAATTTTTTTTTAATAACAGATTCATAAAAGATTCCATTCAGGCGGTCGTTTGAAAATTATGGAAGAATGCAGTTTAGTTGCATCTAATGCTTTTAGATAGTGGTTATAGGCGCACTAACAACTATCATCATCTAATAGATGCTTTCACTGATTTAGTTAATATGGTACGAGGCCTAATAGGTTTTTATGCGAATGATTTATATTATTTTTAAAATGAGATGTAATGTTGGTTTTTTTTTGCATGGCGCTTAGCAGGCTTTTTATACCATTCTTTGGCCTTGATTTCAAGCAGATTGTGCACCAAGCAATCTTTTATATTGAAGCAGACTGGTTGTGTGAATTTTTAAATTTTGGCCCATATATACTAAATTTACTAAATACTTAAATTTTGGCCATATACACTTTCCGCTTTTCAGGCTTCAGCTTATTTTGAAAGAAATTAAAACATAAATGGGACGATTTTTCCTGATAAGCGGAAAACGCCGAGCTAACTAAGCTTTTGAGCTGCTGAAAGAATTTTGTTAAAAAGTCAAAGGTCTGGTCATGGTCTGGAGCTTAGAACTTGAACTTTTGCTCCAAGTCTGAAGCTTAGAACTTATTTTAATTAGACGATTTTCTGGCTCTATGGAAAGTGTTGACCGTTGAAACTGTAAAAAATGTAAGTGTTGACTAGTTTCCACTATTCATGTCCCAATTCTGGAAAGTGGTCAACGTGGAAACTGGTCTCTGGAAACTGGTCAAAAAAAAGTTGACCAGTTTCCGTGTTGACCAGAATCAAGGGTCCCGATGGAATTTAGCGTATCTCGAAAAGTCTAGAAGATGTGAATTTCGATTTGTGCTACTTGGGTCCTTCGAAATTTGACTTCAGCTTAAAAATATATTCCTGAGACTTAAGAATGTGGCTAGCTAACAAATGCTTCTACGTCGATGGTCTTGATTTGATTTTAACCGAAAAAAGTTTTTAAGGCACACTTAGACAAAAAAAAAATAAAAGAAACCTGAGTGACAGCCGGCTTTACCAATCTCCAAGCCAGACTTGACTCTCCCTGCAGCCGAACTCTATTATATCTAATGAGCTTCCTACAACTAACCACTAAAAGGTTTCCAGCTAAGCTGTAGCTACTTAATTAAAATTTAGCACCCTTTTGGCACCGTCCCTAAAACCATGAAGTCTGCAATAAACGATCCTTATCATTGTCTAGCCTGAGTGTCCCCATTACAATATGATTGACCAGTGGATAAGAATTTATCTTTCACTGTTAATATCCTTCATTGCACAAGAAAATCCGGCTTCAAATAACGACTTACCTTTTAATTTTTTTAATCCTCATTCTCTATTTCAATAAATTTCCCCCTTGAATCCAATAAATAAAAAATAAAAGCCCAAATTAAAGATTTAGCATTAAATTATTCCATTCAAAAAAAACAAGTCCCTAATATTTGGCTAGTAAATGATTCAGGGCGAAAATCCAATGAATTTCTATTTCCTCCTCAGCTTGTTTACAAATCCAACAGCGCGGTTATTGGGCCCGAACGTAATTCCCCTTTGAATTTTTTATATTTAGCAATAAATCAGTAAAACAAAAAAAAAAGAACTACTATAATAATTTTTTTTTTTTATCTATTTTCAGTGTCCGCGGTTCCCTAGTTATCGATTTAAACTTTCCACACGTGAATCAAATTAGCAATCACGAGGATTTTCCTTATTCCCTTTGTATGATCTAAACATAAGGATTCGTAAATCGCAAGTCTGAAGACCTTGACCTGGTAAAGCGTTTGGCGAATCGGAACGCATGTACACGTATCGATGAACTACTATTAAAGACTTGAAAATGCTGTTTTGGCTTAATTCCTTCGTTTGCAAGAGGTAAATTTGTTCATTAATTTATAAGCGCAGACTCTTAAAATGAATCATTATTTTTTTTACGGTCCTTGAAACTGGCCATGGCCCTCGGAAATGTTATCCAAAATTGTTAGAGAGGTCACTGACACATCTGTGCTGCAAGTCACGTAGAACTAGTACAATTATTACGATCCACAACTCTTGTATTGGTGAATATTTTGTTTACAATAATGTTTACGTCTTTTTTAATTATAAAAGGGTATATGCCAATGTGCCGGTATGAAAAAGAAACTTTATAAAGAATAGTAGCGGTGGAAGACTTTCTTATTTGGGCAGTAGCCAACTAGAAGTCTTTTAGAGACCATGAGAAGGCCAATGGGAGAGCCCGTGCAGACTTCAAGTTGACTATTTTAGCCTGAACTGACGTCACTAGCCATTAAGTATGTTAACTCAGCCAGCTAAACAATCAGGGGCCTTAAATTAGCTTAGTAGAGCCGATAGAGATTACAGTGTTGTCCAGTAAAGCACTTTGAGACTTAAATTAAGACTTTTTGAGCCGTGATAGGTTCAAAATATCTTCCTAGAAGGTTACAGAATGTGAGTTTAACTTGCTGGAGCTATCAGAAACCTAAGTGAAGCCTACTAAAGGCTTTTGAGACTAAAACTAGTTGGAAGTCCAAGCTGATCTACTTGGACCATTTTTAGTCCGAGTTGAGTCTACTGGAGCCCTTAAAAGTCTAAGTTAAGCCTGTTAGAGCAATTACGGGCATAAAATATATCCATTCGAGCCGACAGAGGTTTTAATCATGCCCATTAGAGCAGTAAAGGGCTTCAATGAAGCTTCATAGAGCTGTCATTAATTTGAGATGTTTTCCTAAAACGTTAGGGACGAGCTAAGCGTGCTTGATTCATTCGAGATCTAAATTAAATACGCCAGAGTTGCTGGAAGCCTAAGCCAAGGTACTAGAGCCATCGCAAGTCCGAGGAAGCTTGCTAAAGCATTCAGTGGCTTGTGCCAAGCCCGATAAAGCCGCTAAAAGCCTGAAGGGAGCCCATGCAGCGTTCTGATCAAGAGCATTGCAGGGCTGAAGACATATTCACAAGTTAGATACTTTAAAGTCATTGGAAGCCCAAGCTAAGCCCACTGACCCATTAAACTGGATACGTCCCGACTCAACTTATTGAGGGAGGATGTCATCATACATCCCTCGTCACTTCCTGAACGCCGCCTATCTCCCAAGTTTACAGGTGAACTAGCAATGATAAAATGATAAAAATATAACCAAGGTCAATCTTTTTTTTGTTGTAGATGTAAAAATACGAAGATTTCCTTTTATTCGTGCGTTATTAAAAATATCGCGGTTGGATGTAGGCGTCGTTCTTAAAATACGCAAGCCTAATCCTCTATTTAAAAATTTTTTTTCCCCTTTTGATAGCTACGGCTTGTTTCTTGCCAAATATTACTTATATGTCATTTTGACATTAAGAAATTTTTTAAATAATGACCTACACAGACAATGTGCACTTTATCTGAACCAAGAAAAAGTGAAACATGTAAGTTGAACATGGTCGAAACAATCCGGATTTAAATGGCGAGTGAAAAGACCTAAATATGCTTTCGATAAATTTTTTTTTTCGGTTAAATGCATACAAGTTTTCACTTTGTATTGATGGTTTGTTTAATATTTATGAGATTACCTCATACTTTAGTCTGTAATTTTTTTTTTAACTGAGGATGATTTGTTTGTTGAATGTATGCTTTTGGCAATACATCAGTGGGCGATAAATAGCATAGTTAAGAATGAGTAATGGTTAGGACTGTTGATTTGTTATTAGAGCAATATTGAATAGATCAAATTATAGTTTTTAAAATTTTTAGGAGTCGTTAGAGGAAGATTTTCGTTATCTTAATTGATGTTGTCAGTTGAAGTGTAGACTTTAATCGCTTGTTGGACTATGGACGCCAGGGAAGTGTTTGCTCTTATAAATAACAAATAGGACTGGAAGTGTCAAGCTAGCTTACTTCCTGCTAGCTGGTATTTTCTTTTAAAGCACCAAATACAAAATGCAGCCGGATTTTAAAGCCAGGTTGACGGAAAGAGGATGTAGTTTATTGACCAACACATTCTTGGTCTTTTCTTATTGGAAGAAGAACTTATTCATTCGCAAGAGCCATTATTCAACTCCGAAGTTGAGGATGTGTGAAATGATCCGGTGGCAGATGAGAATAATGGATGTGGCAAAGGGCACTGCAGGGCCGAAGTGGCGTAGGCCATACAAGACCAGCAGTTAGAAGCAGTAACATTAACTCGGAGAAGTTAACAGCGAGAAACAGAGGACAACCTCAAAAAATGTGACTCGACGAAGTAGTGCAAACATCAGGAAAGTGCTGGTCTCAAAGAGTAAAGGAGCCTTTTAGAAAGATTGGGAGAGGATTACGTCCAGCAGTGAAAAGGCTGAAGAAGGTTAAGAGCAAGTTGCAGTGAAGTCCAAATGTAGACAATTTACAAGAAAGAAATTTTATAAAAGATTCGAAAGAGGACCTTCTTTTTATAAAAATATTATTTCTAGAAAGAATTAGATTTGACATTCTTCAGTCAAAGAAAATTCTTAGCTTAATAATGTCAAGGGAAGAATGATATTAAAAAAGACAAGGAAAAGCTGTGAAGAAATACCAAAATTCTTTAGAATTTAAAACTAAAAGGAATGAGAATCAAAGCGAAAGGCAAAAACAAATGTAGGAATCAATGGAAAGTGCACTTTTAGTTCCTCTGAAAAAAAGTTGAAGCTATTTTAATGTCTTTTTTCAAAAACTTTGAAGGCCAGAAAAACTTAGATAAAAGAAGATTATCAAGAACTTGACTTGAGTTCGTTATCGAATCTTCAAGACCGATTTCTTTCATTGTCAGTAGGCAGGTGATGATTAAAAATATAGGCTGGTCAAAAATTTTTAGTTGACTATAGATTTGATCGATTGGGTTGTTTAAATAAACCCTTTTAGATTCTTAATCTGATCTTGACTTTTTTTAAAGAATGCTAGGCCGCCAGACTTGTGACTTAGTGGGGAAGGTGCCTGACTCAATTTTAGTCTAGTTGTTGATTCTCGTTTGCTTGAATTTCTCTGGAACGTATCTAATCTCTAACGTCTCCCTTTTTTATCCCTTCAAAGTCAACCTTTCTAGTTAGCCATATGACCTTTAACTTTAGGTCCACGATGCTAAGCCATGTCAACTCGCAAACGCTCAGATCAGCTAAATGCAGAGAGGCCCAAGTTCACGGTTAAAAATTGGAATTTGGAAAATGTCAAATGTAAAAACGAAGAATGAAAGAATGTTTTTGGTTGGAAAAAAGAAATTTTTTCATTCGCAGATAAAATGAAGTCTCGACGTGGTTGACCTCTGTTAACTTTAAAGAGATAGGACCCTCATATACATTATAGTCATATAAGCCCTTTTTATTTTAACGCCCGAACCCCATTCACCCTTACTGACTTGAATTTAGAACACCCTTTGATATCAAAAAAAATCAAAGCAGTCTAATCCGTCTCTAAAAAAAAATATGTCCAAAAAAGATAACCCCGTTTTAATATTTTAATTAATGTATACTCAAACATAATATTTTCCTGTCACTTACTATCTCAACGACTTTTAACCTTTCCCCGGTTCATTGTTTTCCTTTCAAAGAAATGTCACTGACGTTTAGATAATATTGTAGGAGTTTCGTTATTCCAAAGCATCCGGTTTTATATTCAAAACTTCATAAAATTTTCTTTTATGGCTACGCCCTAGCCATAAAAATACCTAAGAAACAATATACCGGCAAAATACTTTCCAATTGAATCATCGTTAAAACAAAATTTTATTTTATTTTTTTAAAACGTCGTCGGCAGTGACAACCTGTCACAATAATAGAAGGATGAGAAATCTTTTTTTTCCGGTTAAAAGCTTTTGGAAATTGGATTAGGGAACCTTGTCCGTTAAAATTTTAGCGTAGGAATCCCTAAATAATTGGAAGTGGCCTATTTATATTGAGAGTCCATGCCGGGAAATCGTTTTCCCATTTCGTCATAACGATTTTCGTTAAAATTTTACACTTACCGATATCGGACCAAGTCATCCTTTTCACCACTAATTTATTATTATTCATTTCAACATAATACGGTTAAAAGCACCAAAGAAAAAAATTATTAAAACAATTATCCTACGCACTGAAATTATTTTTCCGAAATCGATAAAAGTCTATAACGTTAACGTTAGCATAAAATTTGAACTACTATCAAAAAAAAAACGAAACAAGAACTAGGCTATTATCACAATCGTTATTGAAGGTACAAAGTTCATTTACTTTTTATCTGTGTAATTCAATATTTTTCAGCACCTTCGATCATATTATCAAATCAAATTGCAAAACGTATTTAACCCGATGCGGCATGAATGTTCGTACTAGACGTTTTTATGTCCGCACTTTTAAATGAAAGGAAATCCGAACTGGAAAATTACGATACGGTTCGTTTTCTTATAATAAAGGAACTGGGGAAGCGCTGTTACCCCTTTTGTCCAGCTGGAGTAGACCGACCGTTTCCCATTGGAAAGGATGAAGGAATAGTGGAAATCGATAACGGCGCATAGGACTTGACTGAATGTACAATATCCCTACGTCACACGCGGTAAAATTTTCCATTGGTCGAATGAGTGGTGTGTTTTCGTATGACGTCACTTTGGAAACGGGTAAAATCAATAACGCAATGATTGTTATTTAGCCGGTATATGCGTCATGGTATCCCGGTTTAGTTTTATTGTTAGATGGTCTTGGTTAGGGAAACGTTTTTGTTAGTCGGGGTATTTAAGTTATGGTAAAGGGGTTTTCTAACCGTTTTTCTTCGGATTGTTCATTAGCAATACATTAAGAGAAAAAAATACTTGGGAATTTGTTTATATTGCGTGTGGTTTTTTTTTAGTCGTTTCGTGAGGAGGGTGTTAAGGAAGGGAAGGCAATATCGTGAAAGAATGGACGCCCGCATGGTCATTGAAATATTTAAAATGGGTATAGAGGGTCTGTTAAGAATTTTGAAAAGCGCGCGGTTTTTGAAAGTTTTATAGATCCATAGAAAAAAATTACTAATCAATGCAAATGTGATTAGTAAACATGTTACAAGCGATAAGACTTCATGAAATATTCTTGAAACATTTATTTCACATTTACATTGAATGAAATCTTAAAAAAATTAAGGAAATCGCTATAAATTAAAGCATAATGTGCCCATTACAAGAAACTTTTGAACTTTTGGACATCTCAAAGGGTTCAATCGGCTTCATTTAGTTTTAATTTGGACTTATGACCACGGTACAAGCTCTTTACAAGCTTAGCTTAAACTTTTTGTAAGCTTAATGGCTTTATTGGCTTATTTAGCGTTTCTTTGTGATCTTTTAGTTGGGCTTAAGGCTGGTTTTAAAATATTCTTCCTTCCGAGGATTTTAAATGATGTTAAATTTAGCTGAATTTGAACCTCAAGGGCATTCACAGTCTTCTGAGGGCTAAATCGGACCTAATCATTCCGTTTAGGGCTCTAATGGGCTTAATCCGGTTTTTAGCATGTCTCAGTGCTCCGATCTGCTTCGCTCATCTTTATCTTAGGTCTTTAGCCAGACTAAAGATTCTAAAGATCTCTGAGGGGCTTAAAGCCCATCACAGCCTTTACTACAACTTAAATTAGTAGAACTTTTAGCTGGCTTGGCAGCTTTAATGGACTTAGTTTAGACTTAAATGACATCTTTTGGCTCTGAAGAAGCTCAACATTGAACTCACCAGACATTGCGCTCTTGTGAACTCAATAAATCTGACTGAGACCTTTTACCTGCTTAAGAACTCTGATACCAGCTTAATTTACATTCTAGTTGGCACTAAAATTCCAACAGGCTTTGTTAATATTATTCTCTGGTCTTAAATTAATTTAACAACTCAAAAAGGACCAGTTCAAGCTTCGTTCGCCCTTCCGGCTGGTAAAAGTGTCATTTCTTATTGTTTTCGCATTCCAAACTTTTCCCGAAAGTTTTTGGCCGGATTTTTCGGTACAAATTTTCAACGACTGAACATGCTGTATGATAGTTTTTGCCGAGAAGAACAAGACCCTGGGATCAGTCAGTAGGATTTCTGCTAGAATTTCTAGACAAATCCCCTTCTACGCATAAATTCAAGAATTCAAATTTATGTTTTCGATTCTGAAGAATCTTTTTCGAAATTCAGACGATCGTCTGCTTTAATTAACTATTGAAGCAAAGATGCCAACGTAATTATATTAACCCTATAATAATAACTTCCTATTATTATTTTTCCTTAAAACGACACGCGAGAACTTTTCCACCGCAGACAGACATTTCGGAATATTTTAAAAAGGAAACGGAAATAAAAAAATTATACCCACGTGTTTTCAATTGGGAAATAAAGAAAAATTAAATGGGCTGGCCTTAATCAATAAATTAATTATTTAAAAAATAATCTCACTTTACTTGTCGTTAAAAATTAAACTACACATTTCGTTATTTTTCCTGTTAAGCGCATAAGTTCTTCCCGGTACTTTAATTTGTTTGTATTTCGATTTACGTAGCCTATGTTTACTGCCAGGTATCCTTTCGATTTTGTGAATGTTGTGTCTGGAAAAAACGAAAAGAATTTTAACATTTACTTTTTTCCAAATACGATGATAAAAACTTACTTTATTAATGAATCAGGCTGGGAAAGTTGCATGCAGAGCGAGACTCCATTATAAAAGTTTAAGTCAGATTGTAAATTGAGTTTTACTTCAGTGGCTAAATTGAATTCGACTTGGCTTCTTACGAATGAAGTGTCTACTCGAATCCTTCCTTGAAGTGAGATTCCTGCACTGTAATAGGGAAATATTAAATTAAATAATTAATTTTTTGATTGTTGGAAATGAAGAAGTTGAGAATACTTACTTTTTTTCGACTAGAGAATGAGCATTTCTATTCCATAAACTCATTTGGACTTGTCCGGAGAGATCGAAAGAGACGACTCCCAATAATTGTAATTGAGTCATTAAGCCATTTTGTAATGAAATGTATTCTAAATGGTCTTGAGTAACAATAAATGCCTGTAGAAGAAATTTTGCGTTAATTTTACGAAAAAAATTCTGTTGTATGCGAATTTACAGTATGAAATTTAGAATCAGAATTTTTATGGAAATCCCTGAATTGATCGATAATATTCGAACAGAGTTCTGGTTTTCCTTTTAGGCTTTTTGTAGGCAACAAGAAATTTTTTTAGTTTTATAAAATCTTAGTTTGAATGGAATTTGCTTACTTGGTATGCTGGAGTCTTTTCGGAAGCAGTGCCAGACCAAACATGACCCATCAGCTCTCCTTGTCCTGAGAAAAAGACGAAGGGGCGAATTTGAGTGCCTAGGATTGATAATTCCATCCCTGCTGTAGCAGCTTCTTCTGGTTCTCCTTCTTCTTCTTCTTCCACTTTGTTAGTTTCTTGTTTTTCATCTGATGAAACGAAGGAACTAAGGCCCCCGGCGAATAGACCAAGCTGAAAGAACAGAAAATTTTGGCTCCTGATCCAAAATAATTAAAGGTTTGAATCCGACACTGATTACTTCAACTAATCTTACCGTGAAAAGACTCGTTGACGTTTCTGGAGTTTCAACAATGATGTCAACTATTCCCCTCTTAAGAAGTCCGCCAGATACTTCTTGTATAGTAACAAGACTTCCATTCCTATAATCGCTACTTGTAAAACTTCTCGTGAAGGCTGTCGTAAGCCCCCTTAACGCTTTTTTATTATAATTATTAAACAAACTATGAAATTCTTTAAAAGTCGATTCCACTATTTTCGAAAATGTAAAATTTCTTTCCGAAATTTGCCGCACTCTTTGTAAAAGATATTGTTTTACTTCATAAGCACTATCATACTCCAATAATGTTAATATTAATTCCTTTAAAATTTCTGGGCGCGGATTCGATTCTAAAAGTATATCCAAAGCTAAAGTTCTTGAACTAGAATCATATTTTTTTCCAGCTTGGAAATAAATCCTCTGGGCTACATCGATGACGGACTCATCCCAGTATGAAGAATGGAATGCTCGGATGGCTTTCATGGCTTCAACGCTTGCTTTCTTCTTCCCACTCAAAGCGTGTTGGATTAATGTTGGAATCGTCGAGGGACATCGAAGATTTTTTAAAGCACGAAGATATTTATATTTACATTCTTCTTCTTTGCAAGAATTTAAATCGCCGATGATGGAGTCTTTGATTTCGTCGAATAAAACGCTTTTTTCGTTTCCTGGAAGTTTTTTGAAGCGATGTGCCATGGATGATAAAGCGAGGACCAATGTTTCGGTGAGTTTTTCGCTTGCATGTGGCCTTTGGCTTATCTTAAAAATATCTGAAATCAAAGTAATCCTTTTTTAAATTTCAGGTGTATAAGAAAAATTTTACCATCAGTCGCAGGAATTTTTTGAAGATGGATCTTTTTTTGATATATCCATGACTAACTCTTAAGGTAAGTTTACGTCAAATAATATCGAAGGATTGAATACGGAATGAAATATGGCATCCGTCATTTCGGAAAGGAAAGTTAAAGAAAGCTATGGCATGAAATTGAAAGCGGCGAAAAATCGGATTTATCTTTCTATAGTTTATCTTCAGAAAATTAATAAACTGTTATATCCAAGTTACAGCCCTAATTTCGCTATTTCTGGATGTAGTAATGTTGTAAAATGTTTGGCTGTGGTGGTATCTGGTTATTTCCTGGGCGGGCTTAGTGTTAGTAAATTAAAACAAATTTAGTAGAAAATTAGCCAGTACTAATATTGTTTATTTGCATTATTTGGGATCGTTTTATCACATTTTAAGATTTTTAAGACCTGGGCACCGAAATTTATACAGGGACCACGACATTCTTTGACTGAATTTGGCTTTTGACAGCTTCTTACAAAGTTTCCTGAGTGTCCTCCCAACTTTAAACTTTTTCAAACTGAATATGTGTACTTTACTTGCCCTATTTTGTAATATCTTTAGCCTAATCTGATAATTACCTTTTATGACATATTCATTCGGATGAGATCCAACTGATAGCGCCCATAAATAACGTTCGCTATTTTCCAAATCTTCATCAGCATCGAAATTCAATAATTTCATGATAACCTCATGAGCTTCCGGTGTTTGAATTCCTCCTGCAAGGTCGCACAATTGTGCTCTGAAAAATTTTTAACATCATTTATTAAAATTCAAACGGTAATTCATACTATCAATTTATGTGACCAAAAGCACTTACAATATCTCTTTATTTTTGCTACCCTTAAATGCTTTAGTTAATTCGTCTTTAGTAGCAGTTCTTGCTGCTGCTAAAAGTTTAATGAAAGCAGTTGCGGATTTTACCGTTCCTAAATATTCGGACGATAAAACCTCCCTGTTTTCTTTCACCAATTTCGGCAAGGAAGGGCAGTCTTCTTTTTGACAATTGAGCCTGTAAATTTCAGCATTTAACGATTGTTTGTCCAGCGTGATTTTTCTCGATTTTTGAAATTCTTTAATTGCTTCTTCGAAATTTGAAGATTTGAGTTCTTTAACTTTAACTTTGGCATCTGAAAATAAAAATTAATTTAGCCGAAAATTAATTATTAAATTAAAGAATCTTAAACTTACCTGAGAGAGTAAGATGCTGTATTGCTGACACAGAACTACCAGCATCCCTTTTAATGACTACCCTAAGTTCATGTGACTCGTATGTGGTCACGGATTGTATAACTGATAAATCACGAGACAATGTGTAAGTGGAAGTTCTTGAAGAGGTAACATTAGTGCTAAGTACGACGTCAGGATGCCTGATAAATGGAACATTTTCAGATGTGACGCAGTCAGTCTTTGTTTTGGTAAATGTATAAGAATCAATTGTTTTATATGACACCAGGCAGGTTCCCGATGCATCGGTTTCTTTGGTTTCTGTATCGACTACCTGAAACTGAAGAAGAAAAATTTAATGAGAAAGTTTAGTTGTGTGCCCAGTTTTCTATCTAGGACCTGATGTATAATTGGGCCAGCGGTATGCCCCGCTCAGTGGAGCACACACGGCTTGATCACAACAGTGATCAAATGTTGGGCAGTGAGTCTTGAGAATTCCTAGTTTGATCGCATTTGCAAGTGTCTCATAAGCGGTTACCGCTTAAGTTCGAGTATCTGACGCAAGTTATTCTCGAATGTCAACACAAGGATGAGGCAACTACTAATTTTAAATGGCGGCCCTGGAGGGGAGGGCAATAGGTGGTGGTTAGTTTTTTGTCTTTAATTTTTTCCCTGCTTTTCACAGACTTTGTTAGGATGCCCTTATTACTCTACGGCCATCTTCCTTTTGGAGTTTTGACCTTCAATACATTCAATACGCATCAGTGACTTGAAATCCGTCTCTGAGTAAATACTTCAACGAGCGCTTCAAGAGCGTCTTTTGATTTTTCAGGCATTTTCCTAATTTTGATTTCCTCTTCACGTCCCCAGCAACAATTAGGCTCAGATTTTTATTATGAATCTTACCTGGAATAAACTCGCTATGCCTTTTTTAATATTAGTTAATGAAATCTCTTCTTTGGTGTCGAAATAAACATCACTAATTTTCCCATTTTTCCAGTGGACGAGGAAAGGTGAATTTTTTAATGTTTCTAAATAAGATTTATGAACATCAAAACCTTCTGGTGCTGGTGCTTTCCTTGATTTAATTAGCAGTTGCGGTGATTTCAGCTGTAATAATAAAAAAAATAATTAGAATTAAAAAATCAAACTCGCATTAGGAATGATATCATCTTCACTGTCAGGAACGAGTTTCATGAATAAACTGGTTCAGGTACCTTGCTCTAAGGCATCCATACAAAAATAATAATTATTTTATCTGATTTGGGAGACGTTCCAAAAATATTTTTAAATGACGATATAACATCAAGGGGAATTTGCTAAGAAAAATATTTAGACGATGATTGGGCTATTTTTTAAAAAAAAAATAATGAAGGTTCGGCGCCCTTTGCTAAAAGAACAAAAATTTATTGTTTTGGAGTAAACCCCGAGTAGAACTAATGATTACTTTTCGATAGGGTCGTAACCTTGCGGTCATTGCCCGGAACTCAGGTAACACACTATTTGAATACCAAAAATAGTTGGCGCCTTAACAATACAAACTAATCAGTAATCATCTGGGGCATTTTTTTTAGAACAGGGAAAGTGTTCCGAAAACTTACTTCAATTTCAAGCAGCTTTTCATTTCTCTCGTTTGGATTTTGCCAGACGACGCCGACGTTGATATCCCCACGGATTTGGTATCCAACGTCTTTCCCTTTTCCTTCGGCAGGTTCGTTCAGTATTATAGTGCTTGTTAGTTGATACGAGTTTCCGGAACCGGGCTCGAAAATCTTAGCGTTCCCTCCTGCTGCTGAAGATGAAAGAAGAACGAAACCGTAACACCAATTTAACGAAGGATGCAACCACCATAATAACATTAAAGCGAGGGTAGCTTCCAAAGATTGCATTTTGAAAATATTTAATCACAAGATTTTATTTTTAAATAATTTTTTCGTCCATTTTTTAAACTTCATTGTGATTATTATAATTTTTCACGAGCTAAGCCATTTTTTAAAAATATTTTTCTTTTCGAATTTGTTAGTATCCTTCACGATCATTTCGCGGAGTTTAAACGCGTCACTCTGCGCGGTCAAGACAAATATTATTTGGCAAACATGTAAACACAAAAATAGAAAATTTGTACACGATTTCTATTTGCTTTTTACGGTCTCACTTTTATTGTCATCGGAATGTTTAAAAAATAAAAGCAAAAGTAATTTTTTTTTTAAAAGAAAAAAAGACAGAAACACGTGCTAAGCGAGGCCACGTTCAACTAAACCGTAGTCATTCAACCCGACCATGCTCTAGCAACTAAGCCATGATTGAAGAAGTCATCTGGTTGCGGATTTAACGGTACCTTTCATTCAATTCAAAGGTACCGATAATCTTAAAATTTATTCCTGTGCATCTAAAATCTCAAACCTAATCACTTTATGTGAATTTTTTTAAGCAAATTTTGTTTTTTTTAAATTTAAACGTAAAATCCACATAAAATTTGCTTTTTTGGCTGGAGAAAAATTAAAACCGCGTTCAGGTATGCGCAAAAATCATACTAATACCGCTAACCAAATGTAGAATCAGGTTTATTCAAGTTACTCGGTTCCATTGCTGGACCGCTTAGCTACTTTCTTACGAACTGACTGAACTTTTTATTTATTTAAATATTTATTTAAAAATGGATAATCGGAAATTTGTTGGTGTAGTTAAACACTTACCAGGCGCCATTTGTGAGTGCGAACCTGAAATTTAAAAGAAATGAAAAAGAAAATTAGAGATAGGAAAGAATTGCGAAGAAAATAGTGTGAGCACCATGTACCAAAAGCAGTCAGGCTTAGTTTTTTTATTTTTTGTAAGAGAGCATAGCTGTAAATTTTTGTGATGAAAAACAATTGAAAGGAAATGTTCGACGTGCTTTTTGTGCTTAGAAAGTAAGATGGTCACGAGGTTTTTCTTTTAGGAATGAGACCGATAAAACTAGGTTTTGAAAAGGATCCTGATTGGAATTGTGAAGAGTGATAACGAAGGTGTTTTTAATTTTGAGAGTTGTTATCATTACTTGTTGTATTAATCTTGTTATAGCACTTGAAGATTTTTGAAATAAATGAAATTCTAGGTGATTAGTTTTAGGTCAGTTCAAGTAAAAGTTAAAACTTTTGTTTTGGATGACCGAAATGTATTCATTTTTGAAAGTAGTGGCTATTTAAGACACTCTTAACCTGGATAAACCATTGAAAAAATCCTAGTTCTGAAAATGGAGTCTGAGCTCTAAGTTTGGAGATTTTTGGGAAATTTTTGAAATGTTATTCCCTCAGTTTTTATTACATATTGAGTTTTGACTTGGAATTTTTTCCCTTTTCGTCTAATTTTGAACTTGGACAAGGCTCAAGTTTTTAAATCAGCAGGTACAGACAGATTACGATTAAAATCTGATCGCTAAACCAACTTTCTGATTAACAACATTTTCTCAGATTCTCTTAAGGGCAAAAATGCACCTGTGGTAGACTTAAGTTTTTGCCCAATGCAAATTTCAAGATCCCTCATAAAGTTTTGTCTGGCCCCGTCCCTGATCCTTGCATTCTTTAAAAAACTTTCCCAAAGACATATCAGTCACTTTGACTGATAATTATGCTATGCGGAAGTATCTTTATACGTCTTTTTTTGTTTCAGGATTTTTTCCACCACGATAAAGCAGTCTAGCATTTTAGAAATACTTTCGAGACCTAATGCAAACCGCAGCCTGTTATTAATCGCCTCCCTAAAAATCATGTAAGTATTTTTTTTAAATATTCTTTTTTAATGCATTCTCCGATTAAATATTGCACATAAAAATGCTTCAACGGCGTCACGGAAATGAAACGGTCATTAAATCAAAATGGTGGCGTCACAAGATGCCAACCGTTAAGTTGGTATCACTGTTTTTTCAATTTTGCTGAAATCGTCGGAAAATATCACTTAAAAAATTCCATTTTCTATGAAACATTAAGCTTAAGTCGATTAAAATTTCATATTAATTACTATAAAAACTCGAACTTAAAACCAAATTAAAGTCCGGTTTTGATTTTCAGTTTTATAAACATTAAACTTACCAAAAACAGCGAGTAACGTCACAATCACAAAAATCACATGCCTCTCTTTCCTTTCTCCACATTGTAAAGCCATTTTAAGTATGAATATTCAGTCTTAATTTCGAGATTTCAAAAAAAAAGTTAACCTAAACTAAACGCTGACCAATTTTCATAGCTCGCTGTAGGAAACCACGTATAAAAGTAATTTATTAATCAAATGACCTCGCTTAGCCTAACTAGCTATTATCCCCTCGTGTTATTGGCGGACCGTTCCTCATCCAACTGTTTATGATAGGCCAGTCGACTGATTAAAATCGAAAAAATCGGAAATAGAACAAGTTTACTCATCGTTTTCAATCATTAAAAATATTTTTTGACCTTTGCGCCATTTGATAAAAAAAAATTTTCAAGATAAACATGAAATATTCACTGCGCATGCGTCATTCCTTTGAATCGCGCCAATTCGTGTTTGTTTTCTTTCATAACCTCATTTTGTCAAAGCCGGTTGTCAGTTCGATGTGTTTTGATTTTCATTTCGTGTTTTTTAATTAATATAAGTCAAAATGGATGAGTTCCCTGATCCAGATGAGGAGTATGATTTACTCCATCAAGAAGAAATGGAAATGATGAGAGAAATGGAGGAGGAGGATATAAATATCGATATGTATTATAATAAACCTGTGATGCAATCAAGAAATTCTTTGAATTTCGAATCTCCGATTAAAAATGATGACACAAACGTTAAACATGTTGAAGTGACTGAAAATGCAACGAAAATTACGGAGGATGTAATTTTAGAAAATGATAATTCTAGTCAGATAAGAAATTTTAGCAAGAGGCATCTATCAACTGATTCTTTGTTGGATATTGATTCTGAATTGCAGATTGTAGAAAGACCTGTTAAGAGATTTAGAAGCGATGAATTTTTTCAAACAGCAAGAAAGCCAGATATGATTCATAATCAGTTTGGCATAACATCATTAAGAATTCCAAAATGGGCATTCATGCCTGTTAGCACTGATTCTGGTGATCGATTGTATGTCAAGTTTAAAAATTCAGATTCTACAGATGTGTCACAATATGCTAATAGTAAAAATTATGGAACTAATCTATTAGGAGTATCATATCAGAAAATTAAAAGGGAAGCAGAAAATATTCAACTGCAGAATTATAAACGAATGGTTGAGATGGAAGATTTAAGTAATTCAGAAGTGTTGGAAATTGAGAAAGCTGGAGTAGAAACATCAGATTTATGGGTGGAAAAATATAAACCAAAACGCTATTTAGAGCTTCTTAGTGATGAAAGTGTAAATAGGACTTTATTAAATTGGCTTAAAATGTGGGATAAAATCGTTTTTAATAGAGAATTTAAACCGAGGAATAAAATTGAAGAGAAAAAAAAAGAAGAGACTAACCCAAAATTTTTTAATAAGTTTAATCATTTTCAAAATGAACTTGATGCAGATGGGAGACCACAATATAAAATTGCTTTGTTGTGTGGTCCACCTGGTCTTGGTAAAACAACTTTAGCACATGTGATAGCTGTTATTGCTGGTTATAACGTAATTGAAGTAAATGCAAGTGATGATAGAAGCCCTGAAGTTTTTCATTCAAAGTTGGAAGCAGCTACTAAAATGCAAACAGTGAACGGTTCTAGCAAACCTAATTGCTTGATATTAGATGAAATTGATGGAGCACCTACCCAGTCAATTGATTATTTGCTTCAGTATATAAATGGAAAAGTAAATGAGAAATCAAAAAAGGGGAAAAAAGGGAAACCTCAAGGTGCTATCAGAAGACCTGTGATATGTATTTGTAATGAGCCCTATGTGCCTTCTCTTCGTAATTTAAGACAGCAGGCTTATGTTGTTCATTTTCCACATACATCTTCTTCGAAATTAGCTCAGCGATTGTTAGAAATTTGTAGAAAGCAAGATATTAAAACTGATTTGAACACTTTAACGTTACTTTGTGAAAAAACTCAAAGCGATATAAGATCATGCATTTCAACTTTGCATTTTTTTAAGGTTAAAAATGGACAAACATTCAAAGTTAGTGATGTTGCTAAGTCTGAAATCGGTCAAAAGGACATGCAGAAGGGGCTTTTTGCTTTATGGCAGGAAGTTTTTCATAAACCAATTAAAAAGGAAAGTAAATTTTCTGGAACGCTGGCTGATATTACAGCTCAGGAGAAAGCAATGATGGAATTTAATTATAACCCTCAGAATATGTAAGTGAATTTATTGATCGATTTTTAAGTTTTAGAATGTTATTAATTTGATTTTTTTTTATTTTTAGGGGGAGGTTAAATCATATTGTACAAATAATGCAAACAGCTGGAGATTTTGAAAGACTTGCAAATGGTGTATTTGAAAATTTTTTGAAGATGAGATTTCCAAGGACTAAAGAATCAATTTTAAATGGTTTGGAATGGTTTTGTTGGGCTGATAGATTGGATACGAGTATAAGGACTGATCAGAATTTCATGTTGATGCCGTACTTGCCATATTGCTTCGCTACGTGGCATTTTTTGTTTTCTTCAGCGACTTTTTCGAAGATAACGTATCCTAATCAAGGCTATGAGGTAATTATGACATTGTTGAGTGATCATATTTTTCAATTTATCTAATTTCCAGCTCTGATTGATGATTTAAAAATGATGCTGTTATACGTTAAAATATTCAAGAGCAACAAGTGAAAGCTTTTCCTCGTGCTTTATACGTTTGAATTTCCCGGGCACTGTAAAGAGTGAGTTAAGGGTTCTCTTCTGCCGCTAGGTGAAGATCGGGGTTTGGGCTCGAGCAAGTTGCTCGTGTAAACGACAGATGTCATTTCGATCGCTTTTTATCCTCAAATTTCGTTTACCACTCGCAATTTCTTATCGGCATTTAATTTTGATTTACTCAAAACTTTTTACTTGTAACCGCTTAACCCTTTCTCAAATTTCTTTTTCCCCGAAATCTTCAACTAGTTTTCTTTCGAGCTTTTCCCACTAAAAAATTTCTCTCCTTTATTTTCACATTAACCATTAAGTGTACATTTCTTCATCATTCAACCACTTACATCTAATTGAACAAATGTGAAAGAAATAAAAGATGTCACTCCTATTTTTTCAACTTCTTTATGAATAATTAAGACATTAAGTAGATAAGAGGGATTCGGAGTCGGATAATTGTTTTAACGCGAAAATGGAGACATGTTGCATCTGATCCCGGCTCATGAAACATTCAAGGGTTTTGCTCGACGGTCAGAAAACTTTTTGTCTTTCTCCGTCTTCTTTCCCCCGATTTCGTATTATTTTTTTTTCTCCGCCCCGTTAATTTAATAAAGCAAGTTTGTTTTCAATATCCCGTAAAATGAAACGCGCGGTTGCAGGTGTGATTGTGTAACATAAATCTAGGTTAATAACAAAATATTGTCGCCTGCTTTCATCCACAAAAGGGTAGAAGGGGAAAATAAAATAGCTTTACACGTGTGGCAACGGTTTTCACACCCTTGATGCAATTCGATTAATAGGTGCGTCATTGGTTTTTATCTCCGATTAAATTTAAAAGCGTTCATTTTCATTAAATTTTCAAAAAGCTTTACCTATCATTGCGTCGGGAAAAGTTTTGCATCCCCTCCTCTTGTTCAGGAAGGAAATACCCGCGTCGGGAGAATTATTCAACTTCATGATAAACGTTAAAGGAGCTATTCTTTAATTATTGTGAAGTTTTGTAAAGTGATTTATACTTGAAACTTTTTTATCTATTGCTTTTGGGAAAACTTAGCTTTCCTTTGATTAAAATTTTGCAAGGTGATATGTGAGCTTTGTTGTGCTTTATTAAGCTGTGCATCATAGGGAAATGTATGATAGCGTGCATTAGTAAGGGTTGCACTACTAATTAATCAAATTTTTTGGTGTGATATTAGGCGTAAGATTTTAATGGATACAGTGAAATTTAATGGGCACTGTAATGTTTTTGGTCTGTAGATTTTGCAGTGTGGAATGATTTTTATGTAAGGAACTGGTGGCACCACTGCCAAGCAGTCAAGACTGGAAGGTCGTTAAAGATTTTTAGTTGGAGGCAGCAGCTCTACCAGTCTAGAGAGGGGTCTAATATGGACTAGATTGCAGCGGCATCCAATGTCCAGATAGCAATAATGATCGCCATTCTCCAACGCGGAGACGGCACGTAAAGAGAAAGAACGTTTTCCGCGTTTTTACTCCATGATATTCGCCAGTTTCCACAGAAGGGCATTCGGGAAAAAAGTTGTATGGAAAATTCTTTTAGCTTGAAAAGAGAATGGCCCCTTATCACTTTTAGTAAGAAACCTCTATGAAAGGGTTTGTTAGGCTACAGTCCCCGCCGATCCCCTAGTCGAAGAAGATAATAGAAGACATCGTCCCTATTCCGATTAATACACAGCCTTTGATCTTATTTATTACAATGAACCACGAAACGGAGCGGCAAACAGAAGAATGTCAGTTAAAAAGATAATGAGAACCGGCAGCATTTCATTAATTTTCTGATGTAAACATAATTAGATTTGTTTCTCAACATTCTCGACGTCGTGAAATGAGAAAATTTGGTAAAAAGCTAAATAAATTCGATTATTATATACGGAAGGATATCTTATGAATATTTAATGAAATGAAAAAGGTTTTCCTAGTCTGCAACTCCGCTCAGCCGACATGATTTTTAATGTAATTTTTCAAATTTTTACTACCTGGAAAATCGTGTTAAAGCATGATAGCATTATCGCTGCCGTCTTCCTCCCTGTATTCTGATCGTTGTTTTTTTTTTTTTTTTTTTTTTGGATTTGGTTTGATTCTTCTTAAGCTTTGAATGTTTGTTCAATAGCGGGCTTGGGAGTTAAATCTTGATTAAGTTTTGAGTTAGAGGGATAAAATCAATGTAGAGGTATTTGTTTTTTTTATGCTTTTTGTGTTTGATTAATTTTCCTCGGGTGGAGTGTTAAGAGGTGTTAATACCATGTTCAAAATGAAATATAAAAAATAATTGAATTTTACAGATCACTTGAGTTCTGGCGTTGCAAAAACACGATACTGCAACGTGTAACAGGATTAATAAAGGATTCAATTTTTGAAAAAAAAAACTCAAGCGCTGATTTTTTTTCGATATGCAGCTCAGAATCATAGAGTTGCTTTTTTTTAAAAAAAAAAAGAATTGTCAAATTAAATAGAATTTTTGGCCAAGACAAGTTGCTGTGATTTTTAGTGGCTTTAGCAGGCTCACTGCCATGCTCTAGCGGCTGTGGCACTTGGCTCTAACCACGCTTAAGCTTTTATTAGTTTAGCTCAATCTTCCAACGGTGAGAATTTTGGTGTATGGTGCTGATGAAAATTGAATAGGAGTCATCTTGTTCTACTTTCGCTTGAGACCGGTTGATGTCGCTAGTGTCTCATGGCGCAAAAGCTACTAAGATTAACTGTATTCCCGGCACTTGTAAATTCATTGAACGGCGAGGCAGCCAAGTAATTTTTTACAATCGTTTTTAAAATTTTATTAAGCAAAACAAAAAAAATTAATAATTGCTATCTTCTTTTTGTTTCCCCCTTTTTTTAAAACTAATTTCTTTAAAAAGAAAAACTGTCCAAAAATTTTTAAATAATTCAGTTTTTCCCTCTAAATTTGAAGGTAAAGGACCTGTCAAAAGTAAAACTTTTTTATCTTATTCATATCAAAATAAAATTGTAATTATCGGGAAAACCTCTTAAAAAGAATTTTCTTTTCACTCTTTTAAAAGAAGGAAAAAACCCATTTCCCGGTTATTTTTTCCTCTCGTCCCTTTTTTTTGTTTCTTTTTTTAATGAGGAGATAAATAATTGAAGTCCGAGAGGAAAGAAAATAAACAAGAAACTCATTAGTCAAAAAGTGAGGGGAAACATTGTGTCGCATCATCGTCATAATTAACCACAATGAAAGAAAACAAAAAGAAAAAAAAAAGAAAAGCAAGTATCGTCATATTTTTAAAATTTTTTTTTTTAAAAAAAATGCATAATCTTTTTCAAGGCAAAAGCTTTTGCCGGAGACATTTATTTATATACGAGGAAGCAAGGGTGTTTATTAATTCTCGCTTCCATTGTCAACGTAAATGCCCCTAAGTTAAGGCATTAAATGCATTATGAGTAAATTCCGGTGATCACTTTGACAAAACAATATAGGAGGAAAATCCTTGCGATTTGAATAGAAAATCAAAGAAACTTTAAAGGCAATTAGAATTCATGTTGCGTCGGATTTTCCCTTTAATCTTGGGATATATATTTTAACGATTGTAATTATCCCAAATCAGCTTTGGGTTTAGTGCTCGAGAGCTGAGCCGCCAAACTTACCATGTGAAACTAATTCCTATCAAAACTCTTAAAGTTGTGTAAATCAAGTTCTGGTTTGTCTCGACGTGGGTGGTTTATGTTGTTTTTTTCATTATTGTGAAAAGCTTTTTTGATTTTCCCGTTTGATTTATTACATAATTCTATTTTTTTTATTTTTTATTAAGGTTAGTGGTCGTGGATGAAAATTTTTCAGTAGAGTCAGGATTAGTTTAAAAAATAAAATTGAAAAGTTGCGGAAATTTGATGCGAGTATCTGGGTGGTGCAGCTAGGCCAATAAAGCCAGCTTGAGCCAGCCATTACTCGTGAACTTCTCCAGGTCTGAGAATATCAAGCTGAACTCTTAAGCCTCGAATCAAGCCTGATGAAGGCATTAAAAGCTTCAAAGAACTGGGATCTGGTTAATATCATCAAACCAAGAAAATTTCACAATGTTTTAAAATTTTTTCAACAATAAGATTATTTTTGCAACCGAACCATGTTTAGTCAGCGGGTACCCTAATTCAAAAAAAAAGATTAGAGCTAAAATAAAAAGAATATAAACTTTTGAAACAATATGGATCATCAAAAAAGTTTCATTTAAATATTTCGACAACTAAAGATTTTTATCCAAACAGCATTTCCTAAATTGAAAAACTTAATCGCTTCGTTTTGTAAAGTTAAGAATAATCGGATAATTATAATGTCAAATAAAAGTAAGAATTAATTGTAATAATTAACTTGGATGACAGAAACACGATGCCATTCTGTTTCATATTATTAATTATTCCAATATAACACGTCGTACAACAGACGCTACTTTCATAAACTTAAGTAATTATCTTTGATATGTCTGCATTACATGATATTTCCATGTTTCTAGAGGGGTTTAAATTCTTCCCTTTATATAGAACGCTCTCATAAATTGTCTCTTTTTTTGTTATCATTACAGAATCACATGAAAGAGGTGAAATGCAAGCAGATTTTAAGCGATGTCGTGAAGGGTTTAACGCCGTCCGTTAGAACTCACACCCATAATCAGCAGTTGCTTTTGGATGTGCTGCCGATGTTTGGGAGGATTTTAGTGCCGACTTTGAGACCTGTCAATACGAAATTGTTTAACGAAAGGGAGAAGAAAGAGTTTAGTCATCTTTTGGATGTGATGATTGATTATAATTTAAATTATATTCAACAGAGGGCACCGGATGGAACTTATAATTATCAGTTTGATCCGTAAGTATCTAATTACTGGCTCAAATTTACAAAGCTAGTAGGCTAGTGTTGATTGCGTAAGTCGCACTTTCTTGGTAACTCTAGAGATTCTAAATTAAAAGAGACTGGAAAACTAGGTTGTTTTGAAAATTGAACGCCATGTTAAGTAATATGGCGACTTCCACAAGAAGAATAATCAGCAGCGAAGATGGTGAACTAGCCTATCCGGCTCACTGATCTCCTCTGGTCACGGTAACTTAAAGAATTATTTGATAGTGTACAACTAGAGGCATCTGGGTTTGGGACGTTAACTATTTTTAAAATCATAAGCTAGGTACAAAAGCAGGCAATTGTTTAATGTTTTCAATGGTTCCAACTAGAGATGTCGCTAAATTTGATATTTCAAGTTACCGTATCCAAAGGAGATCAGTGATCCGGATTTATCAAAATGGGAATTTTTCCAGTAGAGAGCCTAGTAGCGAGTGGACACTTCGATAAATCATCTGCTACACAGGGGTACGCCATTTTGAAAACTGGAAGCTGCCATGATCCCGAATTTGTGGCTACCATTTTCGAATTGAATCTGCCAATCGCAATGTTCGCTTTTCAATTGAGAATGGCAGCCGTCAAATTCGAAATCATGGCAACCACTGATCTCCTCTGGATACGGTAACTTGAAGAATTTTGTAATTCTGTTTAACTACGACAGTTGGAACCGTTAACCACCATAAGCTAAGTACAGAGAGATAGTCATTTGTTTAAGAGTTTCAACGGCACCAACAAGAGATGTTGCTAGATTCGATTTTTCAAGTTACCGTATCCAGAGGAGATCAGTGATGGCAGCTTATAGTTTTCCAAACGGCGTACCCCTATGTAGTAGACGACTCATCGAAGTGTCCACTTCCTATTTTCCAGCATTCACGGATGCTTTGTTGAAGCAGCAGAAAACAAATTTCATGCACCGCTTTCTACTAAAGAAAATTCTTGGACAACTTATATTTATTAATTTTGTTTTCAGGAACATCGACGAACTTACTCGCTTCGACTTGTTCGACAAATCCAAATCAGTCTCATTCTCCTACAACATGAAACAACTTATATCTCGCGAGGTAGACCTAGAAAAGGTTCGACGTACTGAAACAGTCCAATCGGTCCCCATCGAAAAACCCAAGAAAGAAGTCAAATCCGTTCACACGCCGGATCGAAACGTAAACGTACCGAATCATCTACAAAAATTAACACCGAAGCAGATAAAAGTCGACGAAAGCGAACCGGTAAGTGAACAAAACTTTATATTTCTTCCTTTTTATTCGAAGAAAAAAGGGTAATAAAAAAAATAATAATAATACTTGCCTCAAGTGGAAGCCATCAATTTATGGAGAAAATGGAAACTCATTGAGTCGAAATCAAATACGAAAAAGAATCATAGCTGTGAAATCGAATACCATGACTATAATAGATGGAATACATTTCAAAATGGCGTCACATTGACTGGAAATAACTACTTCCTCCTTCTCTTTTTCATTTTTCACTTCCGGCATAAATATGAATTTCTGATTTTCTTGAAAGCTCCTAAGATTTTTTTCCACGTCATTCCCCCTCGTGCCCCTCTCTTATTTACATTCTTTAAAATAAATCGTACCTGATTATTTTAGGTACGGAATGATGAAGTG
This sequence comes from Liposcelis brunnea, assembly GCA_023512825.1. NCBI lineage: Eukaryota > Metazoa > Arthropoda > Insecta > Psocodea > Liposcelididae > Liposcelis > Liposcelis brunnea. The sequence continues at coordinate 20,791,523 of CM042067.1, read as the reverse complement.
GAATTAGTAGGGAAAAAAAGGGATGAGGGGAAGAGAATAAAGGGAAATTGATAAGAAGAACGTTAATAATGATATGAGTCGTTAAAATCCTTTTTAAACATCATTTTTCATTGAACCAATAAAAGCCATGGAATTGAATAGAAAACAATGATGAGGATGTTATTAATACGTCCGTGTTTTACGAGCCGAACTAATGGACCGAAGACCATCTATATCTTCAACAATAGCTTACATTAACTCGAAAAATTGTTTTTCTTGCTAAGGGAAATACAGGGTGGCTTTTTTTCCTTCTTAATTTTCTTTAGTTTAGGGGAAAGTTTGAATGACTTGAAGACGCTTTTTATTCAAGAGACAGATTTGCAGTTGATTAGGCAATAAAAGAGATGTAATCGGTCGGGTTTGATTTTTGTTAGGATTTTTAAGTGCGAGTTGTGGAAAATTGCATTAGTGGAAGGATTAACTTTTGTCTTTTGTTTCCTGGAGGGTTTTTTTTAGTCTTAGATCTAAACTAACACGAGAGTTGACTCAGCTGTTATGTGACCTACAGTTTTTTGTCCATTTTAAAAAGTTAAGAAAAGAGGATGTACTGAGTGAGTTACCACTTTTGAAATTGAAACTGAGACACAATTGAAAGTCAATGGAATCAATTGTTTATGGACAAGGGGCAAACTGCATAAGAAACCGTCGTCTTTTTCAAAGATAGCAGTGCCCTTATTGACCGAATTAGGGAATAAAAGTTGGTAATTCAGTATGTACTTTAGTAGAGTTTAGAATTTAGTGAGGACGCTTTTGGAGGAAGAGCTTCTTGACTTGTTTATAAAACCGTGCATGCATCTAGCTGCAAGCCTTGTTCCAACTTCCAGTATTCTTTCTGCCGACAGAGCCGTCTATTGCCATTAAGCTGTTATCACATTTTATTATTTATTATTACTTTATTTCGGGTGGTCCATGTTTTGTGGTGTTTACATGTAATGTTTATCTTATGGGTAGCCATGGCAACGCCAATCACATACCGTAGACCACCCTGTACAATACCCATGATACAATTATTTGCATATCGGGCTAGTCAAGGTGAAAATGAAGTTAGAAATTAACACACAGCCAAGATTCCCAAAATTACAAAAGTTGAGTTGGGCCTTTCCTAGAGAAAATCCCCAAGCGGCTTGCGTAGATTTATCTATTCTCGCATGGTCCTAAGTGCTAGGTTAGTTCTTAGTTCATTTAAAGAACTTCAGTTTTCTTTTAACAAATTTTAAATTCAGATTTTCTCCAACCAAACTCACCTTTCAGGAGAATCGCCCCTTTTTTCCGATTTTTTTGAATTTAGCGGAAGAGTTTTACTTCAGCCACCCATAAATTACAAATCATTCTTCCTGTTGTCTATTTATTTTCTGAGAACTGGTCCATCATCAGCCGTCCTCGTCATTAATATTTTTTTGCCCTTACCCCTCCCCCTCTTACTTACATTCAAGGTCCAATTATTAAACATTTGCTGCAGCCGCTCCTGCTTGACAGCTAATTTTTATGCAACTCCGTTTCGACAGTTGTTGGTCCGTCAGCCCATACCTTGCTGCGGCCTTCTTGAGCTATTAAATCTTTTCACAACTAATCCAGCTACCAATTCTTTCATTACAAACTTTTAATGGAAAACAGTTTTACCATAAAGCTCACCTTTAGCATTTTAATCCCATTATCTTAATAAATAAACCTTAATTTTATAAATTAAAAAATTCAGGAGCACCTTCGGATGAAAAATTAAAAAGGGAATAAACTGGAGACAATATACCGCTTGGATTAAGCAATGAAGGGAAGTTAATCACTCGCGCGGAATACAAGTAAACAAATAAGAAAACATAATGTTCTGGGCGGAGCTCTGCCTCTTCCCATTGATAAAGGGCGAAAGGGGGCGACGATGCTTTCTCTGCACTTCTTTCTTTTTAGGGGGTGAAATCATTGCTAAATTATTTCAATCGCTCTTTATAACCGCTTTTGATTATTATTTTTTTTCGGTTACATTTTTTTTTTTTTTTTTAATATTCTAACCACCCCTTTTGTGTATGTAACCATCATCCCCCATTCTTAAATAATATTTTGCCTTAATCGGTGATCACATTGCACGAGTGGCTTGCATTATTGTTGTTTGAGGAAGGATTAAATTCCCGTTCGAGATTTATATCCCTCTGGTAATTTTTTTTTTTCCATATCGAATCTGTGTTTGAATTTTCTCAAGTGTAAATCGCTTTTTTCCGTGGTTTTGTTTGTTTTTTAAGCGACGAATAAGTAAATACAAAGATTTTTTTAGTCGGATTATAAACCTTACGAGAAAAACATAAAAAAAAATGGTTTTTTTTCTTTCGCACATTTCCCAAAGGAAAAATCATCAACGTGTTTTTTATGTACACGTCATCCGCAATAAAAAATTTTTTAACTTGAAAATTCCGTTTAAAAAAATCTATTTAAAGATGAAAATAGCTATGACGGTAATAAAACAAAACATTGCAGTTAATGCTTGAGAGGAGAGGACAGTAAACTAAAACCCATAAACAAAAATTGACGAAAGGAAAAAAAAAAAACAAAAAAAAAACGGGGAGAAAAATAATAATAATCATGCATTCTCGCTTGTGCACTTATCAAAATTAGGTATAAATCCAAAATGAGCGTTTTTATGCGAACTGTTGACATTCTACCAATGACGAAAAGGCTTTCTATTCTTAACTGGCATTATCCGGATGGCTGTTCCATGTGGTAACAGAGCTTAAATGTTTAATTTCATTCCTAATCTAAGTTTCCTCTCCCTTTTTGTTAACTCGTCATTCAACTTCTCCCCAATTCGAAATGACAAAACATTCGAGTTTTTTTTTTTACCTTTTTTTGTTATTTGATGACCTTTTGCTAAATTAGTCATTTTTATTATTTTTAGAATTGTTAAATGAATGTTGGTGGAAGTGATCGCTTGATTTTAACGTTAGGGTTTCTTATGTTGAGGGGGATGTAACGGTGTTAAATAATTTTTTTTTTTTATCCCGAGTATGGTAATCCGTACCATTTAACTGATTGTCCGACAATTAACATCGATCAGTTGTTTTTTTTTTTGTTGGAGGGTTGAGGGGTTTTAGGCTGGAGAGAAGAGAGGTTTGGTTGGAATTGGTGATTTTTTGGTTTAGTGGCATGCTGGCGCGGAGGTTAGATAGGCAAATTGCCCTTGGTCTTGGCACAAATTTCGGGTCTGTATAAGGGATTTCGGGATTTAAAATTGCTTTAAGCTGTAGAGAGGTTTTTTTTATAGATTTAGGCTTAGAGGCTTGAGGGAATAAAAAGTGGTCTTTTCTAAAATCACCTCAGGATTCTCTGGATCTGAAAGACATGTATTTCATGTAGATCATGGTAGAATCAGAATCCATGTCGATTAAATTCCAATTACATTCTTTATTCTCAATTGGAATCTGTTAAAATTAGAGTCGATATTTCAGCTAAAAAATTCTTTCAGTGTGCTGATTGAAAGTTAATAAAGCAGTAACGGAGTTCTTAAATGGTAGAAACATTTAGGCTAGTCCCTACGCCCTGTTTGAAAGTGTTAGGCTCAAGGAAAAGGGTTAGCGCCACATTAGGCGCGACCTCAATCGTATCCCGAATTTTGCTTTGTAGGTTAAATATTGTTACCGTAGAATGGGGTGACTTTAGCATTTCGTTCTGCCAATTTATCTAAGCTAATTTTTTGTATTTTTTTTTTTTTTTTTTTTTGATTTTTTGATTTTATAGGACTTAATCTACCAACCTATTCTAATAAAATGAAAATATGATTGACAATAGCTGTGAAATAGCGAAAATTAGACGTATAAAGTCACCCCATTCTACGGTACATTTTCCGGTGCTCAAAACACTAAATATTTCTTGAGCTCGATCTAACATGATAACCAATATGTTTTGCTCTCTTACCAGAGTTTGAAAGCTGTTCACGCAAAACCGCTTTTTTCCAGTGCGATTTGTGTGACACCAGCTTCAGTTATGAGAAATGCTTTAAAAAATTATCCTTTTTTTTCATGAAAAGTCAATTTTTTCTTTAATATCGGGATGAAATTTCTCTTAATTCCATTTATACACTTTGAATATCAAAATATCCTCTAACAATTGTAGCTGTATCATCATCACCCGCATTTAATTCGTATTCGAAGGTGGTATTGCCTTTCGCCATTTCCATTTTATCTTTTGCATCTGATATGTCGCAGGACTTACTTTTATCTCTTTCTTGCTGGAAAATAATTAAAGAGTAAAAATGTGTTTATTTACTTTTTAAGAGGCAATCCTTATTTCCTGCTGCTAAGTTGTTTAAAATTAATTCTCGGCTTTTTTTTTTACCTGTTGAATTGGGCATGACGAACCCAAACCGAAAAGATTAAACATGCAGTCACCCGCTTTGGCGGCTTTTTCGTTTCCTGAGTTTTCTCTCATTGCGTCGCATACATCAATTTCTCCGTCTTTAACGAAATTCATGGATTTTTTTTCTACGTGATAGTACACCTGTATGAAAAGGAAAATTTTATTGAATTAGTTAAATGATTTGACCGAAACAAGAACATTTTTTTTTTCTGAAACTCACCACGAGTTCTTCCATTGGCTGAAATTGCATATCTCCCTCTAGCATAATATGAAGATCTTCTGTAAGGACGAATTTCGTGTCAGGTGACATGGTCACCAAATCCCCTTTTACAACCTCAAGTTTTGAATCCACGATTTGCCATTTCTCAGAAAAGAGGGAAAGTTGATAATTTTTGTGAGTTTAAATATTATTTTCAAGATACTTACTTTCTTACCCAAAGCTGCAGAATGTTGCACGAGAAAAATTAATGCGGTGGCAAATGCCAAAAGGCCAGTTACTAATACTTTATTGGCCATGTCTACAGTTTAGAATAAAAGGGAAATAATTTTTGAGTTGATCAGACACTGAATTACTTTATTACTTGAAAAGTAATAAATTAATGCATCTGCCAGTATTATTTATAATTTATGATTACAAAAACTTTGTCACAATCGGGTAAATAATCATAAAAGCGCATGTTAAGGTCATTTCGTTAATTCGCAGAAAATTAGAAACAGTGTTGTACGATTACTATCAGTATTATCATTCAATCAGTCTGAAATAAAATAAAGAAGTTGACATGATCATTTCATTCAAATGGAATATTTTAGACCATGATATTGAAACACTTTCCATAAATTTAATAATTATGTTTTAATTTTCCTCATCCGTACTTGATTCGAAAAATGTTCCGATGGTGTGCCCTTGTTTCTTTAAGATTTTCTAAATGTAAAGTCTATTGTAAAAAAAACAGCCATTTTTTTTTTAAGCAAAAGGTTCTGCCCACAAAAGTAGTGAAATCAAAAAAGGGCAGCCAAGAATGTGAACTTTCACGTGCCATTCCACCAAAAATTTGGCACCGGGCGGCTTTTTTGGTCGAACAAATGTTCACTTTACGGGAATCTAGGTCTTTATGCATGAGCAGTGATTTAATATTGCGAAATCGGGTTTAAGTCCTTTAGAGCACTCGTTCTTCAAAATAACCAGCGGCCAAATACCTGTGCTGTGAAAGAAGGCCTTAACATTGCATTGAATCGAGATTGTGGAAATGGGGAAGATTCTATGGCATTTACTGGGCTTGAAGCCTTATTGCCGCATTGAAAATCGTTCGCCAGGCGGACCTGTCCTGGCATGAAATTCTCCAATCAGGAACTCCGAGCCGACCCGCATCCATTGAAACATTATCCTCCCATCGAAGCCGGGGTCTGCCTTGAGGCCTGGGACTTGTAGGCCTTCCGTCTAGGACCTGTCGTATATACCGCGTCGGTGGCGCCCGAGCGACATGCCCCGCCCACCGAAGCCTATGCGACTTGATTATACCAGTAATCAAGGTCTGGCAGGTAAGCCTTCGGGTCTCTTCATTTGGTCGCATCCGTACACGCCCCGTAAGCGGATCCCGCTTAGGTCCGAGAATCCGACGTATGACCTTGTTCTCAAAAGTCAGCAGCCTCCTTTGCGCACGGACGGTCAGGTTCCTAGTTTCACAGCCGTAAGTGACAACAGGGCGAGCAACAGCATTATAGATGCGGAGCTTAGCCTTCCTGGATAAGACTCGACTGCGGAAAACATGGCCTAGCGAATACAGACAACGACTACCACTTTGAATCCTCGACGCAACTTCATACTCTATATCATTGTCGCACGTGACGAACGAACCGAGATACCGAAACTCAGTGACGTTTTTGAAACTCAGTTCACTTCCAAAGGGGCCTCATCCTGTCTATTTCTCGCCATTACCAACTATTCGGTTTTCCCCTCGTCGATATCGAGCCCGACCCTGCGCGCCTGAACCAGTGTCTCTCCACATAGCCTTCGAACATCCTTGTGAGTTTCCTCAAGCAAGTCAAGATCGTCAGCATAGCCCAAGCCCTTTATACGTCCACCCAGATTTACGCCTCCAGGTATCTTACGACCTTCTCGAAGACAAGGTTAAAGTGATTTGATTTGATTAAACTATGGAAAGGATTTTGGGTATGCAAATAAGTCCTAGACAGTGTCAACGAAATCTGTAATTTATTTTGTCGTGCGCCAAAAATTAAGTTATCATTATGTTATTGCTCTTTTATTCTTTCTTTTGCTTTGTATATCAACAAAACCTTCCACAGTGGCATCACCCCTTTCAGAATGAAATTCAAGCTTAAAATCTGTCCGGCCTTTTGCAAGCCTCATATTTACTTTCTCCGAAGAAAAGTCGCATGATCCTCTTCTTGGTTTCTAAAAATTATTACAATTTGGCATTAGTCGTGTGGAAATTTAAAAAATTTATATTTTTTAGGCTTACTTCTAAAATTGGGCAACTTTTAGTATCAAGTATGTCGATTAGGCAAGTTAAGTGCCCATTCTCGCTGTTGTTTTCCAGACCTTCACAGAGGTCAACTTCATCTTCTTTTTTAAATGCCCCCTTCTTTATGAAATATTTGACCTGAAATGGAAGTCAGTAAATGTGACTCATTCCCTTCGACACTAAAATCGTTTTAGAGATTAAACTTACGGTCAAATTGTGTATTTCCTTAATGTGCAGGTCCTCAGTTAACGTCATCGCACAATCACTCAGTTCAAATTTTACATCCTCTGGTTTTCCAAATAAGTCATCCCCACTGATTTTAAATTTTGAGTTTTTTATTTCGAATCCCTTTGAAACGAGCAAACGTTTTAAAAATGTTTACTATTTCTAAAAAATTTAAATGCTACTTACATGGCAACCTGCAGTACAATCTACGTTTGAAAATAAAGCGAAAAAAGTTGCGAAGAAACAAACTATCACAAACTCAGTTGCCATATTTTAATTGATATTCACTCTGAGCAAAATAAATTACTATTAGTTACATTGATCAAACAAATTAATTTTTTTAAAATGAAAAGCGATTAACTTACCGGATATCGAGTAAATAATCTCTCTGATAGATTGTATAGTTGTAGATGATTTAGATTTTATGTTCACGTTTGTGTAGCAAATTGAGGAATAGCATGTAAAGCGTATGAGCGAAATTCATGGATCAGGGCATTAGCAGTTAACCTAACATGATTTGCGTTTTAGAATTGATCTGTGTGACAAATACACAACGTGTTTTTCCTTCCTCTCGGCTTCTGGTGGCCACTTAGCTACAAAACTGAGGGCGCTGCACTTGATATAATTAATTTGAGGTTCCTGTTTTTAGTTTGATCGTATTCACCCTTAATAAAGCTTTCGAGCGGCAAAATCAGTCAGTACTTTCACCAATTTTCAAAATGCTTTTGATGTTATTGAGCATGATATTCTTTTAGAGAAATATAATTTCTAGCGCTTGGCCAGGATCTGCTTGCTGCTTCATTTCATGATTTTCAGAAATTTTTAATTGTGTGTTGGAAATTCACCCCGCGTTTTTCTGCATGTAATGTAATCAGGCATATTAGTCATTTCCATTTGTATCAATCAACCTTGGCACGCTATATCAAATGACCCTACTATATTATATAAGTTTTGATCAGAATAAATGAAACACGTAATTTTATTATCAAATCATAGATTTATTCATAATTTGAAAACAGTAGGAATCTCACGAAAAAACAAATTTTCACTCTGACAAGCAACGAAGTATTCAAAATAAATACTATTGTGACGTTTCTAATCCCAGGAAGTTTCACAACAAAATAGAAATCACAAAACAAGAAGCCAACCAACAGATAAATACTATTGATATAAAAAGGAAGAATGTTCTGAGTTGGCTGTTAATTGGAAATTATTTTTGCTCTATTGTAAAAAACCCGTTGAATCGAGCGTTACCAGTATCTGAAGTTAAAATAAAATCAAATTCATTTGATCCTAATGGTAATTTATTTTTGCCAGATCTTGATTTTGTTAAATCGCACATAGTTCCACTGACTTCACTCTGAAACAGTAACAAGTAATATTATCGTAGATATTATGTTCATCAGAATAAAAATTCACAGTTCAAAAGTCTTAAAAGAAAATTGAAACTTTATAAATTCAGAAACGTTTCATATTTTGAACTGCGTGATGGAAAACAGCCCACTTACTTCTAGTGATGGACGCAATAAGAGAAAAAACAAGACAAGAAGTGCATGTTTCTTGTTCTTGTTTTGTCTTGCAATAGAGAATTGCATTTTCTTGCTTCAAAGTCAATGCAACATCGCAAAACTTTTTTTGCATATTGCTAAAAATAGCTAGTCTTGTCTGGTCTTGCAGTAAAAAAATTAATTCTTGTTCTTCGTCGCTTTTGCAAGACAAGACAAGACTGATTCTTGTAGTCTCGTCCATCATTACTTACTTCTTGAATAGGGCAGCCTTTAAGATCCAAGATGCTAATAAAGCAGTCTAGCCGTCTACCATTTGTGCTGTTGTTTTCTGCCATCACTTGGCAAGCATCAAAAGTTGTATTTCCGTTCCAACCGATGCTTTTTTTGTAGTGTGCCTCCAACTAAATTTGAAAATAGAACAATGATTGTAAGTAGGGGAGATAAAAAACAGCGACTGTTTTTCTTAAATTTTTATTTAAATAAATAAAATTTTTAAAAACAGATAAAGCATGCGGGATAAAAATCTTAGATATCAAGAGATGAGCTGTAATTTCGATCTTGCAGGCTAACCGCAAGTGCTTGAATGCGCCTAATGGGCAACTGAGAACTTGCCACTTAAATGTATAAGGTAGCGAAGCTTTTAAATTCTCTGGCGCAATTCCACCTGTATGGCAGAAAACTTTCTGCAGCTCAGCGACTTAGTCACTTTGCTATTTTTGTTAAGCGTCGGCCAAGTTTTTGTGAAGCTGATATGTGTATAAATTGTGTCGGTCAGAGCGTTAAAATTACTTTTCTGTGAACTTCTATTTCATTAAAATTTTTACTTACTGAAAGCTCCTTCATTTGTTTGTAACGAACTGTTCCATTTAAAATCAATTTGCAGTCATCGGTTATTGTAAAAAAAGTTCCTTCCTTCTTCTTAAATAAGTCGCCGCTGACGTTTAGAGTTTGGTTTGTAATGACGAATCCCTGAAATCAGTTTTTTTTTTAGTAGCAATTGAAAAATAATTCACAAAAATTTGAAAATAATTACTTTGCATTTGGTTGCTGCCTGTAGGACCCATAAATAATAAAATAAAAACACTAGAGCCGACACAAGTAACACAAAACCAATGAAGAAAGCTACTTTGGCCAAGGTTCTCATTTTTTTCCTAAATAATAATCTTGAAGAAATGTTATTTTTATTTATTATCACATAAAAAATTTTTAAATTTTAATTGTTTTTGCTCACCGATAATTAAAATAAATGGGAAGCTCTTGTCGGACTGTTTTATGACTGAGAGAAGTTACGTGATTTTTGTCACGATACGGTGGAAATCCGGATATTGCATGTCAGGAGTGTACAGATAATTTTAAAAAAATGTGAAAAATACATTTGTTTTATTTTTGTATCAACAGCTGTAATTAAAAGGAAGATCTAAATAGGATTGATAATTTTTATGTTTTGATTTTTGGTTTTATTTAGGGGCGCACGGTCAGAGTACTCTGGTGAGATATCACCAACAAAATTCGACAAAAAAATCGAAATCGGCTGAGGTCTGAAGACAGAACTAGGTCCCCAATAATGGCTCCATCTAAACCTTGCGAACCCTTGCTTAATTTAATTTTTGTCGGAATTTTTCGAAATAAGTAATTTATCAGGTTTTGATTTTCTTAATTTGTATGTAATTTTCCGGCATTGTACACATTTCTGTTTTGTGCTTGTATTTGTATAACAACTGGTACTAATTATAGTAATTTTGCAACTTGCAATTCAAGGTTAGTTTTGATTAGTTTGGTAGAGATTCCGTTGTTGTGGGATTGTTAATTAATGAGTGGTAAAAATCTTGATCAGGGCTTATTATTTGTTCAATGTTTGATAACACTAAAAATGGGAATATTTAACTAGAATGGCCACCCCTCAGGATTCTTAAGTTTAAGTTTGGCACATTAGACTTTATTAATAGCCTAAGCTAGACTTTTAATTCCTTCGTTTCTTCTCATGCCCTTTTCGCAACAGAGAATGGTGAATTCGTTTTCAAAGCCGCTGATCAGAAAAGGGACAGTCAATTTTAACCATAAACTAGTCTGAGATTTCTTGACTGAGCCGCCTTCCTACACCTTGAATTATCTTCAGCGTGAAAGAAGCCGCTAAAGACAAGAATGCATGAATCGTTTGGATTTTTTGAATGCGAAGAAAATCAGAAAAAATTTCTCAATGAAAACTTCGCCCAACAGGCCCGTTTATTAAAAATTAACAGGGAGAATTATTCATGCTTCACTTAATACGAATCCACCTTTTAATTTAGCTGTACCAGCACTTGATTTGAAATTCAGCTCAAATTTTGTGTCTCCTAGTAATTTTTTTGAATCGCCTTCGGTTAGACTTATTAAATCGCATTTGCCTCCATCGACCTCATCCTGGAAAAGATATGAATGAGTTGGGAATTAGATTTTTAGTAAAGTTGCGAAGATTTGGGGATAGTTTCTCTTTTAAATTAGATTTTCAACTGGTTTAACATTGAATTTTTAATTCTAATTTTCGGGCTAATAACATAAAGAGAGAGTGATTTAACCTAATTGAATCTGACAAATTAAAAATGTATATTTTGATCTTACTTACTTCTGAGATTGGACATCCACTTATCAGCATTTTAGCTAAACAAGCTAATGGCTTACTTTCTGTGTTTTCAGCCGATGTAAGCTGGCAAACATCCTTCGATTCCTTTGCTTCGTAAACTGTTCCAATTTTTACTTCAGACTCTATCTAACATGAAAAATGACCTCTTTTAATTTTCTTTTGTTTTCTCGAAGTTATTTATCGATAGTTAAAATTTATAGGCATAGACTTACTTGAACATCGTCTCCTTTTTTCAAACTATACTTCCCAATCACTTTAAGTTCACATTCTGGAGTCAATTCAAATTTCAATGGCTCTTTTTCTTCTATGAAATTTGAAAATTCGGAACTCATCTCGAAATTCTCAACCTTGTAGCCCTAAACAAATAAACGATAGTATAACTTTATGATTATAAGGCAAACGTTTTTTAAACTTACATTACAAGCTTCTGAAATTTGTATTGTTGAAGATAATGTTACAAGTGCCCCGATGATCAGAATTTTTGGAGTCATTATGAAATTCTTTTAAGTAACAAAAAATTTTTGGTTAAACGTAATAGCAACTTATTAGAGTGACAATGAATCTGAAGCGTTTATGGAAGCAATATATACCCGTATGGCCGAGGAAGTTCCGTGTTTTCCATAAACCAGATGATGAAATTTGTGTGATAGCATGACCAAAAAGAGAAAGGGTTTTGATTTTTACAAAGAAGTAGACAGGATATACAGTTTGATGATTATTATATTTTTATTCTGGTCGTAGGTCCTTCACCTGTCAGTTTTCCCGTGCTTAACCTTAACGGGCGAAACCGTCGGTGGCAAAAACCCTGCTTGGGTTCGACTGCTCCAGCTTGTTAGAAAAGTTGACAATAAACAAAATGCTGTAGTGCATTTTTTTTTGTGATTACCGTTTCGTGCAATGTTAGTTCAAGGTTTATGATCGAGTGGTGTGAAAAATTGACAGAATTCACTGCCTCAGCCGTGGCATGCAATAAAATAACGAGTGATGACTTGCTTGGTAATTCCCAGTGTTGCTGTGGCAAACATAATGCCTGAAAATGTGGAATTTTTTAATAATCAAAATTCGAAAATTCATTCCCCCATGAAAAATGGGACAATCCAATGTCCGATAAAAACGCTTTTTTAAGTATTTTTTTTGTTTATTTTCGAGCTTTGTTAGAAGCCTTTTGTACTTTCTGATGATTTTCTGTCTTGGACAGAGATAAAACCAAAAATATGGCAGACTGTTAATGTTTCTTATTAACTGCGCTCGTGTTTTTTTTTAAAGAGCATTATTGTAGAATAGAGAGCGATTTTGTGCAAAACACAAGGAGCTGACGGGAAACTCATCCTTTAGGAGTCGCTAGTGAATATTAGGTAGTCGGTGGGAACATTAACAGTCCTGCTTCAGGTTTGGCGCACCTGCCCGTGACGAGCTCCAGATTACTTCTGACCCGGGAGGTAGCAATCTGGTAAGGGGCAGCAGTCCTATCAGTACTGGCTTAAGGCTAAAGACGGTAAAAGTTGGCTAGGCTTAAGTCCAGAAAACAGGAGGCTGAGTCGAGAACTGACGGTATGGCTTTTGTGCTGCGATGCGGAAGATCTTGGAAAACCATCGCATTAAGTTCTCTAGTATAGTCATCATGGCCGAGGGTTTGCTGTGTAAGACCCAAAGCAGTCGATTCGACTGGGGTCTCTTGCCCGCAGCAATAAGCTCTCTAAATATGATAGTCGCCAATTCCCGTCGCGGGAAGGCACTGTAAGAAGAAGAAGTGATTATTATCTGCTGCAGCGGTCACATTCTTGTAGTCCAGTCCAGTTTTTGTAAATGAGGCTCCTGTTGGAAGACCAGAGTATGACCTCTATTGCAAACTATATATTCACCAGCGACTCCTGGTAAGAATTTTCCGCCAGTCTACTCCAATTGTACATTTTCTTAAACCTTTATCACATTGCAGCTACGAAGAACTGTTATTTCCTCTAAAAATTTTCAATTTAGTCACTGCAACATTTAGCAATATTTTTTCAATAAATCCAACGATGTCGAAAACGAGTCCAGATTAAAACGAAGCGATCGTATTATCTTGAAAATTGAATGTCATATAGATGTATCAGTGATAAAGGAAGAGCTAATGTACTTTTTGACAACAGAGTTTGGAATTAAAGCCTGATGGATTGTTTCTATCGAGTAATATTAATATTTCTCTTTATGTTCTTCTACACTGATGCGTTGTCAGGGCGAGACTTATCATTCGAAATTTGATTGCTTCCGATGTCCTTTCCCCTCTTCCGATTGTTAATTCATTCTCAACACTTCCCCTACCTTTTTTTTTGTTTTAATCTCTTTTTTTTTTTTTCATTTAAAGAAGCGCGGAAAACATCTCGTAGGAAAAATGTTTTTAGAAAAAGAAAACTCGCGACCTTATATACACGGAATATAACATGAGGAAAATCGAATAAAAGGTTTCGAAAATGGATGGTAATGGTTGTTAAAAGAAAAACTCGTTAAATTTCATGCAGAAACAAAACCGTTCCGCCCCCTTGAGAAAAGAGAAAATTGAAAGAAAAAGAAAAATAAGTAGGTTTTTCCGGTTCCATTTACCCAGCCGAGCCGAACAGTTTTTATTTGTGGGAACGTCGTTAAGTATGGTTTATTTTGTCCGGTTTTCTTCTAATGCCAAGGCTTTATTCCTTTATTTATTTTATTTTACACTTAGTTTCTAACTTTACTTTTTATTGCAGTTTTTCAGTCGCGAGAAAATGTTATCCAAAAGGGAAAAAAATGAAAGCTGGTTTTTTATTCTAGGGTAAAGGGTTTTTGAAATGATTAAACCTCATAGTTTATGTTTGTGGCTAAAAGAATTAAAAAATTGTCATTGGAAAAGGTTTTGGACGAGTTGGCCACCTCGGTTGAAGTGTAATTGTTATTTATCTGGAAACTGGCAGGAAAGGTTCTGTCGAAGAGAAAATTTTGCAGCCATAAAAAAGGTCGACCAGATGTAAAAACAGCACCGTGTTAAGCTAGGTATATAGAACAGCAGGAACAAAATGGCGGGGGATGAAGGCAGAGATCGGAAGGGGTGGAGCGGCGCTGCACGTAGGATTCAAAAGAAATGCCCACTGGTACCTCGGGGCGCAATGTACCAGCAACAACAATATGTCCCAAGAAGTCACGGCCAGAATTCTGTGTGCCAGCAGGGGACTGTAGGCAATGCGTCATCTACTTGTGAGCCGATTACTATTCCGGAAGGCGAAGCTGCGCACTTGCATTGCTGTGCTCTGACCTATGCTCGCTCATGTTTAAGTGCGAGAGCTGGAGTCTCACCGCACGCGACCAAAGTAAACTCCTCGTGTTCGAGAACCGCATCCTGCGTATGATCCTTAGACGGCCAGGCCCAGGATGAGGTTCTGCAGGATGCCATCTCCCTGCGGGTCAGGGATTGGCAGGTTACGCCCTTGGATTGTGGTCAGTGGAGGAATTTGGTGGAGGCGGTGATAGGGCTTCAGACCCTGTAGTGCCAACGGAGAAAGAGTAAGAGTCTTCTTCTTTTTTCAACCTATATCCGTCCACTCCTGAACGAAGGTCTTTTTCAAACTTTGCCACACTTCCTTGTCTTGGGATCTCTTTACAACCATTTCAGTCCCGCCACCCTCTTAATGTCGTCGTACCATCTCTTTTTGTGGCCTACCGACGCTTCTTTTCGATGTTCGAGGTCTTCATCTTAACATTCGTGCTGTCACCTATCCAAATCCTCCTGGCAACATGACCTGCCCATTGCCACTTAGCTGTTGCAAGGTGTTGCGCAATATCATCAACCGTAATCACAGTAATAGTAAGAGGTCCTAAAGCAAAAATACGTGACATTAAGAAAAAAATCACACAATTGGAACCTCACCATGAATTTTTGGAAAGGCCGAATCGTGTCTAACTTTAGACTGAATAGTCCAATAGGAAATTTGAGTCAGATTTATGTCAGAATCGTGACTGACCAGTCCTACTTGCGTGCAATAAAAATCAGATACTTTAGACAAAATCCGAACTTTTGTCTCGATCTTAAAAGTCGGACCATTCAGCCAAGAATCCGACAAAAGCCAAAAAGAGTGATACAAAACTCGGATAAAACTCATATTAATACAGAATTCTGATCACCACAGGACTCCTTTTTTGACTAGGGCTAAAAAATAAAGAATTATTAAACATTAATTTTTAGGCCAAATTAGATGCTTATAGGAAAATCCCATAACGACTTCAACCAAACCCGCAATACCCTCAAAAAGGGGTTGATTTATTTTATTTCTATTTAATTTAACAGCTTGACCAAATCCTAATCCCGAAAACTCATAAACTCATCAACCCTTTTTATAACGAATAAAAGGAAAAAAAACCATCCCTTCAGCAATGCGGTCCATTTACACAATAGATGAAAAAACATTTTTTATACGAAAACACAAAAAACGTTAAGTAAATGATATCTTAAGAGAGAAAATCACTCCCGTTAAGTTAAGTAGCTGAAATATTGGGAAATGTTCAACTTAGATCAAATTACGGGTCTTATTACAAACTGTGATAAATCAAAAAGTTTCCCCGATGGATATGAATCCTTCCTAAACGGCTTAAACTCGTTGTAATAAATGGTTTTTGTTAAAATTTTCGGATTGGAAGGAAGATTTATATAAAAGGCGTACCTGAATACCTGAGGAAGGATGGAATCCCCGTAGGGAATGAGAAAAGTAATGATTGAAGTGAAAAATATGAAAAAAAGGAGATGGAAGGATTTAAATTGAAACCGGATAGAAAAATGGCGAGCGAAGAGAAGTATTCATTTATCACTGAAACAGGAAGGAAACATTAGCTTTTGTGAAGAAGCTGGGCCGCTAGACACGCGTGTACAATGATAAATGATGGGGAGGAGGCATCACTTTTCTTCTTCTCTTGTGTTCCTCACCAATTTTCACTTTGGAATCGGAAACATTACGGAATATCCCTTCGTTCATGGGCTAACCTGCGAGATTTGGAGGAAAAATGTAGTTAGAAAATAAAAATCAGGGATTGATATTATTTGGTCTGTAAATAATTTGATTTGGACAGAATTTTTAAAACTTTTTCAGAATATTTTGTGCTTCAAATTTTTTTTTAAAGTGTCAAAACTTTTTTTAATTTTTCCGTTTTCAGGCGTTTCTTCGTTTTAAAAAATTTTTCCCAATTTTTGCTTTTTTAATCTCGTTTTCTTCTTAAATTCTGGATGCTTTGCTTAATTCTGGTCCAGAAAAAATTTTATAAGGTTTTCCGAGCTTTAATTCCCACAAACTTTCTGTTATCTTTAAAACTTTAAGTCTCCCCAACCTGCCAAATATTTAAATAATCCCTTTTGCCAATCGTATTTTTCCAAACTCGGACTTTTTTTGTTCAAGTGTCTTATTCCCGCCAACTCAATGAATCGTATCAAACGGAAACTGACCCCTATAAACAATGGTTAAGATTGGCAATCCAGCGACTTTAAACGCACTGCAGGAAACACCAGAATTACAGGGTGAAACAATTTTGATAAGTGTTTCAATTTCTTGGATCAGATTGCGGGTGGGCTGACCGATTCTTAATTTTTTAACCTAAACCTTTCCTCTTATCTTTACCTTACGGACTCATCGCATCATTTCCATTTTTCTTAACCCCGGATACACCCTGATGACTTATCGCGTTTCTTCTGTTTTGGCACTGGAATGAGATCCTCATTTCCTTCCGATTAAATGGTAGTTTACTGCTTTCTCCTCCATTTTCCTTTTTTCATTTTATCTCTTTCTCTTTTACTTTTCGAATAAGATTTTCTAATCAGCTTGATTTTATCAAACGTGATTTGCAGTTTCGTGAGCTTTTGTCCGTTTTTTGGTTTGATTTCTTTTTTTTTTAAAAATGGAAGTTGATGTATCGATTTCATTGAAATTTGTATCATAAATTATGACTGCGAGATAGCTTATTTTTTTATGTTGGATATGATGAATTTAGAATTTCGAACATCAATCATTTTAAAAGATATGATTAATAGGGAAGTTTGGAATTAGTGGCGGTGCCGGGAAATTTGAAGAAAGAGTTAGGGCTAGTTTCTCTAAATAAACGAAAACATGAATAGAAATACAGATTTTTAAATGGGCTGAAAATATTTTAAGCTGGTAGATGTTCTGCGGGACTCTGCACGATGTCGATTTTCAAAATTCAGTCACTTGAGCCACAAGTTCAGCCCGTCAAAATGTCTTTATGATTGAGCCCATCTGCAGGCAGCAGGATGCCTCTATTCCTCGACTTTATAGTCTAACTTGTAAATTAATTTGTTTTTCTCCAGAAATTAATTGTGTAGATAACATTGATGACTACTAGTTTCTAAATCGTCCATTAGACAATGCTAGTGTGGCAACGGGTAACCGGTGAGGCATGTTTGGTCTTGCTCAAGAAATGGCGTCCTTGCCCTGTGGTGAGCTCCCTTCTCTGGGTTATGAGTTAGTGGAGGGCAGCAGCTTCGCTAATACTGACCTAGGGCTGAAGATGTTAGTAATCGGCAAGGCCTAGGCTAGGCTTAGATACCGGGAGGCAGAGTTGGATCAATGGTATGGCTCCCGTACTGCGATGTGGAAGATTATGAAAAGTCACCACATTATTTGATATTCCTAGTAAAATCATCAATGGTTGGCCATGTTGATCGCCAATCTCCGACGAGGAGCGGGCATTTAAAGAAGAAGAAGTGTGGCACCACGAAAATAAAAAAAAGTGTCGCCGTTAGTTTCCATGATGTCCACTACATACTCTTGGCGCTGGGAGCATGACTGTCGTCTGCTAGAAAGCGCTAGTGTCGCTCTCAGTTTCCTGGACGACCTTGGAATGACCAACTTAGCGATGCATGACAATGCCATGCACCCCCTAAGTTCTATCTTAAGAACTAATAGGGACACTAACTCTATCTAGCGGACGCCTTTAGAACTAATGGTCATTAAGTTTCCGTCTGTACTTCTAAATTTTCTTACAATTTCTTCTATTCCCTTTCTTTAATTTAATTCGTGCTGCGGGTAAATAAACTCTTATAAATTTAAAGCGATGAAATCGTGATTAGCCGTTTTCATCACTTAAAAAGAAAAAAAAAGAATAAAAGCGAGAATACAAAAAGGAATAAAAAAGGAAAGAAAAATTAATGGCTTGGAAGAATGAATTTTTCGTTTGTATAAGGAAAGGAAAATCTAAGTAACTAGTTTTTAAGACGGAACATTAACTAAAGATGTTAGTTTCATGGTAGACTTGGCTGAGAATGGAGTTTCCTTTTGAACCCATTAGTTGCGGAAACTTATTACTGAAACATTATGGCTCCTCTGCAGATAATAACTCCTTTTAACCCAAAAATTAATTTCTTATCAATGTAATTTAAATTAACATTTCCCAACAGTTTTCTCAAAGATGTACTTTGTTGTTTTAAAAAGCGACGATGAATTTTAGATTTTGTAGAATAAAAGGGATGGATACCTCCTGCTGGTTTTGGAGTGGTATTGGAAGAATAAAAAATTTACACTTCATTTGCGTATGAATGATAAAATCATGATAATAAACACCGCATGAAGACATCATTATTTAAAAATTGCGGTTTAATTGACCGAATTATTTTTTGTAGTGGGGTTTTCTTATATATTTTTTTTTTATTGTTTCAGGGTCAATATAAGGATTTCTTTGGGCGTGTCGTTAAGGTCAAAAAATCGGATGGTGTTAATGATGGTAAGTTTTGATTATTTGGCTAATTAGAATGCAGCCTAAATGTCCATCTAGAGTTCCAGGTCGCTAAAATTTTCAGCAGGTGTTAAGTTTTTAAAATTTTTACTGCTCTCATAAAAGTTCCCGGCATCGGCGGCTACAAAAATGGAAGCCTCTCACTACGGATCTTCGGTGCTCCTTATTTAAAAAATAATATCAAATTTGAAAGCTGCGACTTCAAAAACATAAAAATGCTTACTTTAAAATTTTTAAAGTCTAAAATAATTCAGGCTTGAATTTTTTTTAAAATTTGCAGCAAAGGTCTCATGTATTGCTAATTGCCTAAACTCAATGTTGAAGGAATCTTACTGGCACAGACTTTTTTCATCTTAAATGTGCAAAATATATTCAAATCAGACAAAATTAAAATTTTACGTGACTGGGTAACTTTAAATGATTAAATCTGGACCTTGGAGGGTGAGGAAGCCCCGCCAAATAGAGTAGGAAAAAGCATTTTCAGGAAAAATATTTTATTTCCAAGCATTTTCCTCCTAAAAATTCCAAAAAAAAACTTATAATTCATTTTCGCATCCACCCCTACAATAACTCGACATATTTCAACGCTTTATAAAGCGTCACCCGATTCCTTTGTTAGACAGTCATGAGTCATTAAACATTTATTTACAAAAAATATGCTAAATATATCCTGAAGCCTTCTATTATTCCGCTATCAAATTACTTAAACTCTCCGAGAGGCTGAATCACGAAATTAAATGATAAAATTCACGTCCCCAAAAAATTAAAAAAAAATCCGACCCAATCACGCTCTCAGCAAAAAAACATTCCCATTCATCGAATAAAAAATCAATGACCAAAAAATGACTCGAAAATCAAAATATTTGAAAAAGGTAATTGTAATTATACTTGATGAATATAATAGAAAGGAAAAAGCATTGATAAAACAGATTTCAATAATTAAAACAATGAAAATCCGAGAAAATCAGAAATTGATTAAAAGGGAAGAGTGAAGAGGGATGGACTAAAAAGGGGGCCTGGGGAGAGAGGAAGGGGGTGGGGGGAGAAAAGGAAGGGTAGATCGGGGACCGGAGAGAGAACTAAACGATGATTAGTTTGATACCAGTAGTAATTATCAAGAGCAATTAAGCATGACAATTCCATCACTGAGTGCCCTGGAGCGAGCGCAATAAAACTACCTAGTTATCCCTTGCAAATATTATCCTTCTCATTCTCCAATCTGCTTCACAATGGGTTCTGCAAATATATATTATATAATGTTGGGGAGGCTTATTGTGTGGACTTGTTCCAATTTCGAATTTCAAATTCAAAATTCAATTTTCAAATGCGCAAGCCCATAAAAAAATCTCTCCACTTTAAATGTATATTTATTTTTTTCTGGAATAAGTGCCAGGGCCGTAGGAGGGGTCTTAAAGGTTTGGGAGCTTAAGAAGGTTTGGAGGCAGAATTAGAATTTAAGTTTAGGCTAAAGTCTATACCATATCTTTTTGCGCTAGAATCAACCTTAGGAAAGGTCTAACAGGCGCAACCATTAACATCTTCTCAGACAGTCAGGCGGCAATTAGGACGATCAGCGCCTGGAAGTGCATCTCGAAACTGGTCTGAGAATGCATACTTCTGTTAAAGCAGCTATCGGAAGGTAACCAGGTAAACATCACCTGGGTGCCACGACACTATGGGATACCGGGGAACGAGAAAGCGGACGAACTCGCGAAGAAGTCCCTCATCAGCCTCCCGGAGAGCTATCTCAGGATGGCTCTGAGAGACTGGGAAGACAGACAGAAAGCTTTGGCGCGGGACAGAGAACCCGGCTTTAGTCACTCCAAGCAGTTCATTGGTGGCTGCTCTAGGACCGAAGCCAAACTGCTTCTGTCGCTCTCCAAGATAGAGCTAAAAAGGCTCACTGGCCTTCTTATAGGCCACTGCGACCTTCGGGCCAATCTCTACAAAATGAGGAAGGTCGAAAGTGAAATTTGCAGGCTATGTACAGGAGCTAGAGAAACGGCGGAGCATATTCTCTGTTTCTGCGAAGCTGCCTCCGCATGCCAGCTCAGAATCCTTGGGGAAGCATTTTCCTCACCTCAGTTGATTAGGGCTTCGGACACTACAAAAGTCTTGGAATTCTTCAGTGCACTCGGACTTAAGTAGTATTAAACAGTAAGGGCATGGCACAATGCAGGCCTATGCTGCAGGCATCATAGGTCCCCTACCCTCATTTAACAAAAACAAAAAAAGCTAGAGAATTTTCATTTGAATTTTTAGAGAAATATTTCTTGAGAGTTCAATTCAAACTTTCCCTGGCTGAAATGGTGTTTGTCACTCAGCGAACACTTTAAATACTTGGAAAAACTGCAATCTCTTTCAGTTTTTATGTCAACGTTTCCTATTCCCGTAAAACTCAGTTGAAATCGGGATTTTAAATTCAAATTTTTATTTATTACTTATCTTTCTCTACTACCAACACATTCTTTCTTTTCAGGTTGCTCCGGAAACAAAAACATCGTGAAAAGCAAAATATGGTTCAACTATAAAGAAGGCTACAACAATGCTGTAAAGAAGGACATCACAATCTACGATCTTCTCTAATTGAAAACATTCGCTCAAGAGAAAAGGAAAAGATTGGTAATGCGATTTGCGACGGTTAATTTGAGAGGAGGGAGCATCGTGTTTCGTGAAAACACGTGTCAGTTTAATCGAATTAGATATCAGGGAGGCTGACATCAAAGAAAACGCCATCATGTTGTTTTATGGGATGCGGCAATTTTCACTTCTTTCGACCTTGCAATATAAATCTCAAGGCTTTTAACATATGGGGATGCATTTTTCATCCAAAAAAAAAACCTTTTTTTTTTAATTACTTAGAGTTTTAACTTTTATAAGACACGAAAGGAAAGGATGGGACGGGGTATGGATTAAGGAAATGTTAAAGTGACGTCATTATCTTGTTAGCTTTACCATTACCCAATCTGCGTCACAGTATTAGAGCAAAGTGAATCAAACTAGTAAGTGTTGTGCTTTGTGCTAAGGGTGAAGGCCTCATTGCCGATTCCCTTTATCCTATCTCTCCATCAGAAATACTCTTGGGTCCTACTCACAATCACGACATCCATCTGCGTTAACTTCGTTTTCGATCCATTCCTCGTGGTTTTCTTTTTACGATATAATTATATTTAATTATGAAGATAAAAAATCCCTCTTTGACGTTAAAACACGAGGGCAATTCATTAACGAAAAAAAATAAATAAATAATGATTTCCCTTTTTTTTTTGTTTTCGGAGAGAGAGAGAGAATAAATCGGCAACGATAAATAATTATTACAATTTTAATAACTCAAATGTAAAGTGTTAGCTCACACGATTGCGAAATAACAGTTAAATCAGTTACATTAATAAAGCAGAGCAAGATTGTGGAGTTTAATTTCGTAATTGCACTGAAATCCTTCCCCATTATCTA
Source organism: Liposcelis brunnea (assembly GCA_023512825.1). Lineage (NCBI taxonomy): Eukaryota > Metazoa > Arthropoda > Insecta > Psocodea > Liposcelididae > Liposcelis > Liposcelis brunnea. The sequence continues at coordinate 20,769,120 of CM042067.1, read as the reverse complement.
ATGAACACCTGAATTACAGTCCGACCAAATTATAACTCCCTTGTCACCGATTTATACTTCGTCGCTTTGGGTACACTTCCTTCGGGCTTATGCTCCCTTTCTAGATTGACCACTTATGTTGGTGGGAGGGGAAAAAGGATTCGGGCCGGCTTTTCTCACTTGAAATTATTTTAAATTGGTTTTTAGGAATGGTGGCGTTTTCTTTTTTTAAGTAATTTTTTTAAATTTATTATGTTAATGTGAATAAAATGAGTTTATTACAGAATTTATTTTTTGATTTTCATGTGATCCTGTGGATTATTTTTTTTTTAATTTTTTGTTTTTGTTGTGCAGGGTTAGAAGAAAGAAGACCGCGCGAAGATATTAATTAATTGGATTGCAGCTTTGTTTTCGGAGAAGTGATATGTAATTGGTGCCGGGCGCGAATCGCAAGTTGATGTTTTCTCTTATGGTGCTAAAGAAGTTTCAAGAATTTAGAAAAATTGTTCAAGGTATGCATTTTTAGATTTTCTATTGATGTAGTTAGAATAGGGGTTGTTGGAAAGTCGATTTGAATATTGGGTTTTTTTGTTAAGAGCAAAATGCATCGTAAGGTGGAGTTGGGTGAGTGGGAAGTCTTTTGGAACTCTTTTTAAATATTTTTATCAGTTATTGATGGATGAAAAGCAATTAAAAACAGAAATTATTAAGGAGACATCTGATTGACTTTCCAAAAATCCTTTGAGACATTAATAGTTCGACTGAGATTACTTGAAGGTAATCTGGGGTGAACTGAAGGAGTCAATAGATTTTGTTTCCTTTCTCTGACCATGTCAGTCGGGAAGGCAGATGCAAAATTTTATCGTCAGTGTCGCGACTGTCGCTGCAGTCGAGTACTGTACAATTACATTGTTTAAGCAAAGAAGAAAAGTTTTACCTAACAATTTGGTTAGAGATTTTCCGAAAACCATAAAATGTCTTTATCTTTTGGGTTTTAAAGCGTCTGAGCATCTCAGAAACAATAAATTGTTATACTTCGGTCAGTTCTGCAGCTATTCGTACATTTTGGTCCCTGGGGAAAAAAATGAAAGTCCCATTAGAGCCCTACATACAGGGAGAAGAGCGACCACTGTCATGTGGCCATGTAAACACCAGTAGGACGTTAATATGGCCACTACCAGAGCCTCCTTCATTTTGATCGAAACCTCCTTTTAACAGTACGCTTCATTTAAGTGATCATCAATTCATAAGTTAAACATAAGCGGGGAATTGTGGCAGCAGACAGGTCACTGTTGCGTACTCTTCATAGGAGTCTGGCAATGCTGTGCGGTTGGTGCGTTTTGCTGAGTTTTCTATTTCATGATTCACACTACTTCCTTACGGACTATCGAAATTCAAGCCATAAATCGGTCTGCTGACCATTTTCAAAAATTATCACTAGTTGCTTTGAGTCATGTTTCTTGAGATTGGGCTCAAGCTTAGTATTAAACTGTTTTACTGAAATAATTTAATTGCAGCCAGCACTTTGAATTTCTCTATCTCTAATCCCAGTAATGCAAGATGACGTCCAAAAGACGTCTTTGTCTTAAAAAGGTAACCTTCTTTCGGACAGAAGACTTTCTGCGCACTGGAATTCTCATTCTGTTCTAAATGATTAAGGGTAAGGTCTAATCCTGCCCTAGGTCAAGAACAAAAAAATACCTCACGGCTAAAAACTTATAACCGCTGTTATTCATTGTCCCCAAAACTTTAAAAAGGCCAATAACTTTATCGATTTACTTCAACCTCCCCTTCCAGTTTATAAATTCAAGAATAAAACTTTTGAAAGGATTTTTCTTTTTAAAAAAATGAATAAAAAAAAACTCCCACTTACCGGATATATTTTTTACACATGCTGTAAAAAAACGATAGCCGCGCGGAGATCCTTTCATCCATTTCCGGGGCCCAGCTCAAGGCGACACAAAGAATAATGTAAAAACATTAAGATTTCCATATAAAATGGAAAGTTTATGACATAAAATTAAATAAATACATTGTTTTTTGAAAAATGGAATCCGATTTCCGTGAAATACCCCTTTGAAAGGAACCATTACCGATGATTTGTAGTAGTTTTTGCCCCTCCTTTCTTCCGGGGGATATCCAATCGCTGAATGAGATAAGGATCGATCGTCCCTCGAGACCCTTTGACTCCATAGGGAGACCGATGGTTTTCACGGCTCTCTTCCTTATATACACATACACTCGAATAACTCCTTCTCACATCGTCAGCATTTCCAAAACGTGTTTCTTGCGGTTTTACATTATTAACTTTTTATTCCTTTCGACCTATCGAACTTAACCCCCTCGAGCCCACCGCTTCCGTCATCTCCCCTTTTCCTTGATAAAGGAATTTAAAGATTGGTAAGGATGAACTCGAATTCAATCTTTTTTTTGCTTTAATTTTAAAAACCAACTACGGTATATTTTTTCTTGTTTTTATTTTATTTTTATTTTTTTAAAGATGAACGTGCGAAGGATTTTTTTTTACATAAATTGCCAATTTTTGTGAGTTGCTGTAAAAATTGTCAAAAGGCGTGAGAATTGTTTAATTTCGGAATTTTTCGCTTTTAAAATTTGTTTGAAAGTGAAGATTTGGCCGCAGCCGCTAATTTTATAAAACTTAGGCGCAAATTTTGTTCGCTAAAGTCGCTTATTGCAGTGGTGGCACCTGGAAATTTTTTAAAACGAACTAATAGGAATAAAAATCAAGTAAAATTGAGACTTGTAGTGTAACGTTTCGGAAAATTAAGCCCTCTGATTTAGCTGACGAAGGCTAACTTTACTGTACCTGTTCGCAAGCAAACAATATCGTGGCCTTAGCCAAAAAAATTTGCAGCCAGTCCAATAAAGCCAATTTTTTTTACACTAATTGATTATACAACCAAAATAAAATGAATCACGGCTGCGATTTTCTCAATTTTAATCAATTAATCAATTTATTTAACCATACACAATGGTCCACATTTTATTTACAAGATGAATATTTAATTTAAAGTTCACTAGACGATAACTTTTTTTAATAATAATAATTAATAATCAATTACAACAAATATTACTTAAGAACAAGACAATACTGAAACGATATCACCAGTTTATTTTTTTTTTATTTAAATATTTTATTTTTTTACGTGGATTGTTCGGTTTCCTTTGAGGGATTACTAGAAGCCGGCGTCGGTATCGAAATGGGATCGTTTTTCCTGCTTGCAAAAGCCTGAAGGTTCAAAGGTGGGAATTGAAGTCCGAGCCCGACGGGGAATTGTAAACCCGCCGCGACGGCTTGTTGTTGAAAATTAGCCACGTGCTGTAAGCTTTGTAGTAATGCAGCTGAATGTTCTTGCGCTTTTCGTCGAAGTTCCGCAACGCTTGATGATCTTTGATGGTCGTTCGGTGAATTGTGATTCGATAAATCTGGTAGAAGGTTTGAACCTAACGGTTTGATTGGGCAACACGAACATAGCCCTGGAATACCTGAAATTGAGAGAATGATTTTGATGGTGTTAAATATGAAATAAAAATGTTGTTATTAGAGGATCTTTTCTGTAGTGTTTAGGTTCATTTTGCTTAAGTTTGGGATTTGCGGAACCTTCGGGTTAATGTCATTGCAGAGTGTCCGCTGGAAAGTAAAAATTAATTTTTTAAGGTTTAGGAGAGCAATAATTAAAAAATTTAAGGTTGAACAAAATTTGTGCTGTTGAGGTAGCTGTAGGAGGCGGTGGAGGTTGTGTTGGTATTATTGTTGTTATTATGTTTGTTGATGTATTCGAATAGTGAAAGATGGAGATGTAAATAAATAAAATGAAAGGATATTAAGTACAAATCCAACAGTAGCTAGACATACATTAGTACCTATTTCTTTGATCAAGCCCTAGAGGAGGGTACAATCCTCAAGAAAGCATCAGAGCTGGCCAAAGACCAGAGAAGAGCTACCTGGGCTATCCAGGGACAAGAGGAAACAAAGGCTGGAATCAAGAAAAAAGCCGACTTGGTTAAGTATAGACATAAAAAAGCCAGTTGGGCCTGCTTGGAGAACAAAGAAGAGACAGCTGGACTGACCAGAGATCAGATCGAAGAAGGTCGAGTTGGATAGAGACCAAATGGAAGAGGTTGAGCTGACAAAGGATCAGCAGGAAGCCAGCTAGACTAGAAGAAATAAGTAGAAGACAGCTGGGTTGGTTTAGAACCCGTCAAGGTTAGTTAGAGACTACAGTCAAATTAAGTATAAAAGCTACAGACTGTAAGAAAACAAAAAAACCAATCAAAGATTGCAAATACTCCACAAAGCCTGATCTGGAACGTCTCTGCTCGTCGGAAATTATATCCCAGTTAGCTAGGCAGTGAAATGGTGGCAGCTAGGCCTGTCTAGACACATTAGTTTTACCACTGTACCAACAAGTAAAGGGTTGTCATGGCAACCCATTTTTAGTTTGATGAAACAAATAGTAATGAACTGGACATGCAGTGAGATTTTGAAACCAAAACTAAAGTTTCAAGTTAATTTTTTGGGGCAACAATGCCATTAATTCGGATTCGAATCTGGGTTGAAGCTTTCTACCTTAAAACAAACCATTCATTAACATAAAAGCATAAAGTTTCGTAAAATGAAGTGACAAGATTTCCCTGCGATGCTACGGGGGTTTTGAGGCCGGCAGGTGCAATATTGAGTTTTAACACATTTGATTTCGTTAAGAGCACAACATTATTATCTCAACAAGATTTTCAACTTTGGTAAATTCGTTTAGAAAACTTTTCGTGGAAGGTACCAGGAGCTGGAAACGCTGTTGGAAAACTTTTTAAATCCAATTCCCAGGTGAACTGAACCACTTGAATTGTGATGGATTATATTATCGCTTGATAAAAAATAATGATATAACAACAAAACGGGATTTTAACTATCTTCGCACTTCCCCGGGAAATGGATCTTACGTCTGAGACGATGAAAATCATTTTAAATTTATTTTACATTACCTTTAAGTCCAGGAAATAGCGGCGGCGTAAACTGAGACGTCAAATGCGATGATAAATGCGGCGGGAAAAAAAGAGGCGGAGTATTCCTAGTCGAAGATCCGGACTCGACGAGCGGCCGGAATCCACCTCTGAAAATGGAAAAACGGAGAGAGGTTTCATTTCCGGTAAGTCGTTAACTCGACTAAGATATCAACACTCGAGCAAAACGTAAACTTTCTAAAAGCTCAGATTAAATTGTCCAATTTGTGAGTCAGATCTGCGGTTGGTCAGCTTACACTTTCGAGAGTATTATCTCTAATTTGAATTAAACCAGGTTAGCTCGGTTAATTCTTATTAATTCAAAATTTAATTTAATCTTGCTCCTCTAATGCCAGAACGTTCTAGTTTAGTTACGGGGGATCTTTATCATGATGGTTCTTGGTCAAAGACCGAAACGTCTCACCTATATCTTCCGTTCGTTTTGTATCATTAATTTTTAGCACGGAAGTTTGTTAGTTGGTTTTCAACTGAGGTTATTACTAAACTTTATAGCTTGTTTGATGCTAGACTCGATTTGCGAAAGCTGTTTAAAATTTTCAGGGTATTTCAAGGGCGCAGCCAGAATTTTTTGGAGGGGGCTGAAATAAAAATTTGTTTGTTCTTCAAATTACAAGTGCTCCAAAATTTTTACTGTGGAGCACTCCGCTTCAGACCCTAGGGCTGCTGTGGACCTATGAACCCTCCTCTAGCTACGCCTCTGCTGCACTATCAAAAATATTAAATTTTCCCGCTGAACCATCTTTTAAAAATTTTTATTCTACTCAGTTATACTTAATAATTACAAAGTAAATAAAAGAAGTAAAGAAAAAAAAACCCGTGACATCTTTCCCAGATTTTCTTTCCAAAATATCCAATTTCTTTCCAGCCGGGGGAAATAATATTCCAATTTTTTTTTTTTTTTTTCCTAAGACAGAGGAGAAGAAAAAAATCATAAGTTGATTTCATTTGACTTAACTCGGTTGGATTTGTCCTCCATTTGAAATCTTTTGGGATTTTAAAGTAAATTGAAGTCACAAGTTATGAAAGGAAAGAAACATGATTTAAAATTATTATCGAAGCTGATATTGAATTCGCTTTCCCTTTTTCTTCGTATACACCGAGAGGACTTTAAAAAAAACATTTTTCTCTCTCCTTTTCATTTTCGAAATCCGATTTCGGAATCGTCCCGACTTTTCAAATCTCATCACATATCCTGTTGGATCTGCATAAACCCACAATGGAAATCATAGCGAAACCGCAAACCTCAAACGAGCTTAAAATAATTATTTTCCAATTCGGGAAATTGGTTAGCACTTACGAGGGTCGAGCATTCCAGAGCACAACTATGCATATGTATGGGCATATGACGTCAAGCATGACTCAAGCAATTAGGCAAATGAGGTTTATGGGCGATGATTGTCAACAAGCCTAATTAATTAACAAGTTCATTATGTATAATGATATAACTAATTAGCAAATTAAGTTAATTAACTTAAGTGTATGTTTCAATTTCAACGCGCAGGATCGGGACCATATCCTCAAAAAAACAATATTGCATTTAGTAATAAAAATAATTTAAAATGGTATATATATTATGCCAACGTAACATTCATATAGAAAAGGCTTTGTCCCCGATGAATACACTACCAGCGGAAGGAAGAAGAGGAAGAATAAGAAAAAAATGTTAATATTTAATATTCTCCTGTCTTACGATTTTTACCTTACTGTATTTTGTTTATTACGCTTAACCCATTTTAAAGAAAGGAAAAGGGAATTATATTCTTTATACTTTTCCTTATTTTTATAATACTTTATTTTTTTGAAATGAACTTCCCATTCGAATGTCAAACCGGATCCGTTCCTGTAAAAATGGTTTTAAATCCGATCAATGACGTTGAGCTCTATTCCTTCGGGCTTGAATACAGCTTTTTTGCTCATAAAAACATTACCGATTCAAGAATTTTATTTTATATAAAGTAGGATAGGAGTAGGGCGAGTTGTCTAGTTATGGATAAGATAAAAAAAAAAGAAAGGACTGTTTATAAATGAGCTTCTACCTCACTAGCTGGCTCATAAGGCAATCAATGAACACATCATTGTAAATCCAGAATTGAAAATCTGAACAGTAATTAATCTTTATATCTGTTACAGGTGATTCTCGTTTCTGAGCAATTCTAGAAATGACCAGGCAATTCTGAGGATTTCCAGTTAAATTATGTTGGTCAATTCCGAGAATAGCCCAAAATTTCATTAAACAATTCTAGAATTGCTAAACCGCTAGGCAATTATTGTAAAGTTATCTAGAGATTATGTCCCTAGCTGTGGCCTTAAACCTTAAGCCACTATTGAAAGGGCTGCAGGCACTGCCTTTCCCAAAAAAATGGTTGAAATAAGTCTTGTAAGATTATATTCAGTTACTCAGGATTTTTGGAAATTTTGGCCTTTTTGGCCTTTTTTGCAAACAAAATTTGGCCAGCAATGATAAAGACAACATAAACAGCAAAAATCGAATTATCACATCGCATTTTTATCCGTATTTCAGCAGTATGAATTCCTATGTATTACATGTATACAGAAGTGTGGTTGCGGGTTGCCTACCCAAATTAAGAAATTTTTCCGAAGTTTTTCCACGATATCTTCGAAACGGCTAAAGATAAGCGAAAATCGAAAAGACCAGATCGTGCCCTACAAAAAAGTTCCTTGGAGATTTTCTCTATCTATAAAAATACGGAAGTTAGAGGAACTTTTATGCGAAATTTTGGAAAAGCTCAAAACTTTAAGCCCAAGTCGGTACGCTTTCCCGTCGAGTAAAAAATCTGAAAAATATTAGGGTTCATCAGTACCTCAGCGGTCACCGATTTAGGGGGTGAGAGCTTTCAATATCGAACTTTCGATATTGAACTTTAACTCATTTTGATTATTATTGATTATTTGATTATTGAACTTTTACTCATTGTAATCTTCGAGAGCCATACACTCAGTCCTCGACTCAGCCTCCTGCTTTCTGGACTTAAGCTTGAGCCGACTTTTACCGTCCTTAGCCTTAAGCCAATACTGTTAGGACTGCTGCCCCTACCAGAACCCTTACCAGATTGCTACCTCTCGGGTCAGAAGGAATCTGGAGCTCGTCAAGGGCAGTTGCACCAAACCTGAAGCAGGACTGTTAATGTTCCCACTGACTACCTCACACTACAGGATTCTAAAAGTATAAATTCATTCTTTACCTCTGAATTTTCTTTCTGGGTTTTGCTATTAAAAATTAGAATGTGTTATGGTCAAAGCTCAAATTCTAAATAATTGCAATTTGCCACTTACATCGAAGATTAGCCACAACGCCTTATGACAAGTAGAACCCCAAATATTTCTACAACTTCCTCCACAATTAAATGATTACAAATGATAATTAGCAAGTAACACTTATTGTTTTTTTAATGAAATAATAATGTGAATTCACCCTGATCCCTCATATCTCATTCGTTCTAACCCTCGTGCAATAACTGTTATCTCTTCATTCACGATTGCCGTTGCAAATAGAATTAATGGCTTGATCGTGAATGAATCCCTCCCTAGTTTGATGACTGACGAGTGCACCCCGTGGTTTTTCCCTCATCCCCCTCTCATCTTCACTCTTTAGCTAAGTCTTTACAAATCCCCGATCGGATTTTCTTCTATCATTATTCCGGGGATTTCAGATTTCCGATCAGAAACAAAAAAAAATTCTTAGGCGTTAAAAAGAGGAAGGAAAAAAAATGCGTTATTATTTAATTAAAGACGAAATCTTTTGAGATATATGGTGGTTAGAAAATAGAGCGCATGCCTTCCAAACGTCAATGATAATTCTCTTAATTTGTTTAAATTGAAAATGACCAGCTGCCTCCAACTTGATTAACTTATGAGAATTATCTCTTATCTAAATGCCATGACATTTAATTATGAAATGAATGGCAGAGGCCACAGGTGACAAGGGTGCAGTTTAATGCAGCTAAACCTCAAGGATATGATTAATTTTAAACAAACGGCGTCGTGGATGTTCTTGCGGCTTAAAAAATCAAAATATTAAAGTTTTTTTAAAAGAAAAAATCGGTTCCAGTTTTGGTATTCAGTGTATACTTAGTAAGGGGTTTGAAAATGAAGAAAGAGGGAAAGTGGGCAGAAAAGGGGGAGGGATCCCTTTTGCATAACCAGTTTACATCTGTTTCCATGTTTAATGATACTCTTCATCCCTTGTACTGAGTTTGCATTCATTAGGTGAACATTCATACGCTGAATTAAAAGATTTTATGGTCTTAATTCTTGAATAATTTGAAACCGCTTTCTTCCTTTCCCGCTTTTTTAAAATGGAAAATAATGTGCAAGGTAATTTCGAATTGATTTTCCTCAATCAGAGCCTCAAGTCAAATAATGGACGTTCAAAAAACTGACAATGAAGGCAAAAAGTGGACGCTAAAGTCAAGAAGTGGAGGCTCAAGTCCGAGAATGGAAGCTAAAGTTAGATAATGAACGATAAATTTTAAAAATGCACAATAAAGTCAAGAAGTGGAAGCTAAAGCTAGGAAATTGAGGCTTAAGTAAAAAATTGGACATTAAAACCAAGAAATGAAGGCTCAAAATTGGACGCTAAAGTCAGAAGTAGAGGCACAAGTTGGAAAATGGAGGCTAAAGTCAGATAATTGGCGCTGAAGTAAAGAAAAATGGATCGGATACTAAATTCCCAAAATCTTTTTAAGACAGATTAATTTTCTTAAGTTAAAACATACATGCAAAAGTCAAGAAATGGAGGCTGAAGTTAAAAATTGGACGCTAAAATCAAGAAATGGACGCTAGAGTCAAAAAGTGGACGCTAAAGTCAAGAAATGGAGGCCGAAGTCAAATAATGGACGCTGAAGTAAATCTAGAAAAATACTGCTTCAAGTCAGAAAGTGGAAGTTAATGCTTGATAATGTACATTGAAGTCAAAAAAAGGATGCTGAAGCTAGAAAATAAAAACCGGCAGTTGGATGATAGACACTCAAGTTAGAAAAGTAATGCCTAAGCTTGTGAACTTCAAATCCACGTCAAAATACGGACTAAAAATGATTCATTCTCACGCTATTAATTACTAATTATTTCTCCTTAAAAAATTAAAAATTCAAGTTCTATAAAATAAAGCGAACAATTAAGGGGAGAAAATCTCTAAAATTATTAATTTTCGCTACTTAAACACAGTTAAATTAAATTGGAGACTATTAAAACTGCCGCAAAGAAAACCCCCATCACAAAAGCAAATCCTATCAGCGAAAAAAGGATTACTACAACATTTTATAAATTTTTCATAATGAAAGCTAAACTTAAAAAAAAAAGGAGAAAACACTTTAAGTGATCGATGTACTTTTCTGGAATATATTTTACTAAAAGAAAATTTAAATTTTACATGATATCTTTACAGTCATAATTACATTTGAAAAATAAAATCCAAAGAGAACTCTTTAATTTATAAAAGATGAAAAAAAAAATTTTTTAAAGAAAAAGTTAAAAAAAAAATTATGTTATGCTGGGAAAAAAAACTCAGAAAAAAAAACCAAAATGAGTTAAAAACTGCAGGTACTGTAAGGGGGATCGATATGAAAAGATGGTGTAGCCGATAAGTTAAACGCTGCAAGGGGAAATCTTTTAATTTTTCGTTTTAGCTGATATATTATTCCAATGAACTTGTCTAAAGAGAATTTTCGTATAAAAAGTTTTTCTTTTCCCTTATTTGAGCGAAGAGCAAATTATGAATTCCGGTTTGTTATTGAATTTAATCTGTAAAAGAGACGAGCGTTTGTGCCATTTTCTTTCACTCGTAATTTTTACAACCTGCCACTTGCTTTGATGGGATAATGGAATCCCGTTGAAATAGTACTGCAGATATCATACTTCACTCACCGTTCCTGGATTTATCTTTTAACTTTTTTTATTCCTTTTTTCTTTTCGGGAGGAGGAGGCGGAAAAATGAATTGGTTCGTAAAGCGAATGGCGGGCGCTGAATTACTTTATTGTCTTACAGGGTAATGTTTTCTTTAATCGTTAAAACTAAATTTTCTAAGTAGATAAATTAGGTTTTTCTAAAAGGATTCCTTTTTAGTTTCAAGCCGAAAGAAAAAGGGGAGGTAGTTGTTATTTTTTAAGGCGCAAGAAATCAAAAAATTTAAGCCTTGTTTTTTTGTGGAGCTTGAAAGAGTTCTTGACGTTACTGAGCGTAGCTTTAATTACTCAGCTGCAGTCGCTTAGCTTCATAACTGCAGAGTCAAATTAATTAGCGAAAGTATAGAAGAATAAGGAAAATCAAAAATTTTCAATGTTTTCCACCCTTGTTAGCCCCAATTACAAATCCACAAAAAATCTATTGTAATGCTCACTAAACTTTTCCATCGCCTAAAGCATGCCTTTAGACTAAAACGATTTTGATTTTTAATCAGCGATCGTAAATAATACATTCTAATAATGGCGAGGGCCTCCGTATTTAATTTGTTACAGTTTAATGTATATGTAATAAGAACACGATTCCGTAGTGCTTAGCTTATCAATTCATCTCTGGTTATCAAAGCATTGATTAACCTTATTAAGGTCCAAATTGATAAAATGAGATCACTTCTCTCATATATACGGGGTCAGAGGTGAAATTGAACCAAATTTGATTTGAAAAGTCGTTAATTAATTGAAAAATAGATTGAGATTGACGTTTTACATTTTCTCTCAACCGGGAAAACTTAAGGAAAAATTAAATGGATTTTTTTATTCAACTTTTCCTTTTTTTTTTTTTTTTAAAAAAATTTTTCTCGGAGGGAAAAACTTAAAAAAATGTTGTTTTAATTTTTTGATTTAAGAAAAGAAAAAGTCTTTTGCATTTGTGAATTTTAATTAAGGAAATTAATTAATGGTAATTTTCCTGGTAAATAAGCTTTACAAGATTGACGAGAAATGAAGTGCTATTTATAGGATTTTTTTGTCAAGTATGCTTAGCATCAGGGGCGGAGCTAAGAGCAAACTTGAGTGAGCCATTGCCCTTAAGAAAATTGGCCCGGTTTTCGAATCTGCGGTTTATATTTGGCGAATGACGCTATTAGTGGCTCCTTCAGATATTCTCGAGCCTGTCAGTTGCTTCTGTCATTGAGAGCCTCGTTTATTAATTTTAATTACTAATTCGCTTGATTTCCATTATTTTTCCGAACCCACAAGACCCAAGCTCGGTCTCCTGGAACCGCCCCTATTTTTCTTTGTTTAAAAAAAACTTTCATTCGCTTATTTACACAAAAAAAAGGAAGGGGCAGACGGCGACAGACCTCGAAAATCACGTCTCGAAATTCCGGATGGGAAAAAGAATCGATTTATTAAAGCTCGCCATTTAAAATTGCATAATAGCGTGAGTGGTGCATTGGCGCAATGCTGTATGGGATTCCGTTTCCGAATAACAGCAGGGTGCCGTCCATCCAGTCAGCCGTAAGCCATGACACAATAGTAAAAATTTCCGTCCAGATTCCATGCTGATAGTTGCAATATTGCATTATTCAATAGCTTTTTCCTTTTTTTGTTTTTGTATCGAATGATGAATCATCCGTTTTTTTTTTATTTGTTTTAATTCGTTTTGCATTGTTTATTTTATGTTTGACAGGTACTTACCCTTCAGTGAAAGACGGAAATAAGTGATGACTGAACGAGGATATTGCTGATGTCAGCGGCCTGGTAGTTGCTACGCTCGTCGCTTCCGTAAGTGAAACAGGCGAGGGATTTGACGATGTAGCGGAAGGTAGATTGTGAGGTCCTGACGGTCTCAGAACCGGCGATGGTGACGTCGGAGCAGAAATACTGCAAGAAGTGAGAGAGCCGTGAGAAGAAGAGAAACGTTGCCGAGATTGGTATCGTATTTTGTAAGTACAAATTATTTTTTGTTTCTTAGAAGAGTAACAGATATTTTGAAGAGCTAAGACTGTTTAAAGTTTCTTCATAAAATGTTGATAAGCAAAAAAAAATAGTCAAGCTCGAGGAAATAAATGACGAGAGTGGATTTTCACTGCGAATTTCTATGCATAGAAAATTTTGGCCAAATTTTGTAGCTAACTCTGTCTTAGCTTTGTTTCGGAATTGCAGTATTAAAAATTTTGGCCAAATCTGTTGCTAACTCTGCCTTAACTTGGTTTTAGAATCACATAAAATGATAATTGCCGAACAACTTTTCCCTAAATCCTAAACCTTACCTAGAACTATAGGATCCTGGATTAGGCACAGGCCTGTCTTCCGTTTCTCGACCGCTAGACGGTCTGTCTATAATTTCCGCTTCTATTTCCGTTTCCGTATCAGTTGCATGACTGTTAGGCGTAACACTACCATCCCTCGTTCTTGACGTTAAGGTTAAAGGTGTCGCACCATCATCGAGATCTCCTACTTCAGGGCTGCTCAGGTACCTAGACTCGTCGAGCTTTAAAAGAAAATTATTTCCATGAGAATTAGAAACAAAGGAAAATAAATATCATAAGACGTATTATTTTAAACAAATCAAGTCTAAGAGAGTAAAATCCTTTATACACCTGCTACAAACTCCGAATTTATTATAAAACATTTTGACAGTTTTTCAAGGCTTTAGAATAATGTTTCTTTTGCTAAATTAACACTTGCAGAAAATCTACTTTATAAAAACTTCTAAATCAAAAAGTTCTGACATTCAAGCTAATTTTTCCTTTCGCGGGTATAAATTTTCATAAAGTTTGATTTTTTTAAAGGGGTGTACGATTTATCATTTACCTTGTCTTCTACTCCCTCTTTTAGGCTGTCTGGATCTCTTTTGGTTGTAGGGTCTCCTTCCCTTTTTCTTTGTTCTTCTTTTAATCTTTCTGCTTTTCGCCATTTTGCTCTTCGATTTTGAAACCATACCTGGAAAAATGTAGGAGGAGATTTATCAGACTTTTAAAGCTAGTTAGATAATGCTCGTTAAAGCTTCAATATTTCGGTCATGTGTTGCTCAATCAGTGGCTTAAGGTTTAGTAGACCCGCCCGCAAAGCTTATTTTTTGGGCTCACCTTGTCTGCAAAAATCGTCCAAACTTTTTTTTAAAGCCGCGTTTTTTAGTTGGTGGACCCAGCCGCGTCGCGGGCCCGTTAGTGCACAATTAAAAATGCCAGCTCCTGCAACTTTTCATGGAAAAGAAGATCGAAAGACAGCACAGACCAGGCAGAAGAAAAATGTCGTGGCTCAGGAATTTAAGGTGATCACCACGCAAAGAAGAAAAAGACTTTCTAGCTAGTTCATCTAGAGTAAAACAGTTGTTGAGCTTAAAATGAGTTTAGCCAACAATCTTCTGACTCTAAATTCTTGGCCGATTGCTTTAAAACAGCATTGCAGCTGCAATACAAGAATTTTCGAATTTTTTGAACTTGCAAACTTGCTTCACTAGCATGTTCTTATTTAAAACCAGAGAAGATAGGCCAGATAGTCATGAAGTGAACGTATCTCAAGTACCAGGGAGTCCCATAATGGAAGGGAATGGATGATTAATGGAATAATAAAAGTTCAAACCCGATGAACGAAAATATAAGAACAAGATAACTACATAATTTGTGAACCTCCAAAGAACTTCAGATTAAAGGATTTTAAAGTATATCTTCAGGTGCCAGTCTGCAGAGAGAAGAAATGAAAACAAACCTTGCGCTAGCTGGAAGGTTTAGGACTAAATGAAAATGAGAGTGTTAGGGAATCTGGCGAAAGAGGAAATGTCTGGTTTGGATCGGCTGGCGTTTGGAATTCGGAAGAGACAAAAGTTTCATACTTAGCACGTCTAACAAACACAACTTTTAAAAGAACTTTAATTAGCCAGAAAAAGAAAGTAACCATAAAAACCAAATGCGATTATGATAAAAGGAAAAACTATTTGCCTAATTCGTTAGCAAAGCCAAAGAATAATAATAATAATGGGGAAAAAAACTCAGTTGCTGTTGTTGAGCAAACTTGACGACTCTTAAATTAGATCCCCCAATTAGAGAAACACAATAGCTCTCGTGCTCGAATAGCGCGACAAGTACCCTCTATCCCAAACACCTTTTGTTATTCAACATCATCTCAGATTATGTTTATCTTCATCCTTATCCCTTTTAACTAGCTATTGCCATTTTTTTTTTAAATACGATTATTACTTCTCCTTTCATCCGTTTGAAAAACGAGAATTTCGCCGGGTCAAAAAGCCTTGAATTATAATTTATCTAACTTCCTAAACTAAGTTGATTTCGTTTAATAATCGTCGAACGGGGAAAAAGACCGCGTATATTAAAATATACACGTTGTTCTATGTTGCTCTAGGCCCACACTACTCTTCCTCCTCTCTCCAGAGGTTTGAAACATTATACTTGTGGGTACAAACCTTTCCCCTTTTACTCCACCAAAGAATTTTTTCAATCCCAATTTAATCTGGAATAATGTCAATAATTTTCAGTGTAGAATAACCCCAGGGGTCACAAGGGGGTGGAACCGAGTCTCGAATCGATTTCGGAATCATAAAAATATCTCTTTTGTTGACACGATACCGAGATCGACTCGATTCTCGATCTCTAATTCTAAGCCGGTTACCCGCAAGAAGGGGGTTTGCTTTAAAAACCATTTACAAGGGAGACTTTAAAAACCCTAAAGCCATGGGATCAACTTTTTTTTCCCTCTTCCTTTCCTCCTTTTTTTTTTTTTTAGTCCTTAGGGCTAAGCTAAATGTAAGAGTGCGATTTTTAAAGGATTTTAGCCGTCAAATCGATGACGTCAATATGATTTCTCATATTGTCTCGCATGTCCATCCGTGGAGAAAATTCACTCTTCCTTTTTTTTTTTATTTAAGACGGAGGAATTTTTTTTGTTTCGAGAGAGATTTTTTTGTTTAGGATGTAATATAAGGTGGAAAATTTTTAAGCTAAGATGAAGAAAGCTGTTGCAAGGTGTTGTAGCTTAGAGTATCATTGTATGTGCCAAAGATGAAAGGTTTCTATTTTTTTATTTGACAGAATGAAGAGTTGTAAGAAATTGTACTAGTCGTTTGAATTGACATAAAACATCTTTCTCGGAATTGAAAGATTGAGACAGGTTTTGGAAGTTTTTGTTTGGAAATAAAATGACACAGACTTATTTATGAGAAAACGGTCGTTGGATTTGGCTAGACAAGGTTTCCCAAATGCCATTCGGCAAAGCGCAAGTTTTAAGTACTGCCTCGAAAGGACCCTATGGAAACTGGTCTTCGCTTTTTCCGACCATTTTCCACAGACCAGATTCCAGTTGACCAGTTTCCATGTAGGAAACTGGTACTGGAATCTTGTCTATGGAAACTGATTGTGAAAAGCGTAGACCAGTTTCCAGGTTCCCCTCGAGAGTGAATGGCTGCATTTAAAGAAATTAGGAAGATATTTTCGATAGTTGATGTAAGCCGATCTTAAGATTGCTGAAAATTTTCATCATTTCCAAAACGCTGCTGAGGAAAATTCTCCCTGAAAAATCTGAACACCGATCAGATGTAAAACTAAAACTTCATTTTTTTTACATAGATTATTGATCATGCTCTGAAGACCTTCAAATATTTATAACTAAATCATTTCTACCCTTTTTCTAGATAAAATTCCTTCATTATATCGAAAATGAGACATTATGAGTTGTATTGGGTTGTGCAAAAAGCGAGAGAAAAGGGAAAAAAGGATGTAAGCTAGTTCGCTGTTAAAAAAGGATAAAAGATTTTTTTTTCCTAAATTTGATAGCCCAAGCCTAACTCGTTAAACGTCCGGTGTATGTGATGAAGAAAGAAAAATCGTTTGTGGTTGAAAATTGTGGATTATATTAGATTAGAGGAAAAGAGAGATGCTGGAGCTGGAAGCTGAGGTAACTATATTTACTCTCCGAAGCTTCGCCTTCCTTTGTTACATCTCTCATCAAATAAAATACTCGACTTTGATCGGATTCTATTGTCTCACCAACTAACGTTTCCTTTTTTTTTTTTCAATCTTTTCCCACCTTTTATATCCCTTTTTAGGTGTCACTTCCGGTACTGTGGAGTTATTTTTCCTCTTCATTTGTGATGATTGCGAAAAGGATGGAGAAGGTTTAGGCCATATTGCGGCTTTTTCTTTTTTAAGGATTAATTTAGGTGGAAGTGATTTGTAGAAGGAAACTGTGCTAGAAAATTTTGATGGTAGCATCTTTGGGACAGTTCAGTCAACTTTTGAAATCGAAAGCGTGAAAAAGTGGTCAAATGCTATTAGTAACAGATTAAGACTTAAACGGAAAGAAAACGTGCTGACGAATCGTTGGAGAAAGAATCCAGAAAAAGACAAAAAGAAAGGCAGGCCCACGGCCAATCCAGGCACCAAAAACTTGTTTTTCGATACTTTAAAGTTGGCCCAGCTACTTTAACCATCTCTTCTTTTTCCTACTGCGCCTTTGTCTTCAACATTTTTTTTTGAAAATCAATCGGAATAATCAAAACACTTCAAAAAAACCTTTCCCATCTTTTTATACCGTAACGAATACATTCCCTTTATTTTAAATTTCATCCCTAACAGAAAAGTATAGATTCTTATTATTTATTCATTTTCATCCCTTTTAAAATACTTTCCCCGGTAAATTTCATTTTTTTTTTAAAAAAAAGTTAAGAGCTCCCAGGATTTCAAGTGATAAATGTAAAAATAGCAATTATGTACGTGACTTTTCACCTTCGTTTTTTCAAGCACACTCGCCTGATTTTCCTATTTGAGGGGTTAATTATTTAAATAAAAGTTATTTTCAGCATGAAGCGCGATTTTTCCCCCCTTTTACATAAAATCCCATCTTTTCTTTTCGGGTTCGTTGAAAATAAAATTATAGTTTTGAAAAATAATTAGGCTTAGTAGCTCGGAACATTTGTTGAATCTATTGTAGTGTTAATCGTGTAAACACCACATCTAAATAGCATCCCACCCCTTAAAAACAACATATAATACACTTGAAATAAAAATCGCTAGTTACATACGAGGGTGAGCTCTATTCACTTTTTCATAAGCTTCTTACATCCCAACCTTTGATTAAATCATCTGTTACGTTACGTTGGCAGCTTCTTTTTTTTCCACTCTCTCTCTCTCGGCTTCTTCCTCGGGTGAAAAAAAGCACGCGCGAGAGAAAATTGCTTCGCATTTATTTATCAAATTTGTTTGCGGTTTTTGTTTGAACAGATTGTCCGTTTGAGAGCAGCACCTGCAACTGTAGTTTTTTTTTCTTCCTCTGGTGGAAAAAAATTAGAAACTTTAGAAGAAAGAAAAATTTAATTTGCCAGCAGGGAATCATAAGTGGGGTTTTTACTTCGTGTCTAATGAGGTAAGGGGTCCTCTTTGCTGTCCTATCCGGCTTCCCACAGAGCTCGCTGTTGGCACGTTCGAACGCCTCCCTAAGGCTTTCGACACTTCCCTGTAATCTAGTAACTCCAATCTGTCATTTTTTATGGGTTTGCTTTTGTTCCGAGTAATTTATGATTAGCTTCCTTTTTTGTGTGCACAAGTTTAGGTTAAGATTTAATGTTTGGTTTTCATCAAATCTTGTTAACGGAATGATTTACAGTTTGGGTTTAGGATGAGGAAGCAAGCTAAGATCAGTTGAGTAGCTGGCGATTAGAAATTATTAATTGAATGCCACGAGTCGAGAATTATGTTTCGGTAGAATCGGAGATTGTGAGAACCTGTCGGGTCCGTAGTAGGTAGAGGTGCAGGAAATTAGGAATAGTAAGGGGTTAAGCTTGGCCTGGAACTTCAAGATCTGGGTCAGCCAGCTCAGCAGAAGTTATTTCTCCAGCAGATGGATAATCTTCTATGTAAAGAGTTACTGGCATATCTGGTACACAGGTGGCAGCAGCTACTTTCCTCCTCCTTGCACCAAATAAAATTAAGAAAAAATTTAAGCGGGGAGGGTTTTGGTGGCGCCGATCGCCACCGCAATATAGATTACCTCTGCCTGAGATATTTTCCGCTTTAGCTTCTCCTGTGTTAGCAACCAGTGGAAGGCTTTTTTTAAATATCTCTCACAAAACATGTTCGTTTTAAATACTAAAAAAGAGCATATAAAAAAAGACTAGGAAAAAAACTCGCTCCCCATTTCTTAAAATAAAATTCCATTATTTTTTTCGATGGGTGGTTTAAAGAATCGGATAAGAAATTGAAAAAACCCTTGAAGATTGAAAAGGAAAAGTCAGTTTTCAGTTGATAGTTGAAAACTGATGGTAATATGACAACAGACAGAACACAGTTCCAGAAAAAATACCCGAGAGAGATTAAAGAGAAATGTGGTCAAATTTCATACAACCAGACATGTAATAGCAAGAAATCACCCATCCGGTTACTTTCACATCTTAACCAATTCAGCTTGGGAATTTTTAACCGGATCCGATATTTTTATTTATTTTTCATCCCCCTTTTTTCCCTTTTCATCCCCCCACCACCTTTCACATCATGAAATTCCTTTTTCGGGATTCGTCTTGGCGCGGAAGGGAAAAAAAGATTAAGATGCCGCCGCCTTTTTTTTATTCGAAGTGACGGGAGAATGACCCCGAAAATGCACGAACTGGAAAAATAGTTTTTTGGGAAATTGAAATTTGATCTCGTAAAAGCTGTGTTATATCCTTGTATTTTATGTTTTTATACGAGGTTGGAATACAAATTATGTGCGCGGGATATCGTCATGACTTCCTCACAGTCCATTTTAATGACATGATCGAAGATAAAAAATGTTATTTTTCGCATTACTTTAAATGGCTTTTTTTATATTGATGTCTTGTAGGGAATTTAAAAGGAAGATGAGGAGGCGATGTAAATATTTTCAAGTTTTATTTCGATTTAAAAAAAGGATTAATTTGGAATTAAAAAATTACTTCGTCCTCAGTCGTATTTTTTTCACTATACTACAACTCTGCTGGTTCTACTAACTAACTAACTAACTATGGCATTTACGTAGCTCTCCACATAGCCTTCGCACATCCTCGCGAGTTTCCCCAAGCAAGTCTAGATCGCTGGTTCTACAAAATTTTAAAACCGACTTTTAATCTTTAAGAAGTTCTCGCATAATAAAATGAGAAAACTTCCGTAAAGAATCCTTCATCATGAAGGCGGCGGAGATAACACCGCTGTTTGTCATTGTTCTGGCTGGGCCCAATTAGTACAAAGCTGGATTCTGAAAATGGGGCTTAAATGTACTAGATCCAAAAAACGATTATGGAAATTTTAAATCACTAAGATTTTTCATGCCCGTAACACTTCAGAAGCCCTCTGGAGTGCCTAAAATATTTTTTAAGGCCTATCTTATTATAGACAGTATAATCCTCCACATTACAGTATGTAAGCAATACGCCAAAGAAAAACTCGATAGATAAATTAATTACGATATTTTTATTCCATCAAAGAAAGATGAGCGCTTGAGTGAACCTTTAATTCGGTTAAGCCTTCTATTTCTTTCGGGAATTAAAACTTGATGATTTGATTCAGCGCTAATGTAATTTTCGAACGAGAGGTCAGTGTCTGTTCTCGGAGAAAATTTATTAACCTTGTCTTCCTTTTAGCAGACTCCTTTCATAGCGTCGTGAGTGTTTTGACGGGTTCTCGCTTGTCTTTCATTTTCTACCCTGACTTGTTTTCACATTCGAGGAAACCCCTTAAGAATCCGATTCAACTGTCTTGAAAAAAAATTGTATTCTGAAAAAAAAACTTGCGCGACATGTTGACGAATTATTACTTTTTAATGCGGGTAGGGATTTCCGTCGTGTAAAAGGGGGAAGGAAACGAGCGTAAGGAAAAAGGCGCTTGCGTCAAGTTTGAAAACTTTTATCTTAACAAGAGGGACGTTAATGAATGCGTGTAATTAACATTCAAAGCTCTATATGATCATCCACGGTAATAATTTAATACAATTTCTCGTTTCATTAGGCAAACACCTGAATCAGTGAATTTCTCAACTGTCAACGAGATAGCCCCCACAGGGGACGACAAACTAGTTGCTAGGCAACAAGAAAACAGTCGTATTGGTTCACTAGCTTCACAGGGGAGGAACGCAAACATTGCCAAGCTGAGATGAAAATTCAATTTCTGATTCAACTTATTTCTAAATCCCAGGTTAATAAATCAATGATTGGGCGAATACTTTTCCTATAAAAAAAATAAATCTTATTTTTTTTTTACGAAAATCAAGGAGGTAAAGAGAGCAAGATATGGAGAGGTTATCGTGGAACCAGGAAGGCGGGAAAATTTTCGCTTAAGAAAGGGGCTTGTGCTTGTTGGTTAGACTGTTAGACAAGGGCTTCAGTTGGGTTGCAAATGGACTTAATGAGGTTTAGACTCTGCCGCCTGCTCCTAATCATGGAAGGGAAGATCGAGGGACAGCTCAGACTAGGCAGACGGAAAACCTCGAGGCTCGGGAATTTAAGGGTCTGGTATGGACTAGATTCCACGTCCCTGTTTCAGGAAGCGGCATGCAAGGTTTGAATAGCGATGATGATCGCCAATTTCCGACGCGGAGACAGCGCTTAAAGAAGAAGAGGTTCTGCCGATGCAAAGCTGAAGTGTTAGTGGGTAGACATTTAACCAAGCAGAACCAAAAGCGGTGGGTGGTTACATTAACTTAATGAAGAATGAGTTTCACATCAAGAAGCAGGGGAAGACCTAAAAACCGGTGGCTAGACGACATAATTCAAGTATCAGAAAGGAAGAAGCTGATTTAGAAAAGCTGTGAACCGAACGACATCGTGAAATTTGGGAAAGGCCTATATCCAGGAGTGAATGCAAATAAGCTGAAAAAGAAGAATAACATTTCTAGTATTCTTTTCCCCTCGACCTTGCCCTGCATGATGGACTACAGCAGCCTGTACTTGAATCCCCGCAACATATGCCCTAGGTACTCCACCTCCCTGCGTTTTACGGTCGCAAGTAGTTCACGGTTCTTGTGCAACCGACGCAAGAACTCCTCGTTGGTCATATGTTGGGTCCAGGATATTCGAAGGATTTTGCTGTAACACCACATCTGGAACGCTTCCAGACGGTTCATCGTGGCAACTTTGAGCGTCCAAGTTTTGCAGTCTTAAAGAAGACTTGACCAGATGTAACACCTCAAGACATTTAGACGAATGGGAATTTTCAATCCTCGGCAGCACATTTTTGAATCGGGTAAAAACCACTCGAGCAACTTCGATGCGGATTCGAATTTCTTGATCCGGATCGATTGTTTCAGTATTCAAAGTGAGGTACACGTTGAATTTCTTCGCCGAGCAAGGCTCTAAGAGGAGGAAAAAAGAAACTCCGAACTAACCTTCAAAATTTCCGAAGTGCTATAAATCACCGCATTAAACATTTTCCCTAAAACGAAATAGGAAAAAAGTAATATCCCTAACCAGCTTGGGAAGCCACCTTTAAGTGAAATGGCATCGGAAAGAACCCGAAATAAGCTTTCTAAGTCCACCAAACGAGAGAAAAATCCCGGTAAATGCGACTTAAAAACATTTCCGAGAATTCCACCGCATAAAGACTTAGCGTTAAGTCTTGGATGTCACTTTTGGTTTGCTTTAATGCTTGAGGACGTGAAAATCCACAAAAAAAATATATAGATGGTAAATTGTTAAATGACTTGCCGATGGATATCATAAACGAAGGAATAATCATCTTTACTAGTTATATCCCCCCATTATCGAGTTTGAAATTGTAAGATGACGGAGAACGATGTGAATTATCCGTTTAGACTCTCGGGTTTCTATTAATGAAGACATCATAGATTATCCGTTCGTGACATGAGTAGTTTGGGGTAACCTGATGATGAGCCTTCCCCTGTGATTGCTGATCGGGCTGCACATTAATATCAATTTTAACTTCTTCGTCTCTGTCGGCGAATTATTATCTTTTTTTTTTTCGATTTTGGTTTTTGCGATTATTATTTGAAAAATATAAATGACTTACTTGAACTCTTGCTTCGGTCAAATTGATTTTCATTGCCAAATCTTCTCTAGTAAATACATCCGGGTAATGAGTTTGGGCAAATGCAGTTTCTAGCTCTTCAAGCTGAAAAATAAAATTAAAATTAGATGTTTGTGGGATTGTTGTGGAAATTTTTAAAGGTTTTGTTGTTACCTGCTGAAGAGTGAAGGTAGTTCGGTTTCGTCTTTGCTTTCTTCGGACGAATGTGTCATCGTGTATTGCTGGATGATATGAGTAACTCGTATCTGGAATGAAAAGTGAGAATTAGTTAAATTGTTTGAAAAGGAAAAATAGAATTTCGGGTCAGATTGAAATATTATTGAAGAGAAAGGTTGAAGGATGAAGGCAGACCAAAAACTTGCGGATTCCAGGGGTAGATGTAATCTTGATGCTTTAGGGTTAAGTGGCAGCATTTGAGGTGTGACTTTATTTTTGGATTCTCTGCATCTCATGCTGTGGTGGAGTAAGAAATAATTGAAGTGTTACATCTTCTGGGTAAGGAGGTAAAAGTTGCTGGATGAAGCTAAGGAAGGCTCGATAGATGAGTTGAGGGTTTAAGAAGTTTGGGAGCCTCGGTGTCTCAGCATCTCCCGAGTAGAGGCCTGACCTGACATAGTCCGATAACAATAATATTGTTTCTATGGACTTGTAAAATAAAAGAGTAAAAAAAAAAGCTAAGGAACCGAAACACTTTGGTCAAGTGCTATATATTGAGAAAGACCTGCTTTTGGTGTCACTTAAGAAGAAGAGGAAAAATGTATGTTTCCTGGCAGAAGTCACTGAAATAGACTGAAGGGATATTAGAGCAAAAAAGTACTCTTCTCTCTTTACAATAGCTCTTCAGAGATACAGGATTTGAGGCCACGGTTGTTCATTAGATAGTTTGAATTTTTTTTAGCGTATATCAGATAGATCGACCAAGTGTGTCATGAGCTCTTAATGCTACACCTGAAGCCAGGTTTGCAAGCTGCGGAATCTAAAAATTTGGTCAGCTTTTCATTGCTCACAAGAACGTATTTTTACGTACATTATAACGCCACTTGCAGCGGCATGCAAGAGATTTTGATCTCCGATGCTCTTTATTGTATTACCCACCAGCCTCATCCAATTGGTCAAGCTGACAATTTCTAACTTTACAAATAAAACCAATTAAAATCAAATCTACTTCGATGCCTCCGAAAATTTAAATTTAACTCGACCTAAAAGCATTTACGAAACTAGGACAAAGCATTTCAACCGCACAACAGCAAAAGGAAAAAAATAAAAGAAGGAAAGTATAAGGCATTTGCATTACAATCAATGCCTATTATCCCTGATAAGAATTACCGAACGTAAATGTTTTTAACATAACAAGATTACCTTTGGAATATTGGTTAACAGTGCTCTGATGTCGGTAATCAAATGATAATATTGGTACTTCCTTACGCTCAGCTGTTCACGTAATTACAGGAGGAGAAATACCTTTGGGATTTTCATCCAAGAGGGGAAACCGGGGTTCAACTTTGACATGCCATAATCAAATGTGACAACCCTATCTCTTCCCAACTAGCGCACCACTTGTATAATACGATATCGATGCTAATTCCTTGAGATAATTTAAGTAATTTAATAATGCTGGTTTTAAATAACGTGAGCTTTGTGATATGGGCTTTTTTGTATGCTCTGAATATTGATTTAATTATTTTCAATGAGTCATTATGTTTTTTTTTTGTGTGGGGATGCCGATGCTTTTTTGTTATTTAATATGAGGATAATTTTTTGGGAGAAAATAAATCCGGTTAGTCAAAGCAAATTTGTTAATTTTTAAAGGAAATTGTTTTTTCTCTTTTTAAAAAAAATAAAAAATAAAATAAAAATCTGTGATGAAAACTCGTTTTTAGATTAATTAACTCTGAATGAGAGCGGAGATCTTTAATAAGACTTAATGAAAAGCGAGCCAACGGAAATACAACCCTTCGGGTGCTCCAATGAAAGTTCATTTCCTAGGTCATAAAAATTGCAGCAACGAAAAAACCGCAGAAAAATGAAAATTAATCATTTTTTTTTTCAAAGTCAGCTTCTTTTTTAACGTAGGCTCGCATCATTTTTTTCGTGCAGTAGTGTTCGTTTTTTCGTTTCATAAAAATTTCATATGGAATATTTTTTTAGTTAGTTTTTTGTTTTTTGGATTGAGAGGAAGCATCGATTTAATTCAGTGGGAGAATCAGTTCTAGCCATCTCCAACTAAGTTTGGGTCAGTTGTTTAATAGTATAACTCTGTCTTTACAAAATCTTAAGCCGCATCAAGAATATGGAAGTGGTCCTCCATCTGGCTCAATCTTACACTCACTGCACCTGTACAGCATCCCTAATCGACCCCCCCCCCCTCCCCCCATGTGTAAGATGATGTCTTGAAGACGTACAAGTCCTCATTTGTCTTAAATCAGATCATCGCTAAACCTAGACCCAGCGTAGTAGAAGGCGATCCAGACGACGCGAACTAGTGGGTTGCTCGTTTAGTGGCCAGTAATCCGTTGCATCGGGAGAGCAAGTTCTATTTAGTAGGCCAATGGCAGCCTCTTGGATTTCGGTCGTACCAGTGGTAAAAGGTTGACCGCCGAGTTTTCGGGTCTTTACATTCGTTCTGACATTTTTTCGAATCCTATTAATATCAAAACCTAGGATTCTGTGGAGCTCTTTATTTTTTTTACTAATTCAACCGATTTCTTTAAATTTTTTGATCCGCCACTGCTACCAGCAATAATTTTCAACATAACCTCATCTTGTCACACAACTTAACGAATTCATCCATTAATCTTGTCCCATTTTCATGCTTGACATAATTAAACGCTTAAAAATATTACTTACACGGATGCGTAGGGGTAAATGGATAATCCAAAGTTGGAAGACGTGGCGCCGATGAGGGATGAAGCGACGGAGGGCAGTGATAACAA
Source organism: Liposcelis brunnea (assembly GCA_023512825.1). Lineage (NCBI taxonomy): Eukaryota > Metazoa > Arthropoda > Insecta > Psocodea > Liposcelididae > Liposcelis > Liposcelis brunnea. Next base: position 20,743,241 of record CM042067.1, on the reverse strand, counting down.
AACATCCCTCTATTGCCCGCGATCTGGAAAAAAAACAAAAAAAAAAGCCGCGTTAATTTAAAATTTATTCAATTGATAGACCATATATTTAAATTCAACTTGAAACAACTGTTCTTTTGATTTAAGTGTTAATACAGGAAGGCGGCAACTTGTTAAATTAATCTTAACTCGTTGTAATTTAATCTAACTTTAACTGTAGGACACATAGGTTTGTCTCCCAAGCACGCGAGACGTAGATTATTAGATCATCTTCTTAACCATTAAATTAGACTGAGTCACCAACAAGTTGACGAATGCATTTCATCTTTCTTTTTTTAAGATGTCTATATTTTTTTTTGCCACACGCCTAAAATCTATTAATTGGGTGTTGGAAAGAAGGCGGGAAAGTTGTGTAAGTTTCATTCGGGTAACTAAGGTCAAAAAGTGCGAGTGAGCTGATGAGTAGAGATGTAGCATTGGGGGCCTGGGCTGAAAATCGATGGTTCAAGTAAAAACTATGGGGCTAATTGGGTCAATAGGAGCTTCAGTAGAGGTGCTTAGGTCTAGCCTATGTTTGGCATTATAAAGAAGGGCCCAGATTGTAGACTACCATAGCTGTTCCTAGAAACCACTCTCGACAGTGTTGGGGTCACCCCGAGGTAGCTTACAGTTTCTTTTGAGTACTGAGATTTCAGTTTGAGTCACTTCATAGAGACCTGAGCTCGGCTTATCAATGTGCAACTCACATAAGTTCTCTGTTGCCTTTCTTGCGTCGCCCCTGACTTTCGCCCCAAAAATGAATTTTTTTTTAAAACTGCATGTTTGATGATGAGCTAAATGCAATTTCTTTATTTTTTAAATGTTTGTAAATGATTTGTGATGTCAATATTGGTATTTTAATTAAACTCTGTTAAGTTGGTAAACATTAGATTAAATTCATCAATTTAGTTCGTTTGATGTGTTGATTTCCATATTAGAGGGAAAATGTAACTTTACGGAATGTGCAGTTAAACTGATTACATATAGAGAGAGATAGAAGTATGCCACACTAAAATCATATACATATCTCCTTCGTGGAATATCAAATAAATAGAAGAGCCGCAGGGATGTGAAGTAGGCGCAGGATTTTTTTTAGATTTGACATACAGGACCTGGCATTTCTTAGCTGAAAAATTTTGGATAAGAAGTAGTACTTCTTTTGCACTCTAACCTGATGTATTTTGAGGATTTCTTCTGCTCGAGGAGTCAATTGTTCAGCAGAAAATTTGACTTTATATAGGCGAATTTTATCTGCAAAATCCCGATATGATTTTGTGCAATTCTTCCAGTCACCTTTCTTGAGTATCGCGAGTACGTAGATGGGTGTTAACTATCGGGTACTTAAATGGCAAGGCACGAATTTTGGGAGCCGGAGTTAGGACTGAAAGTAGAACACTAGCGGATTAAGATGCAGCAACTAATCGAATGTGGACTCTCAGTTCTGTAAAGTGGATACAGTAAGAATAAGAATAAGAGAAAGGTTTTGGCAGGCTAGATGTCAGACAAGAACTTGAAGAACTTGAAATCTGTAGCAACTGAGTGTAGGAAGCAAAGGATCGCATTTCTACCTTGCTACAGCTTCAGGCTCCTGCCTTTCTTTTTTTGACTGCCACTCCAGAAGACAGGTGAAGGTTTACTTAAGAATTGCCAGCAGGTCCAAAGAATAATAGTAGCTTGAGTGACCACGTTACCACTACACCACCCCATAACGACCTTTTTTTTTTTTTTTGGACAGACTTCAAAAATTAAGACACGCTTTCCCGTGACCAAGTGGTTCATAAAAAGCGAGAAAACTTAATTGAGTTTAATTTAATAATTGCGCAATTAAGGAATTAATTGAACACGCGCATGATGTCATAACTAATAAGAATGGAGACTTTAAAATGTAAGGAGACAGCGTTTATCCTAGCCATTTAATTTATTATGTCTTGAAAATCTGCTTTGATAAAATGATGGCTTGTTCGGCTATGCGGTTTGGTTTTTTTTTTTTTTTAAATTTGCAAAACCGTTTTTGCTCGTGGATATTAGTCAATCATTGTAAAAGTTTATCGAATTGAGAAGGGTCAAAAGAGAATTACGAGTGTCGGCTATATGCTTTAATCGAGAACTTCCTCATATAGAGTTCACACTGGGATAATTGTATTACCCATATTTGATCGCAATCTTTCGAATCACGTTCAATCAAAAATAATTTTTTTCAGAATTTTAATAGAAATTGCATGATATTGATAGTAAATCTCGTTTAAACTCATTTTTTTAATAATTGCTCGTATATAAAATTTCCAAAGGTTATGGGATTTTTTTTAGGGGAACAGTATAGGAGGCTTTTTATGGAATTCGTAATTTAGCTTTGAAAATTTTTTTAATGAAGAATTTTGGGAAAATGTTAACGCTGGTGTGAGTGGGTCTGTCTGATTTGGGTGTTTGATGCTGAAAAAAATTTTCTGAGAGAAGGGTGTTTGAAAATAAGTTTAAAATGTTTTGAAAGTAATAGCTTAGTAAAATTTGGTTGAATGGCGAAGGAAGTGAAGTGGTAGTTGAGATAAAAATTTTCACAAGGAAAAAGTGAGACTTGTTAGACTATTATTTCGATAATTTTTTTTTTGGAAAAGGGAGTTTTTCTAGGCGAGCTAAAACTTTTTTTGACTGTATTTAATTTTTTCCTGAGCTTTTCGTCTACTGGATCTGGGATAACTAATACCTCAGCTTCTCCGCCTTACTAACCAGAGATTTCAATTCCAGCCTTGGCAAGTCATGGTTATTCTCTCTTTTATTAGGTTTGGGGGGAAAAATCCTTTCTATTTCTCGAGATAAAAGGAAAAAGGTTTAAAGAAGGCTTCGGTAGTTAATTCATCTAGATTAATGAAAAACGTCTCGATGTTGATTAAATCACAAGATACAATGTCAGCGCCGTCTGGCTCTCAGTTCAACGCCAACTGCATTTTAAAAAAGTGCAAGCAAAAAATAATCCTGGTCTTCAGTGATGGATTTTCCAATAGACCCACAAAATGTAGTCTATGTAACGGACAATATTGAAAAAGTTACGGCAATAGTCTAGTTAATTTATACTACAAATTTCAATTCCAAATTTTCTTTTTAAGAAAAGTATACATGCTCACGATATGCTTAAATCGGACCCGGCGAAAAATCCTTAGCATATTTTTATTGCTTTAGTGAATCTATTCGTCCGACAGCCTCTCTTTCGTGAACGAAATGCTTCTATTGTCTGGCCAAATTCGAATGCAAAAAGTCGCAAACCCTATTTACTAAAAAGAAAAGGTATTTGCATAAGCTAAGCATGTAAATAATTGTTGCTACCCTCCTCAAAGAAATTTCGTGAATTTTCGCATTCCCACCCTGGCTCCATTATCCATTTTATTTAAATTTTCTATACCTGACGACTTGAAAGGACTTTCGGTCTTCGACCTGAAAAATCTTTTTTCGTATTTTAAGAAAGTTTTGTATTTTTAGAATAAATAGTTTCTTTGAATTTTTCAGTTAGTGCAGGGATTTTGTGCAATAATGGCACCAATGATTTTTGCATTACATTTTTTCCAAGATTTATGAACTTCTTTGATTGTGAAGGTTTTATAATCGATTAAAAGTGCATAATTCAAAAAGATATTGTGGTTAATAAAGGGCTAACTAAAACCATTCAAACTTATTGTGGAATCCTTGCTTATTTATTGAAAAGTCCTTACTAGGATCTTTTCTCACTGCTTTTTACTTTAATCCAAAATAAATCATTTCTCAAATTTCCACCTAAACCTAAAAATATTTTATCAAATTGATCAAATATTTACTTCCATCCTTCTTTTTTATTTTACCTTAAAAGAAAAATGAAAGCGAAGGTGTAAGTTAAAACCGTTGATTTTAAAAATTTAATCAACATAAATTCTTTCACCATTTATTTACTTAGGACTTAATTAATAATTATTAAATCAAAGGAAACACGAAATGAAATTAAAGGTAGATTGATATTTACCTTACGAGTTTGTGGGCAAATGAAAATAAAGCAACCACAGGGATATTTCAAAATGAACGGCACCAAAAGCAATGGTATGAGGTAAAAGAGAGAGAGAGGAATAGAAGGAATTTCAAAATCGGATTAATAAGACATGATCATCATTACAAACAAGTCGATCGATCTAATAAATAAATTATTTCATTAGTTTTCGTATCAAACGTTACATATACAGATCCGCGAGATATATTAAGGAAGTTATCTCGAGTTAAAATTGTATTTCACGTTCCTCTAGAAAATTACATTCCGTCTTCTTAACATGTTAAAAAGGATCGATTTTCAATCGGGCCAAAATCATAAATTTGAAATCCTATTATCGGGATAGAACATGTCATGACGATGTATAATATCCTGAAAGAAAGGGAGAGGACAAGTAATAACGACGAACTAAGCCCTTTGGAATTAATTGTCAGGAATTGATGGACACATTCCATAAGAGATTGATGAGGGGGGATGGCGGAACAGACGGGACACTTCATCCCTAATGAAAATCATGTTTTCTGGGACATTGGTAATTCATTACGGTTTTCATCGGAAACCGATTTTGAAACCGATATGGAATGTCGTTTGAAAAAAAGAATTAAAATAACTATGACACCAATATCAATTCGAATGTCCTTGGAACCGATAATTCGTTCATATAATGAGATAATCAGTCAAACAGGACAGGGTTGAGAGACTATTTCTCGCTTAGCTTGTTAACTCTTGTTAATCAAACCAGGAGAGCTCTTTGTCAATACGTTATCATTTTTTTTAGTTATGGAAAGAATTCTTCTTTTTAAAGAAAATTCATATTTTCGGATATTATTTCGGGAGGGAGAAAAAGGGAAAAGACAAGTTAGGTTAAAAGCGTTGTAACATTGTTAAAGTCTTATTTAAAATAAATTTTGTGAAGAAAATTAAGGAATTTCACTGTTGAAGAAACTTAAAAGGGTTTTAAGTCATGTTTGTTAAGTCTTATTTAACGACATAAGGTAATTATACTCGCATTATGCATTAACTTTTTAACTGACTTTCTATCCCACCTGTATATACCCTTTAGTATATGCCTGCTTTTTAATCTTTGATAAATCCGATCATTGAAGGGATTATGGGGAAGTTGTATGCGGTTTTAGAGGGTTTGATTTTTCGGTCTCGTGTTTAAAGAAAATTTTAAGTTAGGGAAGTAGATTGACATTTGACAATTTCAAGAAATAATTTTGTAGAAGTGATAGCCTCGTTCTGGAAAGAGAGTAGTTTCGTCTTGGCTTAGTAAATTTGTCAAATACTTAAGTGCAAGGGCCGATAACCTTTTTACTGCACTCGACTGTAAAGAGATTTTTAAAAAAAATTTTGCCACAAGACTAAAACATTTGGTGTAAGAAAAATAGTTTTCTGGCTAGACAAACTTTTTGTCGAAGGAAAAGTAAAAAAAAAAACCTTCAGTCTTCCCGTTTGAAATCTAAAGAGAATTTTCATTTAAAAAATGGAAGATTTTTACCAGTGCATTCGAAATGCTACAAAGTTTACTCTAACAAAGAAATCTTAATCGACCTATGCTGCAGCGTTAGAAAAGGTCAGTATATTGAAAAAATTAAAAGTAATCGTGAAGTAAAGCATTTTAAAACACTAACTTGAAGCTAATATGACCGAATCAAGTGATTCTCACCTTTGAAAATATTGATCATTAAATTCAAATAGCAAAATACCTTATTTGTCAAAGAATAAGTATAGAAAACGTTTTTTTGTGAAAAAAAAATTGTCAAATAAAAATTTACGTAAAAATGTTCATCTTGTGGCAAAAATATTTCAAATATATTTCTTTTAATGTAAAGATTCACATTTGAAAACAATTAAAAGACAATTCTTAAACAAATTACTTGACCAAAAATTTTTCACTTTAGTTTTTAATAAAACTACATCTAAAACAATTTTAAATTATTTTTGATTTATCTTAAAACATAATACATCAAAATTAAAAATTCTTTTAACAAACATTTATTCATATTTCATATCCGCATATTTTTTTTTTACTGTTAACAAAGAGAAATTTAGTTGCCGAAACCGCAATTAACCCAAACCAAAGCAATTTTAATTTGTTTGTTCACATAGACCTGACAAGATGGTATAAGTTAATCAATCTTTGAAAGCTTCTTTCCACCACCCTATTTCCCCCTTTACCCATGATTTTCGCTTTTCTCTCTTTTCTGTTTCCCTTGCCTCTTTCTATCTCTCTCTCTATGAATTTTAAATTAAGGCTAATGCATGTGCGTTCCAAAATCATGTAAACTTAATCCATAAACGAGTTAGTACAACATATCTCTGCTTAACTTACACATGGGAGATGAGAAGTGTTAAAACCACTCTGATGAAAGTCTAGATTACCATAGTCAGTCCTTTAAAGTGCTACGTAATCAGGTAAATTAATATTAAGGCATCTTTAATGAGAGTTAAGTGAGAATACGTTAATGAGATACGTGTTAGTATGAACCACAATTTTAATTACGATCGTTTTTGGAAAATTTTGAGATGAGGATCCTTTGTAAAGGGAATTTTATTATGTTTTCAATTAAGCCAATTTAGTTTATGAAAAATATTGATTTATTATTTTTAGTTTCTTTTGACTTTCATCATAAACAAATAAATTTTTAGTTCATAGTTTTCTTTGACAAAAAAAATAAATTAAGTTTTTTAAATTTAAAATTTTTAGCCCATACCTTGATCGCTTTTTGTAATTCCTCGAATTTCAAATCCGACGCCACCACAATTGCCGTTATATACCCGAACGATAATTATTTTACTACACAATCTTTTACTTTTAAAAAATATCGGACCGAATGTACCGGAACGGAAGCCGAATTTGATAAAATATCGCTGTTATCATATGAAGCCGCGCGTGGACTGTGACCGCCCCTTGTAAGCGATCATAGAGCTGAATTTTCTCCCCCACTTCAATCAGGCTGTGCTGTTAAACAACGTTCTCCTTAATATCTTAAAAACAATCATATTAGGATAGGGTATTATCCTCACAACATTCTAACACATCGCTTAAAAAATTTTCTTTCTTCCTCAATTTTTAATTAATAATTTTTTTCAAAAACTTGTATCATTATTTTATTAAGAATTAAAATTTACTTTTTAAACCGAGGAATAAGTACCAGAAAAAATAAATAAATGTTGAGGTGCTCGTTTATTGTGGATTTATCTTTGATAAGTGTTTCCTGTGACGTATCGAAGGGGCGGAGTTTTGCTCGCCTGCCATCACTCGATCTCCTAGGGGATGAGAAATGAGAAGGGGAACCACACCACGTGGAATCTAATGTTATGTAAATTTTATTTATTTTTTTTCTCGGTATATACCGTTGCTCCAGATTGAAAATTGATATTTTATATATTCAATTTACGGAAATCATAACGATCCTTTTATCGTTCGGTGTCATGTTTTAGCAGGAGAGTTGTAGACCTTAAAAATACTAACCAACAATTTTTTTTGAAGGGGGGGGGGCGGGTTGTTTTTTTTTAAAGAAAAAATCGGTTTACCACTTGTATACCTTGACGAGGGTTAAAAAAAACTACAAAGAGTAAATAAATAAAGGATGTAAAACAAAAGAGTAACGCAGAACAATATATTTACTCGAATTTAATCCAATCCTGAGCGTCTTGGGACTGAGATCCTCTCTAATGGCAAGTAAATGCTCCCCTTCACGAATAAAATAAAATTTCGGGGATTATCTAAGCTTTATTTTGTAAATGTAAGTAACTGCTTATTTTCCTCCCCTAAATTTTTTTTCTCGCTTACTTAAAAAAAAAAAAAAAAAGGAGAAATTTAAAATTATTGTTTTTTATATTTTCATTTCTTTTATTTTAAGGTAGTAGAAGTGATGCAAGCGAGGAGAAGAACCATCGTATTTGCAAAGCCACTGGTCGTCGCTTCTATTCACAGCGAAGATAAAGAAAAGTTTGTTCAGAAGAGGGACGTCTTAAATGATCTTGGCTTGGAGGAGAGCCGGCAGATATCTCCAGGTAAGGACTGAAAAAAGAAAACATTGTCCCATCTTCAACGTGCAGAGTGTACCACGTGACCATGGGGTATGACTTCGGCTTATGGCATTTGCAATCATTATCCTCTGCTTTTAGCAAACGATTGAATTTCTGACATCTTCTTTGCCAGTGGCTGGCCTTCTGCCTTTATATATAAAAAGCTGAGAAAACTTTTCGCTGAGGCTGAACTTTTTAATATTAAAGTAGCAGAAGATAATCATTTTAACCAACATAAGGTGAAGTCATATAGGAACTGAACTAGTTTTGGCATTGGACGTGGGACTCTGTTTTCACTTTCTGGTTGCGCCTATGTTTAGCTTATGCATAAACTTTCCTTTGCAATCGGAATTGGAATCAGCATCAGCATCGAGTGTTTTCGAAAAATTAGAATCGTATTCGGATCGTCTTGCGAATTGAAGCTGACGAATTCGGAATATACCAGGTTAGGACTTCAGTGGCGACGCCAGAAAAAAATTCTAGGTGGGGCCAAGGGTGGGCCACAAATTTTCATGTGGGGCCAAAGTCGAACAGTGTTACATTACAGCAATATTACTGTTCTTCCCAAATAGGCGGGGCCAGGGGGGGGGGGGGGCAAATTTTTTCTGCTGGGGCCACGGCTCTCTTGGCGCTGTCAGTGTAGGATTTTCAAATTCGTCAGCTTGGAGAGTAGAATATAAAGAGAAAGCGGTTGACTTTGGTGTTCTCAGGTGTTTCGAAAAGCTTTCATAAGCTTACTTTAAGCTGGCCTACTTCTACCGCCTGCTTCCATGAATCTCAACAAACAATCTAAAAGATAAATTCGCTCCTCCTATTTTTTAGACTCGTCAGTTTACCTCTGACGCATATTGTGCTGGAATTTCAGGTCAAAGATCAAGCTCCAGCTTAATTGATAGCAGGCGCATGCGCCTGTAAGCTCTTTAATCTGCAAACTCGACTTAAATTGTATTCTTCTTCAAACTCACGCCTAATCTAAAATCGTACTTTACGCATTACTTTCGGTAAATTCCATTCTAAACTATAAGCTGGTGGCAGCGGTATGGAGTCGTCAAATGCTCCACAAGTTAATAACACTTATGCTCAAAAAAGTCAACATTAAGAATTAAAATTAATGGTTTGAAACTAAGTTACCATGAAGGCACCAAAATCGGGATGAAGAATCTTTCCTAAATTCACCCTTAATGAGCAGGTTAAACTTTTTTGTCGGAAATTCAAAAATCGTTATCATAGTTAAATAAAAGTTAGCAGAACTATAATTTCCTGTTAAAATTCTGAAAGAATCGCATCTGTTTTGCTTACAAAAAAAAACTCGAGGGGTAAGGGTGTGTTTGCCAAGCAAAGCTGAGAAGTCGAAAATTCCCCAGAGGACTTCCGGTATAACGACGTTAATGCCTTCGTGACTCGATTAAGAGGAAGCTGTAACGCGAGTAGTTTAATCACGTTATACGTTTCTCCTACTCTGGATCTCTTTAACTGCCCTTTCGGACTTTCGTCAAGTTATCCCCCTCTTCTTTTTTTTTCCTGTTTCATTCAATCAAATTACCGTTAGTCCAAAAAAAAATTTAATAAAATATTCATGCAATATTATAACGTTGCAAAAAGTACACGGAATTAAAGCGTAAATCCGAGCTTTCGAAAAGCTTCCGGTTTTAATTTAAGGAATGTTTGCTGATTGAAAAAGCAAAACGAGGATCTTCATTATAAAAACTTCCTTTTTATCAAGGAATAACGAGAAAATCCTCCCCCAAATATCGAAATAAATAAAATTAAAAAAGTTTTGGTTGAAGAAGGATATTGCATTAGAAACAGGCCAGCCGTAATAAGCACAAAATTAATTTCCGCTTTGAATTCATTATTCAGAATGTTTTTCGCGGCACGTCTATCGAGAGTTGTAGTAACTGATTTACCGTTTTCAATTTTGTGTTTTAATAAAGTCGAAAATTAGGTTTCGCCGACCGGAGTTTGCAAGACTTCCGGCGGACTTGACTGAATTAATTCCCAAGCAAATTGTGATACGCTTCGGCTCCATTTCGTTACCGTTATCAAAAACCGTATTTTTTAAAATTAAATTATCTTATAGGAAAATATGAGAAATTTTTAAATTGAAAAATTCATTTATATTCAGTGCTATCTTCCTGCTGCCTCTCTAATGCTACGCTGGAAATTTCCAGAACCTCTTTTTTTTGATTTTTTTAAATTTTAATCTTTTCATGGGGATCGTATAATTGTTTTCATAATTCGATTTCCGATATCTCGGATCGAGATTTTTTTTACTCATCCCCTATACTTTGATCAGGAGTATGTGCTTTCTATAAGTTCATATAAATTTTAGTGTAAAATGTAAAAGTTGCTAACATGTGAGTTAAAGCAGATCATTGTATCTATTGTAGAGGCCTAAGGATGGCGGATAGACGGTAACAGCAAAGTGTGAACAAAATTAAGAAGAAAACTTAAGGCACCTGTTTCCCTAGTAGTTTGCCTAACAAATAAAAGGATTTTATGTGGTGTATATGTGCACTGACTCGGGAGTTATGAAAAGGGCCGAAATTGAAAAGGGCCGAAAGAAATTTTCGACCCTTTTACAAAAATCTTGATCAAAAATGGAAAAGAACCGAACGTCGGTCCTTTTCCACGAGAGCAGGTAAAAAATGAAAAAGAATCGAACTTCGCTCTTTTTCCAAAGCCTAGGTAAAAATAATGAAAGAACATAATTTTCGATCTATTCACCATGATACCTAAACAATTGATTGTGCTACACTTTTGTGCGACTCATCTATGGATTGGGCATTTTTCACTAAAATTCTTAGTATTTCCTGAAATTTGGAAATTTTTTCAGACACTTCCCCTACCTTCCTTTTCCCATAAGAATAATGATTCGTTATCAGCGGCGATGCCTTGAACTTAATATCCGCGGATAACGAGGGACGACTGTATTTGAAAATTTTTAAATCTCAGCAATTATTTCCAGAACCTCAAAGCTCAGAATCTTAGATTCCTACAACTTTAGGGCTCTTAATCTTAGAACTCACAAATTCAGCTTCCCAAAATGTCAAAATCGTCAATTCGAATTTTAAAAAACTTTCATGAATTAAAAAAATGATTTTTCTCCCGAAGTACCAGTACGAACATTCCTCAACAGCCAGTACGTTTACTAAACGAACTCATCAAAGCACCATCCACATTCTCTTCCCAACTGCATGATCGCGAAAAAGCTTTCTCACAGGTACCCTGGAAAAAATTTGAAAGGTTTTTTTTCCTCTTGATAGACAGAGACAAAATAGCCCAATTCTTCATCCCCAGGGGGGAAGCTAGGAGTGAAAGAGATGAGTGTGGCCTATTTTCTATCATGTTAGGGGTAGATCTCTTTGGAAATCTTTTCTCCCATAAGGTAAACAGGCAACAACGCTTGAATCGGTTTACGATTTCACTTTCGAAAGCGAACACCCAATTTAAAAACCTTTAAACCCGTAAGTCAAACAGAGGAGGGTTTCCCATATTGCGTTCTAACCATTTCTTTGATCTTCTCTCTTTTCCATGCAAATTTCATTTCATATCCGAATATCCTTCTTAAAAATATGAACTAAACGATAAGTTTATTTATTATTCATGCCAAGTCCATATCGGGTAGGGCCTGAGCCATCTTCGAGCTTTTCATATTTGCAAACTTAATTTTCTACTATTTTAAAAAATAGGAGTATGAATTCTTTTTTTTCTCCTTTAACTTACCTAAAGTAAATTGTTAAGATCAAGTTTATGTCAGTGACGGATTGAGGCTGACCTAAAGCCAAATGCGGATGATTAGGGGAGAGATGCCAAAATTTTTGAAGAGGGCTAGGCTAAATTTTTTAAAAAGAGAACGGTGACCGTTGGTCTTATTTTCTGCTCGCGACTGCGAAAGCTCTTTCTTAGCGAACAAGCCCAAGATCATCAGGACGAAATCTGGCGACGCCAGCCATGACTTCGCCAGCGGCGACAAGGTCCATTGTTTTTAATTCCCGTCAGGAGTTTTTCGCAAAGGCTGCAGCAATATTTGTTACTGTCTTGGTTGACTTGCGAATCTGCCAACTGATCGCTTGAGGAAGCAAAAGTGATCGAAGTGAGAGCGCCTGAAGGGAGAGAATCGCCAACTAAATGGCTGTGATTGGCTGTGACCAAACGTAAGTTAAGTACTGAGCAGCAGAAGTCGTATGACGTCACCACCAATCAACGGTCAGTCGTTGTCAGTTGAAAGCAATTTTGGTCACAGCCAATGAGAAGCCAGGATTTCGAGATACAGAGTTAACGACTCTCTAATCGAAGGCTGAGGGCTTCCCTTGCCTTAGGCGAAAAAATAAAGTATCAGACGAAGCTTCCATGTCTTTGTTGATCAAAAACACCTTTAGCCAACTTTATCTAGCGAGGCTACAATTCCAGATCAATGTGGCACTTCCTTAATTCAAATCCGAATACAGGAAAACCAGAATCAAATTTAGAAAATAGAAACTTTTCAATATACTCAATGTCTCAAATCAACTTTTGGAATTCCAATATATACGCTTGGGGCGTATAAATAAATATATATACGAAAACACTATATATTTCTATCTTGTGCTATTTTCAATCTAAAATGCAATGCATTGAAATCAAAAAAGTAAGGCAAGGAAATCGAATTTGACCTGAGATTCGCGTCAGCGTGTACAAGAAAAAGGTATCGTGACAAAAAATAACAACTCGAAAAAAAAGGGAAATTCTTTCAGATGTAACGTGAATAGGGCACGCGTTCCATTTCCCTTTGCGATTTATTCCACTTGCTTAATTCTATTGCATTAATGGTTACAATCAATCGTTCGTGTTCCATTAGATTTTATATCCTTTTATCGGTTACTCGCTTTTCGATTACCCGATTGTTGATCGAATGTAAAAATCAATTCGAAAATAAGGAGTTGTGTTGTTTTGCTAAAATTCGAACAGGGGGGAAGAGGAAAAAAAAGGAAAAGTTTGTTTTTGTTTCTTTAGGAAACCGTCTTAGGCAAGATCAAAACACCAAATAAATTCTATCACGTTCTCATTTACTTCAATCCGTAGCGAATCACCTTTATAAAGGGAAATATATATGTTGGATTTTTGAAAACCTGGCGAACTATCATAAGTCGAAGTTTTAAAAAAGAAGTTTTGTTTTTGTTGCTTTAAGCTTCTGAAGTTGAGTTCATGCTAATGTTTGCAGAAATATTTATTCTCTGCAGTAGCGAGAGATAAATCATTGACTATTCTGACCCATAACTGTAAGGCAGTTATCTGAGCCAGGTATGAGCTAGCATCGTTGGCAGCCTAGAATTTTAGTTGAGCATGGAGCAATTTATAAAATTAGTAAAATGTTTTAATTCAGCTTTTTAGTAATAGCATCATTGAATAGTCAAACAAGTCCAACTCACGAGAGTTCGACTTTGAGTTTTATTCATTTCTAGATAGCTCTTCCCCATTCCTTAAAGTTCTATATATCAAAAATTCTAAATGCCTCTGAAGCGTATACGCAATTTGGCCACAAAACCGGCTTCCCCCGCTGCCTTGTTTAATTTTTCAATTTTTATTTGAAATGATCTTTCCAGATTTAACAAACCCGCCCAATCAATCCATTTCCGATATACCAAATGTCGTGACAATTGGCAATTGGAACCGTTTGAAGGGGAGACAAAAAGAATAAAAACCTTGTAAAATAGAGAAATGATTAAATTTAGATGACCCCAGTAGCTTGGAGGGACCATTGATTGTCTAGTTCTGATTGTCCTAATCTCGTTATTAAACCGTGTAGAAATCGTTTATACGCTAAACATAGCTGAAATCTTTTTCTCCCTTTTTTTCCCCGATGACGATCGGCCTGGCCCGATTCCTTTGGAATTATCTCATCAAAACAATTTTCACGAATGATCAAGTTAATTTCGAAGTGTGTATTTTGTGCAGTGTCGGAGTTAGTGTCATGAGATTTAAAGCGCGGTTAGGTTTAAGTTGTTAATTTTAGCTGGGGGGGGGGGGGGGGGGGAGCTTTACCACTAGGAAAGGTTACGATCCCAAAATCCACCAATGGGCCATATTGTTGATTACAGAAAAGCAATCTCTTAATAATGAGAGTGAGATGACTTTTGGAAGAAAGGGAGAGCCGCACGAAAATTGAGTGCTGGGGCCCTCATTATTTTATATTTTCCTCGTAGTTTTGGCTAAAGTGTAAGTGAGAGACTAACTGGTTGTACGAGCGAGTAGAGCTTTTGCGCTTGTAACAGAAAGAACTAGGGCAACATGAGACGACAAAAGACACGGATTCAATGTCTAAATATTTTATATTTAGCTCCGGCTAGTAATTGCATTTAAAAATGTCCTATGCTGTCGCGGATTGAAAATTTCCATTCGTCTTGAACGTCTTGAGGTGTTACATCTGGTCAAATCTTCTTTACGGCTGCGAAACTTGGACGCTCAAAGTTGCTACGATGAATCGTCTGGAAACGCTAGAGATGTGGGGTTTCAGGAAAATCCTTCGAATATCCTGGACCCAACAAATGACCAACAAAGGGGTCTTGCGTAGGTTGCACAAAGATCGCGAACTACCTGCGACCATATTGCGCAGGAAGTTGAAGTACCTTGGCCATTTACAAGCACAGGCTGCAAGCCCAAGTACAGGCTTCAGACCATCATGCATAGGGAAAGGTCGAGAGTAAAAGAAGACTTGGACGTAAGAATTTCTGGTTGCAGAATATCCGGAATTAGGTCAGGAGCTACTCCGTATAGCTGCTGATCGTGAAAGGTTGAAGGAGCTCGTAGGATCGATGGCCTAAGCTCGTGTGCGAGCAGGGCACCCAAAGAAGATGTCAAGCTAGACAATATCTTGTATCCGAACTTGAATTTTCTAAATATTTTTAGCCTCTCCAGCACACTGGACGACTTTTAACCACTCGCATGAGATGATTCAATGCTGTGGCAAAGGTGTCGCTTTACATTAGTGACTATTGTCCCTAATGGTAACTAACTTCCCCCACTAAACTTCTTAAACTTTTTCCGAAATCTTTTATGAAATAATTCTCATAATTTAGCTTATCTAAAAAGAAACCCTAAAATCCTTTGGTTAAAATAAAAACCGGAAAAAATATAAAAAATAAGAAAAAATAAAGAAAAAGGATTACTCTACCTAAGCTCGAAACCAAACGTTATTGCTATGATAGGAGAACGATGTACATTTAGATATTACGAGCTCGCTACACAAAATTGCTGCTGGAAATCGCCTTGAATATATTTTTATAAAATTTAGTTAGGATGGAAGATAAGGCAATAGAGGAGATCTGAGACTCCCGTAAGAGCCATACAATGTGTTATAGCGCCAGTAAGAATGGAGATAAAACAGTGGCGTAATGCCTGCGGTTTTTTCTCTTTAACCTTTTACACATCCTCCAAATCCTTCCCTTTTTTCCAAAAATAAAACATCAGACATTGAATCTTTTTTAAATGTCCTCGTTTATTTATTTATTTATTTATTTTTTTTCAGGTTAAAATCGAAATGGCGCCTCGGAATTTCAATAAGGACTGAAACAGCAATTTCCACGCCGAGGAAAAAGCTGACGCCTCTGAATACGTGTTTGCATATGGAAAGAGGTTGGATATAAATGTGCTGTCGGATAGAAGCACCCCATACATTTAGTACCTCGGGGGACGCGGGGCCACGCCTCCACTCTCAATGAAATACGGACTCAATTTTGGAAATTTCACTTGAGGTTTGCTTCTGGTTTCTTAACTCCTCTCAGGCTATTCTCTTCGCTTTTTCTCGGAGATAATAAGGTAGGATTCTATTTATTTATCAAAAAAATCAATTTCTCGCATTGAAAAAAATAAAAAATTTTTTGGAGGTGCGGGGTATCGATCCCCGTACCTCTCGCATGCTAAGCGAGCGCTCTACCATCTGAGCTACACCCCCTGGATATCTAACTGTACTTAAAACGCGTATATAAACTTCATCTATTAGTAGGTCAATTGTTATCATCGATAATTTGATCAAAAAATTAACAAATCGAATCATTTATCAATAAAAATTACTAAATAAAATAAAAATAAATGATTTTTCGTCCATTTATATTAATAAAATGGAATTATTTCGACCGCGCGCACTATGCTGCCATCTCTCGGAGTTTGGTGGAACTACGTCGACTGCTTTAACTTCCGCTACTTGTTGATCGTTAAGATGAACGATTTTGACGTTCCAGTGAAGGAGGGGGTATAGCTCAGTGGTAGAGCATTCGACTGCAGATCGAGAGGTCCCCGGTTCAAACCCGGGTGCCCCCTGTTAATTTTTTTTTTAGAAAGTAATTTTCAACTTTTTTTTAATCTTCATTGACGTGCGAAAAAAAATTGATTCGTCCTTTATTATTGATTGCATTTAAAATGGCGGACGCGACATTGGTCAGACACGTATATTGGAAGGGGTTAAAACGGTTATTGGGTCTTATCTGGGTCATAAGGCGGTCTCAAACACCTTCACTTTTTTTTTCCTTCCTTAATTATTGCAATTTTTCCCATCTTGTTTTGTAATTTCAATTTCCTTTTTTTTTTTTTTTAAGTAATGAAACGTGAGCGGTTTATGAATGATTATCAGGATTTAAAATTTTGATGTTTTTCAGAAATAAATAAGAAAATGCCTAAGTTTAAACAAAGATAATATGCCCAATGTTTAATTATAAAATGGCGGTGATAAATTGTTGCGGGGAAAAAAAGAAAACAAGATTAAAATTGAACTTGAGACATTGTTTAATTTTACAAATGCGAACGAAGTACGATTTGATAAAATGTAATGACGAAAACACATTCACGTTTTGTGTATTTTTTTTAAATTGGGCTGCAATTAATCGATGAAGTCAGAAGTAGATTTGTGGCAGGGAAAAAGTGTCTTTAGTTTCAGGCCGTTAAACATGAAGTCAACGGCTTCTTATCAGTGGCGGCTGGCGGCCAGCTAATTGAGAAGATGAAAATGGTTGGCAGTCCTGAGATTGACGAATGGCGTATGCTTAAAAAAATTGAGAAGAATCTTGGTAATAAATTTAATTTACTCTTGAAATTACCCGTTAAGGTGATCGATATTTAAATGGCAAAGAAATAATTTTTTATCGCCACTGATTCCCACAGAATATTTTAACTTCATTTCCCAAGTATTTAATTAAGAGTAATTAATTAGTATCGATTTCGTAGTCGGACGTATCAACCTTAAGGTAAAATGTATTATCTTAAATTGGAATTTTTTAACGGATTTGCTACATTTAAATTAATTCACATAGCTGGCTCTAATTTTTGCGTAGTAGGACACACCGTTCGAAAATGATGTTGTGGTGCAACATTCAGGTGAATTTTGAATATTTGATATATGTAATTATTTTTGGATTATAGAATTTTAAATATTGCATACGCGGATTCCATGTAGGTTCTGCAAGATGACTGAAGAACCTGGCAGTTAGTAGACAGATGAAAGTTGAAGAGCCCGAGGAATTTTTAACCTTAAGAGAGACCCGAATCAAAGGGCCTAACTTGTTGGGTACTTCAGGCTGTTGAGAAACTTGGCTTAAGCATGACTATAGCAGTTTTGTAGAAATGGTCAGAAAAGAGTTTGCGTGTCTGGGAACTTCTCTTTTTGATAAAGGCGGCCCCTAGACGGGTAATTTTTCATATTCAACTGCTAGATGGTTACTTTGGTTTGGAATAGATAGTTTGAGTGACGCTGATTCAAAAATAGTGTTAGTCTCTTCCTATTTTCTGCAAAGGCTGTTAAAAAGTCAGATCTTCGGTTTTGGTGTTAATAAGCTGATTTTAGTCTCGCTGATCAAAAAAAATATTTCTAATCCCTCTCACTACTTACCATATTAATGTGATACAAGTATTTTTCATATTTATCTTTTTATACAATCCTCAAAGTGGACATTAAGCAATATAAAGCGCTTCCAGTGACCTTTTTTATCGACTGATATTTCATCAGGGCTCTTGAGCGACCATTTTACAAACTAAAGCGGCTCTAACTCTCTCCCGAGGTTATCTCTTAAAGTAAAACAACACCAGCCCTCTCAAAAAAAAATTCAAATCTACGATACTTTTCTAGAAGCACATGCACAACTTGGTCATTTTCTATTTCTTCCCCTAACGCTCGAATTTCATAGATGTAAGTTTGTTTTCCTGTGATCCATCCATTATTGGCCATTTTAAAAAGATCGGCTGATTTAGAAAAATCTTCCTGTAAGAAATGCTTCTTAAAATCGATCGAAGCTATCCAGATAGGGTTAGGTTAACCCTTTTCAAAATGGCTTATCCACCAAACTCCCCTAAAATTTTTCACTAAATCAATTAGCAAACCCAACCAACCTGTCCATTCGGTTCTGATTCGATTTACAATTTCATCATTTTAATCATTCACTCCCGCATTAAAATACCAATACAATGTAAATCCGCATATGATTAATACCTCCCCCGCTTTCATTAATAATCACATTAAACCTGCCTTTCATACTCATGTAATCAGAATATAATCCTGAAAATAATCATAGTGTAAATAGGATATTTGCACCCACGAAAAAATACATGGACGGATATTATATAATCCATCAAGAATAAATTTATATTTAAAATAAGAATAGTCTAAAACATGCATGATGACTGTGTGTGAACGATCCTTAACTCAAGGTCATTTATAGTGTTTCAACTGGTTGACGATAGGAGCGCTGTGCGCAACGCATGCTCTGTCATTCATACAAGCCGAATTCAACTCGACTCGAGTCGCTCTCGGTTAGCATTATTCGTTGCGTGTTTATCAATTGTATAGTTTTTATTTTTAGTAAATATTAAGAGAAAAAAAAGTGCACGCGGTTTTTGATTTCGTTTTCGAGTCATCGCACGTTCAACCGGGTTTTTTAAATAATTCTAAATGCGAGTTATGGGTTATCGGTAGCATTTAACATACCGATCCCGTGGGTTTAAATTTATATATTATTTTTTTGTTGTTGAAGGTCATTTCATCCATGTATATGTGTGAGTGTGTGAAGTGTGAGCCGGTATTTTATATGTGACAAGTGTGTTTATATGCGCGTGTGTTTTGATTCTTTGTGCTTCGCGTCGCACCGTCTGGCGGAGGACGACGCCGGGCACCTTGGAGGGGCGGACGAGGGTGCCCCCGGCGCCAGTGAAGCCGTGGTCTTCGCCATGGGAAGCGTCACGGAGCTCCAAACGATCCTGACGGCTAAAGATGAGAAAATACGGGAATTGGAAGCCCAGCTACAGATGCGGGAAAAAGAAATCATCGAATTACGCTCTCATTTAGATAAATTTCAAAGCGTTTTCCCGTATCATGTCGCTTCTTCACACCACCTTAACACGCTTAATAATAATCATCAACCACGTGCGAGGAAACAGCGTGCTCAGGGGATATCTGCTGAACCTCAAAGTCTTAGCACGATACAGGAATTAAGTCAGCAGCAATTCCCAACTTTTCCAAAAAATGACAGGTGAGTCTTGTTAGGATAATTTAGGGTTGTTGATTGATTTTGATGGATCGTGGGGTGAATAAAATTGGCAATGATTATTGAAAATTGGATAATTGTCAGGGAATTTTTTCATTTTTTTTTTTGTTGCTCGATATTAATTGTGATGATGATAGAACTGCAATTAAATGAATTAGAATCAATTAGGCTTGGGAATTAAGGTCAATTTTGAAAGGTGCTTATCAGTGATAAAATTTACTAATAAAAGTTATTATTACATGATGATCGGTTTCTTAAAAGGAAATGACTGTCATGTAAAAATAGAAGTGATGTGACAAAGCTTTGTACTCAAGTCTTAAGTTTTTCGTTTTCAACATTCTTTCAGAATACTTGAATAGCCCCACAATAAGTTCAATTGTAAATTTTCCTTGTTTGTTTTAAATGGAAAAATTTTTATGAATCTAAATCAGTCAGTTTTACATTCCTGATAAGTTTATCTATAATGAAAGCATAAAGTTCAGCAAAAGCAAATTAAAGTTTGAGGTTAGGTTTTAGGTACTTATACATTTTCCTATTATTTAACATCATGATGATACACTTTGCTGTTTTATTAATGATGACCTTTCTCATTCTTGTTGGATTCAGTAGTCAGCATTAATAAGGTGTAAAATTTTAAGTAAGCTGTCTTTGCAATGTGCTTGTTCATGAGAGAGCAAGGAAAATCAAATCAGACATGGTTTCTGGAACATAGTAGAGGCTTTGCGTCGTCAGTGAAGTTTTTGCTAGATTCTCAGTTTTTTTGTGTCAATGAAAGTGCTGATCTATAAAACATTCTGAATTATTGAGTCATTTTCATCCTGTTTGCTATTATGATGCAGACATGAAGAAAATTTTTTTTCTGACAATCGAGTTCAGACAAAATTTTAATTTGATGAGGAATTCTTAGAAATACTAAGTACATTACTGGCTAATGATGTTTATGATTGGGATTGAAAAAAAAATAGTGGGTAATTGATCTTTTTTTAGTACAGAATTTAGATTAAAAAGAGTCAAGATAAGATAAAATGATTGATGCAATCAATTTTCTTAAATTGTTTTTTTATCAATTGAAGATGGCCTGGAATAATATGAAGGAAATATTGGTTATTCAAAATGAGGATAAAGCAAAAATGAAATTGATATACGGTGCTCGTGCTTTGTTTAAACATTTTTACAAACTGGATCAGGGTTATGCCTGTTGGAACTTGTGTTTAGCTCTTTTGTAATTTGACTGTCGCCTGCAAGTGTAGTGAGTCAAGATGTATGTGAGCTTTGGTTGTTTGTTTATTTTTTTTTCCTATACGAAAAAAAAATAAAAAATGTAAACATTTTTCATTGGCTTATGTCTGTTGTAGGCATGAGGGAAGGTACTGATCAGTGAGGAAGATTTTTTTGGAAATATTTAGTGTTCATCGAGTTTGTCATTGTTCAATTTTTTTTCAATGATTGTCGCAAGATTAAAATCCACTTTGAGGCTAATATGAATGTGGTTAATTCCATGATTTGTATATTTGTGGAGATTAATTTTTACTGGTAAAAAATATTTTTGCAGAATTATTTTATTGCACTGAGATTTTTTCAAATCAAAAAAATTTTTTCAACTTTCCTTTAAATCAAAAGCTGGTATATGCTGGTATATCAAAAATTGTTCTTTCTGTTGTTCATTTCAATTGGAAAAAATTTGTTGAAGAAAGTTGGATGTCTACAAACATACTCGTCTTTTATTTTATCCACTTTCTTTGAGAGGCATTTAAATAAAATCACTATCTGTATTTGCGAGACGATGCATGGCGTTCAACAAGAATTTCCGTCCTAAATTGTTCTGAAGACTTTTCGTGGCGGAATGGTGAGGGTGACTGCTTTTATTCGAACAAATTTTCGAAATAAAAAAATTTTGATAGGAAAGTCTATATGAGGCGTCGATATCCAAAACTCGCTATTAGACTATTAATCATTCGTCAAATACTGACAAATAAATTTTTAGGCCAAAAGTCTCAAAGAAAATTTATCAAGCCTTGCCGACTAATTCACAAGTTTTTCTAATCTACTTTACAAGTCCTGGGAAAGTCATCATCACATTCACTTATGAAACATGTGCCGGTGTTCTTATCTGCATTATAAAACAGTGGCATTGTGAAACTTGCCAAACAATACACATTTATCAGATATGTTATCATAATTACTGCCATCTTGTTTGATTCAGCTGAAATAATCACACAGTCGGATTGATTACCACAAGGGATAAAACTCGTAACATTACACTACAAAAAAAAATTCTTTATTATTCTTTGTCGTTGAGGACAAGTTTAAAGATTTATTTTTATCACAGGCTATTTTTCCAAAAGCTATAAAATAACCCTAATACGATAGCAATTTAGAAAAAAAAATTAAGGCGACTTTTCCTCTATATTAAAAATGGTGAGCAGTCACAGGGAGCAGGTTTAATTATTCCATACTGGTTCAGAAAATGGCTCAAAGCCATTGATTTAATTATTTTTTCTAATTAGAATGAATTTCTTATTTAATATTCAGAGGTGTATAGATATTTTTCCCCCCGAGTCCGTCTATCAATCATACATTGAAGAAAAAAAAAATGATTGGGCCATATAACATTTATGATGGAAATAAATAAAGATAATGTCCTTTTCATGAGCTTTCTGACCCGTGCAAAAAAAATGGCATACCAAACGGTTAATGTTTTAAACAATGAGTAAGCCTCTGCTTCTTACTAAAAAAACAATGGACCCGTGTAGTCTTATTTAAGAAATAAAATAAAAAAAACGTTACATACTTTCTAAGGTAACGTCACGTATTTAGAATCGCACACCCAATAAGGCAAAGTTGAACGATGATTCTAATTTTTTTTTCGTCTGATTCTTTTCAATGAAAATATACGTTGCCGTTTTATCCGCAGGGGGCCCCTTGTAATTGGCGATTGGTATATTATTTTTTGCATGTTCATTATGAGTCGCGGGTAACTTCATTCGGGATGGTAGTTGATAATGTGAACGCATCCCTAGAAGAATATTGATTATCGATTGGTTCTTATCTTTTTTTTTTTTGTTGATAAAAGGTCACCTTCTAAAAATTGATAAGAAAAATAAGTAGAACAATAAGGAAAGGCGGGGGCTTTTACGATTTGGGAAATGATATAAAAATTCTGGTGAATGTGTTAAGTGGTCTGCAGATTGTATTGTTTTTCTTAGTGCGGGAAAACTGCAGGAAATTCTTGAAGAGCTTTTCCGGGATTGATTCAGATTGGACTAGATTGATAGTGGTTGTGATTACCATATCGTTAGGGAAAATCAGGATGGCGAATGTTGATAGGAGCACAGTGGGGACTAAGCGCATTGAGAAAGATTGTCGGTAGGAGCTTTGGCACAAAGCATTAAAAATGTGGCAGGATGTAGATGGATGTAGAAGGTCCAAGAAAAAAGATTACAGCAAAACCGAGAGACCTACTTTCAGGTTGATAAAAGAAAAAGAAGTAGTCTTAGTCATGTTAGAGATCATGAGAAACGATTTCGAGGACCGATTAAGGAATGAGAAAATTTTGATTTGCATGAATAAGGAGATAAATTTTCACGACTAAACTCTGCAACAAGAAGCTTTTCAGCAACCTGTGATGAAGGGGGAGATCAAGTTTAAGCACAGGCCGAATAGAAGAAAGATCTCTTGCTTAAGAATCTGCGAAACTAAAGCTGCTAGAATTTGGTGTTTTTATTTCGTTCGGGGGCCTTCAAGGTCCAAATTTCTTTTAAACTGCCGATCTCCGTAGCTCCTTTAAAAAAAGAGACCATAATTTTAGCCGCTGGACCCGACTAAAAAAATAATTTAAGGGTTGCGCTGTATTACCGGCACAAAAATTGTTTTAGCATCTTTATAGCGGAAAGAAAATTCTGGTATTTGCTAACTGAAGGAGTTGAGAAAAATAAAATCAGCTCGTGTTAATTATGTGGAAGTAAATCATTGGTTAGAATGGACGGTTTATCTGGAGTCCCCATCGCGGTTCGTGAAATTACAGTTTTGTTCACAACAGGCGTTCTGTATGCATACCGTTTTATCGTGACCGGGTAGAATATATGGTACCACACACTGTTCAATTAGTTTTATTTTTGAAGTTTCGTATGTCTGGATATGAAAGTCCCTGCTGATGTCTGATTGAAGTTTTAAAAATGAGGTTTTTTATGGTAAATTTATAGTTGGGGTGTGATTTGGTTAATTCTGATTTAGCTTTGGTGTCACACCCGATTTTTAGTTTTTCCTTATTGATTGTCGATCCTTAGATTTTGGCACCCAAGATGAATTTCTCATTGCTATCGTTTCCCTACACTGATGAGAGCTTGCTTGCATGTAATGATACTTAATGAAATGGCTTCATTTGGTCATTATTACTAATTTTCGTACCACAAGAGATGCCATCACCAAGTATTGTGGTAACCATCCCGATTACTTCCTCCTGATAGTTTTTCAAGCAGTGACACGATTTAAGTAAATTTTTCTTTATTATAACCTTCTCTTATCGACGTCCTACTGCCTGAACTGAATTGCAGATACAGATAGTCAATGTGATGAAGAGCTTAGAAACAAGAAGCTTCATATCAAAAAATTTTGCCTACGAACCCCACCGCGAATCCAGGCTCTGAAAGTATTATCATCCTCAAAATTTCGACTTATGCAGGACTCTAAAATCATTTTAATGGGTCTACAAAACTTATTTCCTAATCCAATTTTTCACTTTCACCCGCCCCAAATCTTTTCCATATAAACACCTTAAAAAACCGGATTAAAAAAATTCTCATTATAGCAAGAGATTTAAAAAATCCGCTTTAGTTTTAAAATAACTAACTGCATATCAAAAGTTAATAACATGCACTCGTGAGAAAAATCATAACTTTACAAATCCCGACAAGTGCCAATAATTTCAACCTCTCGAAAAGCAATAACATGAAAAAAAGAAATAATTCTGATGACTTGCTTCCGCGATAGGATTGTTTATTTGACTTTAACACGAGACAGTTTCGGACGGTGACGTCTTTATATATATTTTTTTTCCTTCTTTCTCCCTTCGTTGAAAATTGATGACTATTTCTTTAACGCTTTGGCTCTTTGCTTAATGAGAGAGAGAAGTTGCTTAACATAAAGGAATCTTCTTGTCACTCGGTAACTATCACTACTTGTTTTCGTTAACTTGGCACTTTAAACCGACTTGTTCTACCGCTCTTCAAAAAAAAAAAAAAAACAATAATCAAACTCGTTGTTTGGGAAGTTGACAAATTATGAACGAAATTATAAAATATAAAGCGCCAAATTATCTTGGAGCACATGTACAAAAAACGTATTGTTAGGCCTCCCCTATAAAAATAAAAAAAAATTGTTTTATTAAATTTGATTGGCTTGTGCCATTAAGTGTCTTAAAATGAAATTTATAACGTAGTCCGGATTTCCATGAAGGCACAAAGAAGGCGTGGCCATTAGGACTAGGTACCAAACGTATGAAGGTGTTCGTCCTAGAGCACGAGGTCTTACATGTTAATTACTAATTATCAGTGACAGTTTTCCCCGTCCGTTTTACGGCTACTGCATTACATATGTTTTTTTTTAGTTATGTCAGAGATGTCATCTTCGGGGATCAAAAAAATGGAGGATATGGTTTAAAAGTGTGAAGCATTGAGTCAATGAGTCATCCAGGCGAGATTCTGTAGATTATGGATTCTGGCATTTGTTTTGCGGGTTTGAGCGATTATCGATGAACTAGTGAGGGTTTATTTCGTGAAAATCTTGGTTGAGGGTTTGTTTTCCAATGGGTTTTCATTGAGAATTTTTGGGTTATAACGGTTGTAAGTTCATTTTATTAAAATATTTGGTTATCAAAACGCTTTCTTGCACTGTGGCGGATAAGGTACTCTTACCGTATTCATGCCAGGAATTCCACGACATTTTGTCACCGGTTTTTTGGTCATTATACCTTATTGGTCACCACGTCAAAACGTCACTGTAACTTTTTGGTCACTACTACATTTTTGTCCTCTTTTTTTTTGCCACTTTTTTTGGTCATTATAAGTTTTGTCACCATAAATTTTGTTATTGATTTCAGCCTCTTTATATCTGTATTTTCCGAGGATTTATCTTTTTCTAGCTGCCTTTTTTTCTGATTACTTAATTTTATATCTAATTTTTAAAGAAAGGAAAAAGAAACGAAAAGTTAATTTAGTTAGAATAAAGAACAAGATACCCATGAAAACTAAGAAATGAAATGCAATCATAGAAAAAAAGAAAATAAATGCAATACAAACCTTCTAAATATTTTTTGTACTTCGCATGAGATCCTTGATAGTCAGATATCATTTTTGGCGTTATTTTGAGTTTCGCAGCTCCTCCACAAATGATAGTTTCATCTTTTATATATCTTAATGAAGTTATCGTTTTTTGATGTAATTTGCCTCGTACATCCGTTACAATTTGCTTATTTAAGCTGAAACCGCGTTCTACAATGAATTTTGTTATTATGTCACCAAATAATTTTTTCTTATACTGGTCATTTCCTTTTTCAGTAAATTAATTTTTCTTTTTTTGTCATCAGTGCTGGTAAATTTTACTGCTTATTTGAATTTATTAGCATAAAATTCAAATTCAAAAATGCATTATAAAAAGATAAAGTATATTGCATTTCAAAAAATAAAAATAAGGAATTCCCCCCAAAATTATGACCGATATCCCTCAAGTACTGTAAAATTTCATCTTCTTGTTTGTATTCATCGAATCTTCCAACTGCCAGCTCAACTCGCTTATCTAAATCCTCATATTTTTTTATGAGGGGGTGAAGGGCCACTTTGCAATTTTTCGATGTCCTTGTCTATTTCCTCTACTTCTTTCTGTGGCTGTTCGATTAAACAATGTGGAGATGGGTGAGTGACACAGTGTATGGATGACAAAAGGTGCAATGACATATTTTAATAATGACAAAATGTTTTGACGACATATCATGACGGTGACAAGTTGTCGCAGTGACAAAAAAGTAACTATGACAAAATGTCGTAGTGACAATTTTCTGATGACCAAATGTCGGGATACCATGGATACCATGCCAGGAGTGAAGTTTTTCGGTACCTTAATATTAGAGGGTTTCATTTCCATTCCGCATGTTGACCCCAGCTTACCACAAGCTAAACATATTGTTTTAGTGTCAACCTCAGCACTAGAGATGGAACCCTCCAATACTGAGGTCGGGATTTGAAGAGTCTACTGGAAGAACCGACAGAAAAATTTCAAGATCGCAACTGTCGTTCATCACTAGTAGCCATGCGTCCATTACTGGTAGATGCGATATCACAACCTCCATCGGGGTTACTAGTACTTGCAGCAGTAGTTGTGTCATCAATTTTATTAGCAATGCTTTTATTTCTGTTATTCGGCACCTTTTGTGCAAACAATGTCAACCATTTTAAGTGTGATCTGTAAGATCTTCCCGTGGACTCTTGATTTGGATTTTTATAAATATTCGGGGGCTGAATCTGCTTCCTCCATCTTGCGGTTGGGATGGGCGTCTAGTTGGTCATTGAAATTGTTCTCTTGGAAGACTTCTTCCGGCAGTTTTATAATTATGAAATGGTGCATAAATACTTGCTTCAGGATTTTTGTTACAAATCAATTGCATATCATCCTCTCCAACGTCCGAAGAATCGCTTGCCATTGTAGCATGGCTGATTACATTGTCTTCAATATCAGAATTTTTCATAAGCTAAAAATAGTGAATTAATGTCAACCTAATACTCGCAGATAGCACAAAATTATTTTGGACCAAAAATCAGAGACTTCTATAAAGAAATCTACCAGAGGACCACGGAGATGGAAGACGGAATTCTCCAGATTACTAGACCTACTACACCTTACTGTCCCATAAACCGAATTTCCGACTGACTCTTGTTACTCTCTCTATAGCGCCTAATTCAATTTAAATTAAGACTGGACAAGAACTTCGGACATAATTATAGTTTTCCATATTTGGCGAAAATAATCAAAAAATTCATATCACCTTTTGATGGGAACCATTAACATTAAGAATCGGTACCGTTTCTGCGTTTTAATACTCAAACGACATATATTATCTTTTTCCGGACGAAAATTTTCCACGCATCTCTTTCATTAAACGTCGTTTCGTTTTTAAATGGATTTAACAGCGATGATTTGAGATAAATCATTCCGTTACTGTAGTACATGGCGTGTTTGTGATTCGATGAGTATGTTGTTAAAAATAGACACGAGTGTCGCCTGTCTGTGACCCCACATTGAACTTCCAACGTATAATAAGCTGACGTTAACGGAACGAGGATTGCTTATTGCAATTGAAAATGTTTTTTTCCCCCGGATGAAGAGTACCTGGCGTGTTTAACCCGGGTAAAAGATTTGCGTGTGGTTTGTGATTTTTTTTTCCTATTTCTTGACAGCTACCGCCACGTAATACCGAAGCAATTTTGCGAATGATTTTTAAATGGGAAGCCGAGGGCTATTATTTGAAGAAACATGTAACTTCCCTTTTTCATGGCTCGGCGATTTTATTCCTCGACCATAACGAACACTGAAAATGCATATCCATTTTTTCCTCCCTTTGATTAATAAAGGACTTTAGTTGGCTCGGACATTGAGAAAACCTTGAGATGACCGAACCTAGTAAAGATCATTTGATAATGACGATGATTTATGTCATGTCACAACAATAACAAAAGACACTTAGCTGTGGTTGTTGGTTTAAGTGACACGTCTTCATCATTGTCGATTGAAAGGATTTTTTTTTTGAAAGGATTATCATTTTGCAGATTTATTGGTAGACACGTGCAGGATCGGTGAAGACATATCAGGGAGCTACCGTGTGGTATGATTTTTGATTCTTAGCTACAGGACGAAGAGACGCAGGTGTCTAAGATAGGCTTGAG
Organism: Liposcelis brunnea; assembly: GCA_023512825.1. Classification (NCBI taxonomy): domain Eukaryota; kingdom Metazoa; phylum Arthropoda; class Insecta; order Psocodea; family Liposcelididae; genus Liposcelis; species Liposcelis brunnea. The sequence goes on along the minus strand of CM042067.1, from coordinate 20,714,742 downwards.
GTAGCATCTTTTTCGCCCAGCAGTTAGTTGCTGAGATGAGCAAGTGAGTTGCCAGCAAGTAAATTCTGTTAAAATTATTTTGAGTTGGATCCCCAATTCAATTGGATTTTCCAATTCCCTCTAAGTCAGACAGGGCCGGGGAAACACGGTAAGCGAGGTAAGCGTCGCAGAGGGCTCCAACAGCAAGGGGCTCTGCAAAGGTAACTGAAGACCTTTTTCTTACTTGAAGTCTAAAATTTTTTACAGGGAAAAGGGAGCAGAATGCGGTTGGCGGTTGGAGCACCAAGGGCTTGCCCCGGCCTTCAAGTCAGAACATCTCTGGCCACATTAAATACTGAAAAATTATCTGTCCATCAATTATCCACCATATCAATTTTTTCAGGCGGTGTACTTTTTAATATCGATTTCATTGTGCCTTTTCACCGTGCATAATCATTTTAGGGAGGTAGTAAGGAGCGTGTAATTGAGAGAAGACAGAAAGATATTGTCATCATCATGGTGATCTATTATTGTCATAAAGTCGAATTGTTCGCAACATTTATTTTCTGCAATCAAATCTCTTAAAAGTAATTATAGAATATGTCAGTCGTGACTTGATTTAGTCCATTATGTCCCATTGATAAGATCATAGAGAGATATCCGATGTATACTCCACAAGGCGTTGAGGCATAGTGAATAGGCAGCTTGGTGAAACAATGGATACGCAATGTTTGCGGGCAGTCTGTTTATAAATAAACGAAATACTAGAAGATATCTCCATAATAAGTAAGGCTTGTTACTACCGTGACTTTAATACTTGAAATTGTAAATAACGATTATGAGCTGTGATGTTTCCCGGGTGTGTTAGCTTTGTGAATCCTTTTGGCTAAATATTCCGTGCAAGCGGATGGTAGGCTGTTATCACTAAGTTTTCTTCCTTGGGTTGCTTGCTCTGTGATTTTTTAAAACTGTTTGATCTCTTTGCAAATTTTTTCAATGGCGCATGCCAGATGTTAAGCCTAATGATTGTAGCCCAAGTAGTGGTCCGTTACCCGTGAATGCAACCGATAAGCTCCAAAAAGCACCAAGAGCCATGGAAGGTACTATGGTTGGTATTAGTCTCAGAGATCGAATCACCAACGAAGAGATCAGGAGAACGAAAGTGGATGACGTGGTCGAGTGATTGGTAAAAGCCAAATGGCGATGGCCCGGTTATGTTGTGAGGGAGGACTTTAACGTGGAGCCCAAGAACAACTAGGCGGAGCGTTGGAAGACCACAAAAACGTTGGGCGGATGACATAGGGAAAACAACCGGAAATAAATGGATTCGCCGAGCTCAAGACAAGTCGGGATGGAAATCATTGGGAGAGACCTATGCTCAGGAGTGGGCTGAAGGAGGTTGAAAGAAGAAGAGATTGGCCCATAACCATTGGGCCCAATTGTTTTGACATGTCTAGCATGTCTAGTTAATAACTAGGCCACTCCATATTGTTTGAGCGTTGACTCAGCTAGCGATGATAATAAAATCTTGGCGACTGGGGCCGACAAACCTCGCCTTAGGAAAGCTTCCTTGATGATCTCCCTGCCATTAATCGCAGAGATTGGATTGGATGTTGAGATCTGGAAACAGACGATAATAAGTCGGGGTGCGGACCCAGGAGTTACGGAGGCTCTGAGCAAAGGCATGTCTAGTAAATAACTAGACATGCTAGATATTTTTCAAGTAAAAGAAAGCGATTCAGCATTGTTTCGATGGAGTTCCAACGAACCTTTACGTCTATCAGCAACTCAAGTTCGGTAGATTTTTCCTATTTAATTGTTATTTAGTCTGATCACGATTCTCTTTTTACATTAAAAAATTTTACATTAAAAATTCTCGAGAATCTCGACCTTTTTTCCCGGGAATCGAGAATCTCGGAAATTTTGAAATTACTGTTTCTCGAGAAACGAGAATCTCCAAAAAAATTAAGAAAGTAATTTCTCGAGAAACAAGATTCTCGAAATTTTCAAAAAAACAAAAATTCCTGAGATCGAGATTTCCGATTTTCTTGAATTTTGGGAAAGTCTCGGGAAGAATCTCTAGTAGTTATGAAATGGCTAGACATCTGCGTATTATCCTCTCGATTGCTCTCTGTCGTCCGTCTCATTAATTCACATCCCAGCTCCGTAAATTCTTTCCAATCGCTTTTTTCGTCTAAAATCTCATCAAACTAGGATTACAATTTCACTTTTTTTTGTTTCTTTCAATTCTTTTTCAATTTCCTCTTTTTGTGAAATAATTTCGCTGATATTATTTTTCACTTTTTTCGCTCTATCATCAGAACCAAGACGGAAGACGCAGACCCAGAACGTTCAGCAGTACTTGCTCTTCTCTTGAACGCTGCAGAAAAATTTCAGAACCCTTTGCTTGATTCTTAAGAGCTCCTCCACCTGTTTGAGTATGCGCTTCAGACTTCGCCACAATGCTGACGAAGTTTCAAATAAGTATATTCGTGTACATTAAAACTATCTGCTTGGGTAAGCCCTTGCATGATCTCACTTACATCCGACTCACCTCATGCTTTTCATCATTTCCTTCTCATTTCTCAAGCTAAATTCCAAGACATCGAGTCATCAAAAGAGAAAGTTCACAAAATTTACAATTAAAATCCTTTAAAAAAATTTTTTTCACAGAAAAACGTCATGAGCAAAAAAATGCAAATGACGACTCTCTTGACCTTGCACAAATATCCCCATAAAAAGAAACAATTCAATTTCGCGAGGAGAAAAGTAAAAAGATTTAATCATTAGGTAATAGAGCTAATATTACTATAATTGGTTTGGCCCATACCCTTAAGACCAATGTCTGACACGAAAATCACTATGAAATAATCCTGAACCAATCGAATCATATTCGAACGGGAGTAATTTACTATGAGCTATAATCACAGTGCAAAAAATAACCTAGTCAAGGTTTTTTTTTAAAAAAGAAAAAAACATTTGCAAAAAATTCTTTTTTAAAAAAGAAATTAAATAGAAGGATAATGAGATATAGCATAATTATAACATTATACTAGTCGATTGTCATCCCTGTGGTGGTCCTGATTATGCGAATAAGTTGATTTGTTTTGTAATTATCGTGTTCCTTGCCCTCTACCGTCATATTAATCAGATTTACTACCGATTGTAAAACGGCGGATTTATTTATAGCATAACCGAGAATAATCGGTTGTATAAGAATTTGAATGCAATCAACGTACTGAGTACATGTGTTTCATTAATAGAGTAATCGTAATATTTACTTTTTGCGTTTGTGTAGACAAATAGTTGCCAATTTTCAGGCCTCGCCCAACGTCAATATATGTTAAATTAAATTTATTAATGGGATTTGTAATTTAATACCGCGGAAAATTTACTGTAGTTATAATTTAAAAAGCGAAAGGTTGAAGTTATCTTCAGTGCAGGGTGTTCTGCTATCGGATTTTTTTACGTCAAATATGATTTAGCATCTTGTAAGATTGGATGTAATCAGGGGAACGGATTGACCTATTTTATGCTGGATGTGTGAGTTTTGAGCTATTTGTGGTTATAAGATTTATTGGTGCTGGATTGTTCTAAAATTGGATTGTGCTGGATTGTTTGCCGAGGCCTTGTCCTAAAATATCTTCTGCTTCTTCTGCTTCCATTTAGGAAAATTTAAAAGGTAGAAGAAGCAGAAGACATTTTAGAAAAAGACCTCGGCAAACAATGCAGCTGTGCCTTTTTCTGCTGAATTCGGAAGGCCACGTACTCCTTGTGTAGCTCGCCATCTTGCTCAATATGGCGTTCAAATTTTTTAATGGCTGACAGATTGCCAGTCTCTTCTAATTTAGGGTCTCTAGGAAGGGTCTCTGGGGAAATTATTACATCTACCGTCATCCAGAATTACTACAACTCATTGTCGAATCATTTTAAGTTAATAAAAGCTCAGTTAGTCTCGTAGACGGAGTTGAGTTTGCAGTCAGTCTTGCAGTGAGTTGAACTATTCAGGCCACATTATGCGAATCAAGAGAAATATGAGCTTTTCATTCGGGGGACTGGAAACGAGGAGTAAGCTTTTCTGCTGCTACGAGACTTCAGTTGAATTTCGAACTGGGCTTAGTAAAGTTCCATTATTTACGCATTTACAATTGAAATTTTTCGGTACTACGGTCATTTTTCGGCTTAGAGGTCTGCACAGGCCGAAAAAATGCGGCCTGGAGTCAAAAACTGGAGCCCGGGCCCGAAATGGTTTTCAGGAATTGAGACCTGGGCCTCCCGTGGAAAAGATTGGGCCCGGACCCGGAGTCAAAGCCAAAAAATTGGGCCCGAACCCGGCCCATGCACGTAATCCACCATTAAATCTCCTACACACATAACAAAATAAAAACAAGGAAGAATTGTTTTTGGCAATGATCGCAGCTTTTTATTCAGTCAATCAAATTACGATTTTAAACTTTCTCAAATTCTAACCAAACCTCTTTATCAACCATATCCAACCAATTCAATTTTTTCTCAAAATACACTCATTTAATTTCTTCATTTTCTAGCCGGAAACATTTAAAAAATATTGCTGATTTTAATCATTTTCAACGGTCAATTTCGTTCAAAATTTTCAAAAAAATAAATGAGAAATTGCCTACGAAACCTCGTTCCAAAAATAATTTGGCAAAATTATTAAACTCGGACTCCGTCGTATAATTCAGCAGCCGCTGAGAAGGAAATTGCAAAAAAAAAAAATCATTTTAAAAATACCGCGATCATCGACCTTGACCCCGATCAATTCCCCGACGGAAAAATGATTACTTTTATTTTTTTTTCATTAATTCGAAATTATCATCACGTTTATTTTAACTTGGAAAAAAAAATGGACCGAAGGTTAATTTCCATGTTAATGCCCACGGTGAGGTCGATGCAGATCCGATAGACATATGCATACGATACAGACGTACGCAAATTCGCAATTTTATACTAAAACAAGGTATTATGACTGGTTTAGATGAGATTCGAAGGTAAATCGGCCAGTGGCAAAAGGCCGAAGTCTGCCATTTTTTCGTTTTTAATTTTCTGCAAGGAAAAAGGAAATTATAGTGAATGAGTCATAAGCCCCGAGCCGAAAGAACCATCCCGAGGATGTTGTGAAACTAAGTGACATTGCACTCGGCAGGTGTGCAGTCGTGCCCAAGTCAATATCACGTTGATGGTTATCTTACAACTTTTTTTTTTTAGTGAAAAAATGAATTTTTCATCGCAAGGTTATTTTCCAAATATGTAAAAAAATGTATGACTATCATTTGTTAAGACAGTTCGTGGAGATAAGTTCTATTCTTATTTAAATGACCATGAATTTTTGTGTTTGTATGGCAAATGTCATGGGGATGAAAAATGAATTTATTTAAGTTTTGCCAAGTGCTTGGCAAATATTCGAATATTACGAAAAATCTGGATCCCTAATAATTTATGATTTTTCCCATCGAGGAATAATCCAGAATGAGGTCAGGGTTTCTCGTTCAAGAAGGATCTCGAACGATCTGTAGAATCCGCACGATTCAAATTTTTTTAATATTATTTTTTTGTGAATTTTTCGAAGAATCGGGCATGTAAAAACCTTAAACAGAACACGGTAATCCAAGGTTGATACTGTGACCGATCGTGATTTATCAAAATACCAGCCCACATTTAAAAATATTCATTTTATTTCCCCCGAAAATTTCTCTTACCTGTCGCAAATCGGGAGTTAGGTTTTGAATAGAATCGAATGGTTTCGAGATTAGAATGTTTGTTATCGGTGACGGATGCGAGTTCGATTGATAACCTCATTTCTTTATCGAAAAATATAAATGATAATTGAAGGAAAAGAAAATTTCGCTGTCGGGAAAAATATGAGGAGGGCGTGTTTCTGATGAAAATAAACTTGATATAAATGTGAATTTTTTATTTTTTTTATATTATTTGCGACCGGTGGATCAAACTCAGACGCGAAGAAAAAAACTTTTATGTTTATTTTTATTGCGAGGATATTTTATAATCGCGACACAAAAATTTAACGCCCCAACTGACATTATTTTAACGCACAACTTTTTATTAAAAAAAATTTTAAGCTGGTTTTTTTTTTAAACAGAGGAATATGCTTCAATTAATTATTATTTTGATAAAGTTTTTAATATTTAAATCTTAGGATGTAGTATTATTTCAACGCCTACTGTAAAAATTTAACCGAGTTTGGGTTTGGTTTGAGTTATGAAAAATTGAATACTATTTGTTTTTTTTTTGGGCGAAAATTACAGGACGAGAAGTTTGTAGGTTTGTGCCCGACGATTGAAATTGAACTAGTAAGAATTTTTATTTGCCAGAAGTCATCCCTTAACTTCTGAATCATTCGATATCTGTCACCGACTGGAATCTTCAGATCTTGAAGGCTCGGTTCGGCAACTGCCGTTGAGCTGTCTCCGATGAGGATCTTTAATGGCGTCAAAACGTCGAAGTCTTCAGGGTCGTCGTCAACGGAATCAACGGCCTTGAATTAAGGCAAGCCTCAATTTGGCATAGAAGGGTTGTCATTTCCTCGAAGGTGAGGACGGTCTCTCCTATAACCCGCTTAAAGTGATGTTTCACAGATTTAACGGCCGCCTCCCAGATCCCGCCAAAGTGCGGGGCACCTGGAGGGTTAAACTCCAGGAGACACCCTGATTTGCAAACATCCTGACTCAAGAATCTAAGAGACTGGTACGGCCCAAATTCAGTATCCTTTTTTCGATCGGCAGACTCCAAAGTTAGGATCGCCATGATGATCGCCAATCTCCGACGAGGAATGAAGAGCGATCCAAGATACCGACATTCGGTCACATTCTTGAATTTCCTTCTACCCCCAGAGGAATTGCATCCTGCCCGATCCTCGCCATCTGCAGATATTCCGTTTTATTTTTCTGGAATCCCTTTTTAAAAATATCAGCAATTCAAAACCTTAAAACCATTCTTCTCTTCATCATCCGACTAATTAAAATTTACTATTCATAAACCACAACTTTCATAGATATAATTTCCCTTTTCACTAATGCATATTCTCTGTTAACCATTGCCTAAAACAATCTCAGAAGCTTAATAAAACACTAATAAACCTTTAATTACGACAACACGCCGCAATAAATTTATTAAATAAAAATGATCGTCCATCCACACACAAAAAGACCTCCTCCAAGTATCATCGTTCAAGCACTTAGTTTCTAGTTTATATTTTGAAAGATTATTATTACGTTTTTTAAGTCGTCGGTCAACTTTTCTACATAAAAAGAAAGATGGTCGGGTACTGGTCCTTAACAGTTAACAACAACTCTTAAAAATCGTTACATAACAGTTATTTACCTCATAGTACGTTAATGGAATAGTTGGGACATGTGCGCATTCACATATAACAATTTTTTTTTTATTTAAAAACGCAGAAAAATGAATAATGGTAGAACGTACGAAAATAAACGCCTTTGGCGTGAATAAAATTCGCGGACATTCTAAATTATTTACAAATGTGTATCAGAGATACGGGATGATGTTTATACGTACCTAACTGTCAAAATATACAACTTGTTAAAGAAAAATATTACGGATCGGCCTCCTTCGTTAGCTCTTTTACCTGATCTTTATAATCTTTTATCATCTACTGCGATTGGCATCTCCGCTATTAATACCTCATCGACTTATTAATGAGGGCGGTGGCAAGATGTTCAGAGAAAAAAGGTGTACATGCATAATTTTTGTCGACACCCTGTAGTTGGGATCTTTTGTTTGATTCCGATCGTAAATTTGATTGTTTATTGGATTTGAGATGTGTTGAAACGGATTGTTGAATAATGAGGAGTACAAATAAGAGAGAACTGGTGTACAAATTTTTTAGGGCCGTTCCAAAATTCAGTAGGAAGTATATTGTGGTTTCTTGGGCCAGTTTCATACAGTTTTGCAGCTGCTTTGTTACTGTGGAAATTCAGAGAGAAACTTACTTTTTTAAGTAGAGCTTGGACCTGAAGTTGGCAAAATATTCCAAGACCTGAAAATTAAACAGTTCTATCTCTGGTTTTCCGAAGTCTGAAGTGTAGACTTCGCATTGTACGGTGTTACGTGCTCCTCGTTCTTTTTTACGGGATTGAGGGGTGGACGTTAACAAAGGCGCTGGAGGCGTTTGAGATGTGGCTTTATCGTCGCATGCTCCGGATACCGTGGATCGACAGAAAGTAGAAGAGCTCAACGACATTAAACAACGGAAAATCCAGTATTTCGGCCACGTAGTAAGAAGTCCTGGTCGAAACCTGGTCGTAGAAAGACATCTTAGTTGAAGAATCTCGGGGACTGGTTCGGCGTTAAGTAATTGTCCCTATTTCGTTGAGCAGCCTCGAAAGGGAGCATCGCTATGATGATCGCCAATCTCCGCCGCGGAGACGGCACTTAAAGAAAAAGATCTCTGGTTTGCAATTGACTTAAGTGTCACTTGTTTAGCAGTGTTCATCGCTCAGTCAATTCAAAACTTGAGGTAGTACAGTTTAATCCTCAGGTCTCGATTTGGTTACGTGGGTTTCTTGGTAAACCTGGAAAATTTTGACCCAGCTCCTGCGGATCTCTATTCAAGATTTTAGAATCCGGAAAAGCATGCTGAAGCATGTGAATAAGATGATCAACAATTTGAAAGGCAGCTAAAAACCCTGAAATAATAATTTCTGCTCTGTGTGCTTTTGATTCTATTCTAGAGTTAGTACCTATAAAATTTTCAATGTTATATTTGGAAACTGAATGAAACAAAAAATTTAAATAAAATGGATGGAACGGAAGATCAGCAGGTCCTGGATGGACGCCCGTTTAGCTCTAGTACTAGTAGCTCTAGTAGAGTTTAGAAGGTTTTAAAAACTTCTTTCCGCTATCTAAAAACCAAGTTTAACCATTTTTTGGTCATTGGCAATGTATATGCACGACATGCTGCATAACCATGATTCAGGTTTTTCCATTATACCAGCAAACTTACCGGGCCTAGCTCTTCTTCACTATGAGGTTATCGGGCCCTCAAAATTAAATCCGGAGAATCCCAATTACTTAAATCGGCTTTCAAAGAGCTAAAAAAGCAAAAAAAAATGATAAAAGCGAATATTGCCACATTGGAGATTTTGTTTTGTTATTTCTTTGTTTCTCCTCTAATCAATTTTTTTTGTTGTTTTTAATGACCGAAACTGATATTTTAAAAAGAATGGACGTGTAATGTACTGTATCGGGGCTGAATAAGAGTGCATGTAAAAATGTAAATCAACTTCCTTTTGAAACCCAGTTTGAATACACAAGGTACTTCAGCTATTATGAAATTCATTGGAAACGTATAATTATGTAGTTACGAGACAAGTTAAAGAAGACCACGAACTGTCATGTTCGGTTTCATGAAATATTTTTAACAGAATCAAGTTGGTTGGGTGTGCAAATCCGCAACATAAGGAAAAATTATGGAAAAACCGAAAAAAAAAACTAACACCCACATATGGCAATATACACCTTGGGTGGAGCGTGAAATGGAGCTATTTCGCGGGAAAGGTTTTATGTATGCCGATCCCTAAAGCTTGTAAGTGGATTGAATTTGTAATTTTATGACTTTATCGATAGTAAAAAAAAGACAATGAAAATGACAAATAATGTAGATAATCTCGAGTTTTAAGATAAATTAAGATAGGCGTTGACGTTTTTAATGACGTGATGGCTTGTAACGTAAATGCTACATAATGAACGACTTTTGCTATTTTTCTCTGTCCGTTTAAAAGTTATTAAGGGTAAAAAAATCAGGATCGGGCATGTGTGCGTGACAGGCATATTATTCATGCTTGCACAGAAGTTCGAACTTGTTTCCTTTTTGAACCAGTTTAAAATTGTGCTTCGCGATTTTTTGTTTAATGTATTTTTTTTTTTTTTTTGTATCTTCAGCGTTAGCATGGCTAAATTTTTTTAGTGTAAAGGTCCAGTATCTTCTAATAGACACTTTTTCGCAAAATTGATATAAAATCTAATTTTAGCTGAATTCTTATTTTTTGGGCAAGTCACACTTTTGTCTGGTACTATATTATGCCTTTCGTCGTTCCGTATTTGTGAACGATAGTGGCGCTGTTGTCGATGGCATCAGTAGGGGAGGGGCAAGGGGCTAAACATCTCTGTCAGAAGTCAGGAACCTCAAAATGTAAAAAAAAGGGTTGCAGTGTCGTTTGGTATGTAATGCGTTCAAGAGTAATTTTATTTTCAGGGTGTCCCTTTACTTTACATGTTTAGCTCCTGACTTCTGAAATTTAAAGATAGAATATAGCTTATGCAATAAGGGTATATGTCTATATGTCTCAGAGTCTGGTCCCTCGGCAATTTCTGACATTTCATTCGACTCGGCGTCGTTCCCCTTTTCTAAAAGCTTGAAGGGAGAGAGTCGCCAACTAAATCGCTGCTTTCTGATTGGCAGCAGAAAATGTATGACGTCACAACCAGTATCAATGGAAGTCATTGGAAACGATTTTGGTCACAGCCAATGAGAAGACTCGATTTCGATATACTCTCCTTATTGTCTCTCTACCCTTTTCCTCTTGGGCTTGTCTTAACTGTTCCTCTTTGACTACTAAAAGGGCTTCAGGTTCTACTGTTCGGCGTTTAAAGGCCAAGGCTCGTCGGTCGGCTAATCCATCGGCTCCTCCACGCTTTAACGCCGAAATGTCTCCTTCAGCTTGTCGTTGAGTTTCCAAGCCAGCTCTGACTTGCTTTCGCTTATCATTTGTTCGAGGCACACGCAAGCTCGTCTATCGCAACTATCGCTAAGTGACTCAGGTATGAAAATAGCATTCAAAACAAATAAATTGGGATTTCCCGAATTTCATTAGAATAATTTGAAACCGAGCTCGTTCGCCTTATGAATAAATGTAAGAAAACATTAAACCCGGTCAAAGGGGTAGGAATTTTTTTTTTGAAATTCCAATTCATCATATATTTTTTTGCATAGATCTAAAAATTAGCAAAGCACTAAAAAATAAACCTGGCGACTTAAAATATTAAATAAAAATCCAAATATCATCTTGAAAAATATTACCTAACATCAAACGGCTAAATTCATTAATTTATTCGCATAATTCGGTAATAAAGAAGCATGAATGCACCTTGTACAAAGCGAATGACACACCTAACACATTCATCTTACAATAAAAACATTTCGTACACCAAAAAAATGCCCATTAACCGTTCAAAATGATTTAATGTCGTTTATAAAACAACTTTCATCTTCGATAATTATTATATTTTTATCAATACTTCATATTATTTATCTAACTAATAAAATAATTCATGGCTGAACAATGGAATTGAGAATTTTAAAAAGCTGTATACGTTTTCTTTTATATTCGAATTTCGCTTCATCATCCTTTGTGTATCTTTTCAGTATTCTAATTATAATTTTAAGAAGAGACGTAAGCCGTGAAAAATAAGGTCAAAAAGTTCTTTTTTTTTCTTCCTAATGCATAATGCAACGTGTACAATGCTTCCATTTGTACTATTACGTCCGAAAAAAGAATAACACAAAGCATGTGTTTGTGTATCAATCGCGAGCACATGTGCTACTAATGTTTATCTAGTAAACTATTTAATGTTTATAACTCGAGGAGAATTCCCATCTTCCTATCAACGGGGTATTCGGTATTTTCTTCTTCAACAAAATGTTTGAGAAATGTCTTTATGAAACGAAAACCCGATAAGATTGTGCCTCGAAGGGATTCATTGGATTTTAAATGCCCGACTAGAAGTGTTAGATTCCCCGCATGATTAATAATCCTGACAAAAATAGACGAGACTGACTAAATATTAGAAAGAGAGGTTGATCGGGATAGAGAGAGAAAGACTCATTTCATAAAAACCAACAGGTGGTGCTACGTTACGCACAACACGTTTCAAGTGTAGTATCAATAGCTTTCACACGTTGTTAAAGGCTAAAGATATGAAACTTAATTACAAGTCATGTAAAACTCGTTAAAGACTTAGAGGAATCAAATGAGGTTGGTCATTCGCATAATATGGGGATTGAATGCGCATAATTTTTTATTATGCATAATTGGAAGGAAGAGGAATTACAACAAAGTTATTTTTATCTTGATTGAAAGTAAAGTGTACAATTGGCAGAAGTGCAAGTTGGTTTTAGTTGTAGAGGAAGAATAAATTTGGATTGCCGTCGTTAGTGAGGATTTTTTTTTAAATCAAATGAGTTAACAATGTTGTTTTTTGATTGGATTGGGAAACAAATCGAAGAGATGGAGCGACGAGTTGTGTTTGAGCATATCCTCTGTCGCTCATGATAGTTATCTATTGAACTTTTTCTTGGAGTGCCTGCAATTGGCGACCATCATGACTGGAGATTTTATTGGGCCCTACAAGAGACCTTAGCCGGATCGACTGTCTTGGGTCTTGCAAGCAAACCCTCGGACATAATGAGAGATTAATGCGGTGGCTTTCCAACACCTTCCGCATCTCAGCACAAGAGCCATACCGTTAGTCCTCCACTCTGCCTCCTTCTTTCTGGATTTAAGCCTATACAACTTTTACCGTCATCAGCGGGACTGGTAGGACTGCTGCCCCCTACCAGAACTCTGACCAGATTGCTACCTTCCGGATCAGAAGGAATCTGGAGCTCGTCAGAGGCAGGTGCGCCAATCCTGAAGTAGGACTGGCAATGTTCCCACCGACTACCCCCATCTATTGAGCTACGCTTTGTTTTTTAAATGTCGGCGGGATGTTGACGGTTTCGCGTGACAATGATACCAACTACGAGGTCAATGCGAGAATCCAGAGTGGAAACCGTTACCTTCAAGCCCTTTGCCATCTCTTCCGCTGCAAGTTCCTATCCCGCCGTTCCAAATTAATTATTTACAACTCCGTCCTGCTCCCCGCTGTTCTGAGACCTGGACTTTAACGATCCGAGTCCAGCAGCGGCTGCGGTCCTTTGAGAATAAGGTGCTGAGAGGAGGATTCTAGGACCCTATGTAGATCCTGCGAGCGTGTTATGACAAATGAGGAGATCCGGAGGCTCGCTGATCAGCCTTATATTACAAGCTTGATAAAATCACGAAGGCTACGATGGGCGGGACATGTAGCACGCGTGCCGCCAACGAAAACTATCAGAAAGGTGCTGGATGGTTGTCCAACGAGCCCTAAGCCATTGGAAGGCCGCGGCTGAGGTTGGAGGATACAGTCGCACGGGATGCAGGTCGTGTGGGAGCGCTGGACTGGAGGGTGGCGGCCCAGGATAGGCCTGAATGGCGGAAACTCTGTGTTGCGGCAATAAGGCTCCAAGCCTTGTAACGCCGGTTAAGTAAGTTTGTTTTCTACACTTCAATACTGAACTTAAAAGAGTCTTACATTCAGGAATGGACAGTTACAAGCTGAGGAAAAAAAAACTCTTTAAATGCGAAGCTTTTTTCTCCTTGACAATACCACTACCAAGTGCTGTCCTTTTAAAAACTGGCCTTGACAACCGAGGCTACCTCATTGTCATCAGTAGCTACTTAAAGGTTACTAACTCTAAAAAATGTGCCAAATCAGTGACTAAGACAATATAAAACAACGAGCCCACTACGTCGATTCATCCTCAATCATTAACAAGTTGAACAAGCCGCCAAACAGATCCTCATTCATCAATCTCATCAATAAAAAAAATTGAAAAAAAAAACGATCGCGCTGAAATTGCAGAATGAACAGATTGAAAAAAAAATTATCGTGGGGCAGATGAAAAACGATAGGAATGACCAGAAGCCGTCATGAATTGATCGGGTCCACCTACCTTTCTTCAGAGGAATCGAGAATGTGACGCTGCAAGATTTTAATCTTCCATTTTCATACCGTGATGATTTGTAAGTGTGAATGGATCCATTACATATGTTACAAAATCAGAGATCAAGATCAGTACGAAAGTTCAGATTTTAAAGTTTAATATCCCCTCAAGGAGGTGAAATTAAATGTTTGAACCCAACCGAAAAAGTCGTCGCCCTTTTTCTAATTTCACTGACAGAAAATTGTTCACTAATTCGTCACACCTCATAACTTAAAAATGATTGGGCTCTGATCCCTTGACAGACAGCTGTTGGATCATTGCCATTTTATCCGGATCTGTCCCATATATATTGTAATCGCTTACTTGTTCTACTTTTTATAGTGCTGTTGTTGAAATTTTTTCAAAATAATAATAAAATTCTGCGAATGCATTTTGAGTGAATGAAAAAAAGAAAAAAAAAGAATAAGCTCGAGGCTTCTTATCAAGTTAGAACGAAAATAATTGTTGTTTAGTAAGATTGTTCGGTACTCAGGACTGTCATGTGATCTAGACTATTTATTCATTGTCTATTGTGCCACTCGCTCATTTACAACACTTTAATGTTACATTATTCAAGTTGATTTATTTTAGTTTTCTTTTGCCGGACGTCTTAGCCATGTATTAGGTCGGTTGTTCAAGTTCAAGTTATTTAAGGTGTTTAGTCTACGATTTAGAAGAGTTTTAGGGAAAGAAGATGCGAGGTAGTTTTAAATTAGAAAGGGCGATTGAGAAGATTTTTGAAAAGAGGAGGTTTTGGGAAGCCACATATCCACGCTCAATTAGAGAGAAAATAGTTAATTCGTTATCATTTTTTTGGCCAAAATATTCAGATGACTGTTTAAAGATAAACTTCGCGACTTCAATATAGTAAGGTTCCATCTCCACTGCAGTGGTTGCCACTAAGTCCATATGTTTAGCTAAGGTTTAGCTAAGGCATAGGTTTAGCTAAGGCTAGCTAAGGTCAACCTGTGCAGTGAAAATGGAACTTTATAATATTGCAATTGGTAATGGAAGGGAAAATTGAGGGCAGTAGCAGACGAGGTCGGAGGAAAACATCCAAGCTCAAGAGTCTAAGGGATTAATACAGTCAAGATTCAGCATCCCTTTTTCGTTCAGCAGCCTCCAAAGTTAGAATCACCATGTTGATCGCAAATCTCCGACGAGGAGCAGGCATTTAAAGAAGAATACAGTCATTCTTACCATTCTACAAAACCTCACTCGAGTTTTTTATTTAACTTGAACCCCTAAGGCTTAAAAGGATAGTGCTAAACAGCTAGCTTAAGGCTAACAAAAAAAAAATCAGTTAAGTTGAATGTGCCTTGAAACATTAACCCAAAAGCGTTTACAATTTATTCCCTTTCAGAAGTACAAGATTCATTAATTAAACCTTTAACCATATAATCAGTAACAAAGATGAACATGTCGTAATGACGTAATTAGAAATGAATCCATCTTTTATTTAATCAAAACGCCTGAAAAGATTAACAAAACCTACCGAGCCATAAATACACAATCCTTAAACATACTCATTACTTTTTCACCGCACCTCAACTTCAAATCGGCCAATTTTCGACCTACCCAACACAAAGAGATTACTCATTTAAAAAAATTAGCATAACTGCATTTTTCGCGCGAGCAAAAAATTCCTTAAAAGAAATGATTTTTAAAGAGATATTAAAATTGATACGATTGCTCCCCCCATCTCAAAAGAATTGATTCAATTAATATCCAGTCATAGTGAGAAGGAATCGAAAACAAGTCGTGAATAAACCGGAGGAAAAAAAAACGGAATTAACTAAAGCCCGAAACGCATTAATAAAAACGACTGCGGATGATTAATTAAATTAGCCCAATCGTTAAGTTAACCGCTTATACTTAACCTTCGGATTATAAGGATTGATTCGTTTGATTTAAGTGGTTTCTGCACTTTAAAAATCTGCCACTGACTATTTCTTTTTTCAACACGCGAATAGAGTATGTGTCCGTTGGGGCCGGGTGAACGCACATGGCACATTTTCAGTTTACAAAATATAAATGTAAATGAAAATGATGCCTTAATCGTATTCATATGACCTGAAGGTTCTTTATTTCTTCGCGAAATTGTCTTCTACTACCATTTTCTATCAACAGATTAATGATCTTATACTTTTAGAATTTTTTAATGGGTTTCAATCTGAAAATGGTTTTCAAGTCCAAAAAAACATGTAAGTAAATAAATTACCAGATATGTTTGCGTTGGTTGGGAGCACTAATTTATAACCCGTATAGAACTGGTGCCCCTCATATATCACGCTTCGATATTTACACAATGACCTCTAGGCTGGTTTGGTAGCTCCCATTTCTGACTCCTTGCTCTTTTTCGATTGCTATTCTTGTTACCTGTCCCCTCGGACATTTTTTATTTGCCTTAATCATTTTTATCGTGTCATCTTGGCAAATTTTTGCGAATTAATTTACTACTTAGCGTTTCCGCTTTGTATTTTTGGCTGAAGTTCTCGTGTGATTCTAAAAATGAGGTAACGAAGTATGTCTTTTCTCTCACAGAGTACTGAAAGAGCAAATAAATTTCTTTGAAGTCAATTTTCGCGGAAAAGGAACTAAATTTATCTTCTTCGCGGATATTACTTCTGCTGCCTAAATTCCTCCTGGTGTGATGGCAGGTGGCTCGCCAGTCGGAGCTCCTAACCAACCCGCATCCCTCGATACGTTGTCCTTCCAACGCAGCCGCGGTTTACCCTAAAACCTTGTACTTGTGGGGAGTCCATCAAGAACTTGCCTCATCTTCCGAGACGCTACGCGTCCTCGCTACATCTCCCACCAACTGAAGCCGACTTGTCTTCACCATACTAGTGATCAGTGGCTGTCCTATGAGCCTTCGGGTCTCTTCATTCTAACGCAACCTCAAAAACCCCATGACCAGATCTCTCTCCAGCCCTCTCCTGGGAGCGGACTGTCAAATTTTACACCTCTTAAAAATTTTTAGCCGGAAACCCCCATGTTGCTTTTACGCCCAAAGAAAAATTTCGAACCGCACGATTATTACTCGAACCGCTATTTAATTTTTTCTTAAATCGCCGTTATAAAAAAAATCACCATATAAATTATCAAATCAATTATTAATCTATATATATTTTTCATTTATAGCAGTAAAAAATTAGAAAATTGTTACCTTTGTTAACTAAGTTAAACTCTTAACTACTTAACATATCAAGAAACGGACATAATGACTTCGATTCTCAAATCAGATAGAAGTTTAAGTTAATCGTAGCAAAACATGTCATTTATTTTCTCCTTAAAAAAATTAAGCACCGTGGATGAGGTATTAAAGCCGTTAATTATTACCCTTTTTTATTGTAATTTGCTTTCGGAAAAATTAACTATTCTTCCGATTGAGTTGTGTGCACTAAAAAACTAATAGCGGGAATATACCGGTAATTATGTAATAATTTTCGGACATTTTTTTTTTCTTCTTTATTTTTCTTTTCTGCTGTTAATATAATTGCCCCGTTATTTTCATTCAAAGGAAAATTATTTTAATATTTTAATATGTCAGCTTGATTGCGATCCGCTTTATAAAAAGAGAAATAACATAATTTATGCTTCGAAAGGAAAAGAATAAAAAAAAAAAACAGATTGAAGTAATTATTTCAAATTCTTAATTTAATTGGTATATCAATGATGCAATACTCTCTATCTTGTATGCTAATGCTTCCTCTTGATTCTTCTTTTAAAAATGAGTGGCTTGTTTGTAGTTAGAATCAGGGACGTTGGTTAAATGGGATGTTGTGAAGAGAATGTGGCTTGTGGCAAAAGGAATTTTACTCAAGGTCGAATTGGCGTACTAGGGTAGTAGAAAGAGAGGAGACTGCAGTGAGCAGGACATGCAGCTGGTGTTCCAAGACAGATCGGATAAATGTCCAGCAAGTCTTAATGTAACGATCTTCTTTATCGATAAAATAGGAAGAAATTAGGCGATTATGTGGTTAAATAAAATTTCGCTTCGACTGTGCTCTTGGCTTTGTCTCCGCTTTTTGACCCGACCTCTGTGAGTTCAGAAGATCGAATGAACTGTTGAACAAATGGCCGTTTTTATTTATATCACGGTCTTCCAGGTCTTCAAACTTTTGTTGACTCAAGCTAAACATGCGTAAATGGTAGAGACCCTAAATTAAAAGAGACTTGTAAAATTCCAGCCATTATAAAAATTGAACGCCATGTAAAGTATCATGGCGACTGCCACAAGAAGAATATTCGACAGCCACGATCACGGTCTTCCAGGTCTTGAAACTTTTGTTGATTACCATGGCAACGCTGACTCCGAAATTGAATCAGCTTTTAGTTCATGTAAATTACGCCAGTGCATCAGCAGCCGACCAATGAAATTGATCCGCTCTAGAGCCCCTTTAGTAATGTCGCACTTAGATGGGACTCTTTCGGCTTGTGATTGGCTGGCCGCCACGACACTTGCACCATCTACCGGTGGACCATGAACTATTTTCGTATTCAAAATCGGAGTCACAACAAAAACCCAAAGTTGCAAGACCTGGAAGACCGTGATTTATGTAGTGGTAGCATTACCTTCTGCCCCGACATGCCGAAGTTGGCAGTGACCAACATGCGACATGCAATATGGCTGTATTCTGCTTGTTTATGATTAATGCTTATTTATTTACTTGTTTGTTTGAAGACCTCCTATCTTGGCTCTGTTTATCATTTGATTTATTTGTAAGTAAAATTGAGATCTCCAGTTATTATTTACTTTTTATTTTTCTTTCAGGTAAGTGTTAAGGCGGCAGATGATTCGCTAAAAGCGTATAATTTCACTTAGACTCTTGGGAACACCACGGTTGAGGTAGGAAGATAATCAATGGTTGGAGGAAGATGCCGAGTTGTAGTACAGTGACCAATAACAGGTCTTCCTAGCAGCGCGTTTGTGATGCTGTGGTAGCGCTACTAACTAATTATTCTGAAGCCTTTGAATTTAGTAAAGCTTCAAGCCGAATTACCTGTTCTCTTGCAATGCAAGGAAATTTCTCAGCCAATGACCGTGAATGTGTCAAGTGGCTAGCTTGACGACTGGTTCACTGATGCCTCACAACCACTGTACAAACAAGAGCGGGACCTACTTTATTTAGGCAGGGAATCCGAACCCTGCGACCTGTGACCCACAGTAATACTGATGGGTCACTCTATTCACATGATATACCAGATATATCAGTGGTGAATGTCATAAAAAAAACCTAACCAGCCATAGCCCAACGAGCGTGCATCTCGTCTCTCTGATTGAGAGTCGAGAACGCTGACCACTCGGTCGACTGAAGGTATTTCATTGTAAACCTATTTGTGGAACGGAAAGATTAAGGGACAAACAGGCGCAAGCCAAACGAAAAAAAAATCTTGGGGTTAAGGAATTTAGAGGATTTTGGTTTTATTAGTATGACCTATAAAGGAGTAATCATTCGCACCTCAAACGAATTTAGAGGAACGCGCTTTGCTTTCACGTTCTTGTTCATGTTGGTGCCATACAAGAAGCGAATTGCTTTGTTGATCGATAGTTTCCATCACGAGTCAGCAGATGAAGAAGTAACCATCGGCCAAGAACATGCACACTAGTTAAAATGTAGCTGACCCATTATTATGTGATAAGTCGAGGCAAGACTCCCTAATCTTTAACCGGAGCTCCTAAGTGATCGTAATTATGGATCGAGTATGCTGAAGAACTTCGGAGGTGGCGGAGTTGGCGCGTCAGACTCCTTCTAGTGACAGTAAAAGTATCAACCTTCAGATTTAAGTGTCAAAAAAATTTAATTTTTTCGCGAAAAACCTTGTAGCGGTTGCAAAATGATAAGATTCCATTAATGGCTGTCAGCTATTATGAAACTTAGGACAAGACAATGAGATAACATTTCAAGACCATATTCACTTTAAGGATGGTATACCGATATTTTTTGAATCACTGCCAAAAAACTATTCTCCCCGAAAATGAACGGATGAAAATTAATAAATAAAAACTGAACGCGTTTATTTGCTAAGTCCTACTTCCTGTCTGGAAATGACATTTTACAGCATAGTATTTCATAGTAATTAAGTAAAGAAGTGGCATGTAATATTTTAATATTTGCATATATGTTGTTTTTCGCAAATCTTATAGTCTTGCGTCCCATGTGTAGATCGGATCGTGGCGGTTAACATGCAGTATAACCGGTCTGCCTTGTGGCCGTTTTTTTTTTACCCGAACAGAGAAGGGAATAAAAATACAAAATATTGAGCTAAATTTCTTGTGATCGTAAAGTCTAACGATAATGATAATAAAAGCGCGTTAATGACTTATATTTTATATGCACTTGATAGGAGTCGTCATCGCGCCCCGAATCAGATGAGCGAATCTTGTCTGTCTGTCTGTCCGTATATCTACCTACATTTTGTATAGACGAATTTTTCAAAGTAAAAATATTTAATTTGACGTGTAATTAAAATATTTGTCAGATACTTCCTGTTTGAACTTTTGATGATGATGACATTTAAGATGATTATGTTTATGCTATTAATTCTTGTTTAAGTGTGAGTGATGCAATTTGTTTTTTTTTTTTTATTTTTTTAAAATTGTAATTAGTTCAAATTTAATATGCAGGTTGATGATAGATGTGTGGCAGAAAATTTTTTTGATGAAGTGAGATGTATCCTAAGCACATCTGGGCTTTGATCGTTTTAATAGTTATCGATTTTGGAAAAGAATGGAGGGGTTTCAGTTGCAAAGATCGGATCAGAAATGAAACCATCCGCAGACAGACGCGAGTGATGGAAGTAGTGAGGCGTGTTGCAGAGCTGAAGTTGCAGTAGGTTGGGCATGTGGCCAGGCAGGACAAAGAGCGGTGGGTAGTAACATTACCCAATGGAAGCTGCGTTTAATTCGAGAAGTTGTGGAAGACCTCAAAAACGGTGGTTCGAAGATATCATTCAAACTGCAGGAAAGGGTTGGTTCCAAAGAGCGGAGGACCGTACGACATGTAGATATTTAGGAGAGGCTTTTATTCAGGAATGGATGCAGAAAGGCTGCGGAAGGAGAAGTATTCCTTGTAGGTCTGTTTGTTTGAGATGGATCTGTTTCTTGTGACTTCTTCCAGGAGTCTGGCCATTGCTTGGAATGTCGAGATATATTCGGCTTCTTCTTCTTATAACAGTGCCAGTGCCGACTCGAATTGGCGAGCATCATGATTAGAGAGCTTATTGCAGCGTGCAAGAGACCCTAGCCGAATCGACTGTCTTGAATCTTGCACACCAAACCCTCAGCCATGATGGCTATACTAGGGAACTCAATGCGGTGGCTTTTCAACACTTTCCGCATCGCAGCACAGAAGCCATACCGTCAGTCCTCGACTCAGCCTCCTGCTTTCTGGACTTAACCCTAGCTAACCTTTACTGTCTTCAGCCTTAAGCCAGTACTGGTAGGACTGTTGTCCCCTACCAGAACCCTTACCAGATTGCTACCTCCCGGGTCAGAAGGAATCTGGAGCTCGTCAAGGGCAGGTGCGCCAAACCTTAAGCAGTACTGTTAATGTGCCCACCGACTACCCATCGGCTTCTTCTGGAGTAACGCTATGGTGTGACTTCTGATATTCATTTATGAGAACATGGACTCGCCAGTATCGTGCCCTTTGTTGTTTTATTAAGTATCCCCTATCCATCTTATTTCTTACAATGTTTCTGGGAATTCCAAGAAAAACTCACTGAACATCCAAAATCACCCTTTGCGCTGCGAACTTATTTTTTGAATCACTTTGTCAGTGGTTTGCATACACTTTACTCAAAGTGCATATTCCAAACATGATTAGCCAGTCTCTTGACCCTCGAACCAATTCACATGATTAGTTACACAAATTTGAAGTAACCATCTAACATACACAACAAACCCGCATTGTCAATAACTACAAGTATCCCATTCCATTCCTGAATTACGAATAAAAATCACGAGCTGAACCGCAGGAAAGATGACGTTTAACATAAAACCGCATATTGTATTTCACAAAGAAACTCCCGTTTTTTTTAATTGAAAATTGTGGTAAATCGTGTAAGTTGGGTAATGACCTAAATCTTGTTTTGAACCACGGAAGACTCACGATCAAATAAAACGTAGGTGGAGTACACGGCCAAATAACCGTTTTCTGTCCTAAAATATTTCAAATTTTATCGTAAACAACCGCATAAACCCCGAAAAAAATAAGGTCAGTCTCCTCGTTCGAAGCTAAAGAAACCCCAAATCCTTTTTTTTTTTACTTTCTACAGATAAAATATTATCCGAAAAGCTATTAAATACCTCGTAAAGAGATTTTGGCGCTTTGAACTTTGTTCTAAACAAAAACATGGATAGTTTAAATAATCTTTGTGTGAACGTGATTTGAAAATTGACAGATTTTTGATTTTACTTTCTTTTAAGGGTCAAGGGCAGCTTCATCCAAACGGAACAAATTATCAGTAGTATACACCTAATGTTACGGCGTTATTTTATCACTTTATTATTAGTGCACGCTATTATTATCTAAGACCTCAGACTCTGACATATCCATGTACGGTATATCAAACTGAATTAAACTGCATATGGATCTGTTAATTATTTAATTATGCGAAATCTCAGGGACGATGGCTACATTTTAGCAAAATGCCACGATAGTACAACTTTTGAATTTTTAATGAGATTTTTTGGTTGAAACTGATTTGATTTAGGTTGGAAGTTGATTAAAAATTCGGAAACCGGCTCCATTGAGTGTTCGCCGCTACAATTTTTAATGAATCAATGTGAAGGGTCATAGAGATAATTCAAGAACAATTACATTGAGTGAGGTCACATGGTCGTTTAGTAGGCGGTGCGTTTCAATGAGGCGCTTTAGGAAAAAAATGGTGAAAGAGATTAATCCCTTAAAACCGGGGAGTCATTATTTCTTGACTTAATGGCGAGAAAAAAAAGTGTTGTTGGGTTAATTGTTTTTAAGATAGATTTGTGAGTGAAAATGATTTTCACCTGAAAACCACAATCGTTATTTTTTTTTATCATGATTAATAAGTTCTAAAATAATTTTAGTAGGAAGACTTTCTTTCTAAAGTCTAAATTTGGCAAAGAAATTTTTATAATCTGTCTGGTAGCTCTGTTTTAAGTTCAAAAATTTGGGAAAGAAAATTTAAATTTAAAACCTGGAATCCATAAGTTAAAAAAATAATACTGAAGTGTTTTTTTTTAAAAGGCGCCATTTTCTTTACGTGCTGCAGCTACTCGAGAGATTATTCTTTTGTGGCAGTGTTAGCTATGAATCATTCCTCGAGATGAAGAGAACCGATAAAGTTTGCTAATATTTTGAGATAATGACTACAAACTAGTTTTGTCGTTTCTTAAAAGCTGAAAAAAATATTCCCTCATTTTCACTGTTTTTGCAAATTTCATTCTCATCAAGAAATTTTCCCATCAAACTGGTCGGCCTACGGATTTTTTCGCAGTTGCACAAAAAAACTACTCAGGCCACCCATAAGAAGTATTCAAAACCAATTTCATCAATCGATATCATTACAAATACAATTTCCAATGGCCAATTAATTTTTAAGAAATAAAAATCTTATAATCTCCATGATAAATATATTTTACCACTTTGCACCGAAAGATTTACGATGTCATAAAAATTACCTAACCAGCCTTCCTCATTACTAATGCGAGAATAACAATTTTATCCGTTTTTTTCGATTTCACGGGTTGAAAAGAAGAAATTCAGGCGCATGCGCCTGAAATGGGAAAATAAATTGCAGGATTTAAATCATTTTTCATCTTTTGTCTTTTTGCCCTGAGATGTGATTTGTTGAGTAATTTGTGGCGCGATCAGATGTTGAAATTTTGTATTGATTCAAGGCCAAGTGGATCATATGCTTCCCAAAATGTTAGAACTTAAGTTGCATGAGAAGAATTATGGGTGAACAGCACCTAGCTTTGCAATTACGTTCACTGGCGCACAAGAGAGCTTTTAGCATTGGCAGCTTGTTAGAAAGACTTAAGAGTCCCAAGAGGCTAAACTAGAAAATTCGGTGTTTGAAGCATTTTCTGTTAAATTTTAATGCCGTCGATAGATGGCAATTTAGCATTAAAACGAACCCTCTAATTAATTTTGCCACAACCCGGATATCACGAAGCTATTAAACTTGCTCTCTTACTGCATCAGCTTGTTTATAAATAAACACCGATTTGACCTACGTGAAATCCAGGCTTACCACACAAAAAAATTCCCAAACGCCAAACATTCCATTATCATCATTTCACTTTACAAAAAAAAAAAAATCGTAATTCCCTAAATAAAGATTTCACCGAAATCGAACACATCCATTTGCATTTATTAATGGTTAGCTAAATAGTATCAGATGCTATGTTAAACGTCAGTTAAATATAAACACGTCTATTAAATCTGTAAATTAATTATAATATCGGTTCTCTCGAGAATATATATTCATTTGCGAGATTCATTTTTGGAAGTTAAAACTTGCATGATTATAATAAATAACTAATAGCATGTTAGGTCGCTGAATTGTCGGTATTATATCATCGGCTGTCGGATTGCACAGTGATTGGTTTCTTCCTTTAGCGAATTATCCTCCCTTTGGACTCAATTTGATTACATTTGATTGTATGCATCATTTAAAATAAGATAAATGAGCGAATATTTTTCATAAGATTTTTTTTGCTTTTTTTAAAAATGTGAAATGCGCTAGAAGCCGGCGATGACTGCGGGGTATCTGGGGGTCTACTTGAGAGTGCAAAGGCAGTACGATGAAAGGGCGAATCTTGTTTACTCAGTTAGGATTTTCGTTCGTTGAGCGTAATCCGGATGCCTTCTTTATTCGACAAAACGAGCTCCGACATCAAGTTCAGACTGTTTTCCGGATCAACCGAAGTTACTCGAAATCGTTTAAGAACTGCATAAAGGACTAATTTTGCTTCCATCATAGCGAATTTAGCTCCTGGAAAAAAGAAAGCAAGAAAAAAATAATGTCAAGTGTTTGGAAATATTTTTCAAAGACTTTCCTACATACCGATGCAATTTCTTGGCCCTGCGCTGAACGGAATGTAAGCAAATGGATTTTTTAAGTCTTGAAGAAACCTGTCTGGCCGAAAGCTGTCCGGATCTGGAAAGTATAGGGCGTCCCTGTGTAAAGATGGAGTAAAAATCAAGGCTGTCACTCCCGGCAAAAGAACTTTGTTTTCTAAAAAAATTTTTACTTTTAATTGATCGTTTCTTTTTTTGGAAATTAGAAAAAATAATTCTTACTGCTTATTTGTATTCGGTGTTTGATGTCCCGCGCTATTAATGGAACTACAGGATAAAGTCTCATCGTCTCTTTAATGCAACTTTCTAAAAACTTTAATTCTTGTAGTTCTTTGTAAGTTGGGATTTCGTTTTGGACGGTGGCCTCGTATTCTTTTATCACTTTTTTCTGCAACCGGGAAAAAGATGCGTTAGAAGAGAGTGGAAGGATAAGAGAGGGAAAGAGGATTTACCTGTACATCGGGATGTTTGCCTAAAACATAAAGACACCAACCGACGGCAACGGATGTCGTGTCGTGGCCCTGCAATCGGAAAAAAAGCGTTTAAATAAAGTTTTCCTTGTTAGGGATTAAAAATTTTAAACTATAGTTACCGCAAACATGAAAGTATTGACTTCTTCTCGAACGTCGTCATCCGAGAAAAAGTTTCCTTCTTCTGCTGTTTCTAAAATGAGATCTAAAAATGCTTTTTTTCCTTTAAAGCAGAAGAAAAACAATTTAATTAGTTGATCATGAGAAACTTCAGACCACATTTTTTAAATTTACCGTTTTTAGCTTCCATTGAATTTGTAAATTTTCCTTTTTTCTTATCCTTAATAACATCGTCCACGAATCGATTGATCGTTTTTAAATGTTTTCGTTGCCTTCTTCCCATTGGCGATAAGTTGAAAAGAAAATCCGGCTTAAGCCAGGGCGTGATGAATCTTCTCTGAAGAATTTCGTTTAGTCTGCAAAAAGAAAAAAGAATAAGGTTTTAAAAAAATGTACGCTGACATCTTTTTCTTAAAATTTGGGTTTTACCCGTCAACTGCTTTGACGTAATCGTTGTCTTCGTCGGCTTGGGCGTTTAGATCTTTTCCCATAGCTGTCACTGAAAACAGGATCAATTTTTTATTGGAGGTGATTGGCATTACTGCGAAATTTTAAAATTTATTTAGAGCTTACCGCATATTATGTCTAAAGCGCACAACTTCGAGTAAGGCATGACGTCAAAAGGAGGCCCATTTACGTTTCCGGCTAATTTATCGGCTAAAATGTTACTCTGACGGACGATGGGTTCGATGAATTGTTCTAAAATGGAATAATGGAAGGAAGGAGTCAGCAGTTTCCTTCTGCTGTGCCATTTCGAACCTAAAAATAAAATCGAGTAGGATTGCCAAATTGCCAAAGCTCTGAAGCCAAATAAGTCCAAAATAATGTCGATCAAGCAACGTTTTGGAGAGGAAAGATTCAGATTTTCCTTATGGATAAACTTACCAGTAGACGTCAAGAGTCCTGTTCCCACCCAAGGATGCAGAAAATTATATTCGTAGCTTTTGTCTATGTGAAGATTAGAACTCAAAATGGGCCGAATGTCGTCTGCGTTTGATATGAACACGAAAGGTCTCATTCCTACCCACAGTTTAAAAATCGACCCGTATTCTTTCCCGAATCTGACGAGTAACCGAAAAAAATCTGCAACAAGCACACCAGTTGAGTTTTTCCATGTTTTCCTCTTTACGCTTTTGTAAAATTTTTTGTTTTTCTTTTTTCATAGAAAAGATGTAATATCTATTTTTGGTTTTTCTTACCGTCTTGCCCGCCAGTGAGGGAGAGAGAATTGCCCAGGATCGGGATTCCCGATGGACCAGGTATCTGAGATAAATTCCTGACAAACATCAGTCTCTTAATTACGATGCGAATTAAAAATAAGAAAAGAAAAATTAATATCACAGAGTAGTAAGACCAATATCGCCGAAGAGCAGTGATGGCTAAAGCGTATACAGTGGAATGCATTTTCAATTTTCACTTAATTCAGAAGTTTAAAAAAAATTAGCTACAGGTTAAAACTAACAAGCACTCTTCCGCACTTCCCAAAAGTCGGTGACAAACTAATTACCATCTCACCACCCGCCACCCCGTATGCATACCTGCAAGGGGAAGAATAGAGTCGCCCATCTTTAAGGTCAAAAACCTTTCTTACCATCTTTTTCTTTCTTAATACTTACTCTAACAGATAGATGAGCTAGCTTCTTAGAACCAGGGCATTCTCACTCCATCAGAGTTTCAATTAATAAAAATCAAACGACTTTGGCAATTTTATGCAAGCCCTTAGTATTTTAGGAAGATCCAAGAATTATAGACGAATGTTGCGCATCATTTGGACTGATCACATTATGTGGTATATTGTTCACCGCAAATAGAGGAAACCATTGAAACTTTTAAAGTTCTTTTTTCGGGCACATGCTTTCCCATCTACTCCACTAATTAAGAAAGAGAAAGATCGGGCTCAAAATTTAGCATGACTGCCCAATATCTGTGGTGTGACCTAATCGGCCATGAAGAAGTCCACCTCCGACTGATTGTTAAAGCAATAGCTTGGTTGAGTATGGCACCAAAGAAGATGAACCAGTAGTCGAATCGTAAAGCAATAGCTTGGTTGAGTATGGCACCAAAGAAGATGAACCAGTAGTCGAATCGTACAGTAGCTCAATTTTACTGCAAGAACCCCAATCAGCCCTCCCATTCCTTTTTTTCAGCAAATCAATTTCACCAATTGAAGTAGCTCTTTTATTTTGACCTGTTAACATCCCATTTAAAAATATACGACCACCATGTGCCATTAGCGACCTTCAACTTCATTAATCATGTTATTATCAAGATTTTAAGTCCACGGCAATAAGATATATCAGCTTAGCGTATTAAGTCATTATAAGCGTTAAGCTTTTTAACAATTAGTATAAATCAAATGAGATTCGCGTGAAAAATAATTGATATATGTGACAGTTTTCACGTAAACATCCATACCCTTACGCAGATGCTACGTAACCTAAATTGTTGAAACGTCCCGAATAATTTAACGGGCGATGACTCGTCTGGAATAAGAGAACAAAACAGAGAATTTAAAAAAAAAGAAAATAGAGAAGTAGTAACAAAGCGTATACGCTGTCAGATTGAGCTAATTTATTATGGAACACAATGCAAATGATTAACGACTAAAATAATGTATTATCTATACAACGACCATTATTCTGCTTTTATAACGTTATGCATATACTTTGTATAAAGAGAGAAAAATCGACTCTTTAAATCTTTTAATTATACTTTTCTATTTAAAATAAATAAATATACTCGACTATGATTGGCATTGAATTATAGTAATTTTCGTGTACAGAGTGGTTGTTTATGTTTTTTATAAACCGAATCCTCCTGTGTTTGATAAAGTTGAAGATTCATACGGAACTTCCATACGGTACCTGGTTATAAAAATAGATCAGAGCCATATATTATTAACATCAAGGTCGTACAGGCAACGTGAGCCGTCATAATAAAAAAAATCTAATTTTAGAATGTTTTACATTTAAATCGTTGAATGCGCTTTAAGCCATATAATAAAATTAATTATTTTTTATTTTCCCAGATGATATTAGAAAGGATCGGTGGGTGAAAAAAAAAACGAAGGATTATGTCAGGTGATAAATGTAGAGCAAGTTTGTGGCACAATTTTAGGTTCTGAGAGATGTAGATTAGGTTGAGGCGTCAGGAGATTCCTCCTGAAAGAAGGAAATGCAAGCTAACCCCTTGCTCAGAGCAAAAAAATTCATCTGATCGCTTTTTATATCAATCGTTCAGAGCGATGGACCACAACGCCTGGCAACAACTAAGTGGTTGTGTACTGGTCATGTCGCCAGAGTTTCCGGATCGGTGAAGAGCACGGATATAAAGGTGGAATCTCTAGGGAGGCTACAAAAATCGTATGACGACATAAAGAAAGTGCTGGGATTGAGTGGTTGCAAAGAGTGAGAGACAAAAAAGTGTGGCGAAGGTTGAGGGAGACCTTTGTTCAGGAGTGGGCGGATCTAGGTTGAAAAAAGAAGACTCATTTGATGCTGTGTTCAAGCTACAACAAATTAATTGATAAATAAAAAATTGTATGGGTTTCCTAGCCTGACAAATAATGATCAGTAAGGAGGACATAGTTTCTACTTGCTATGCGAGCAAAGCTCATCATAGTCGAACACCCAACAGTTACTTATGGCTGTGAAACATGGAAGTGTAATGTCCACGTTCTTGAAAAAAGCGTAGGAAAGTGGCGACCCCCTCCCCCCCCCTCCGTTCCCATCGTGGCGACCCCACCGCAAAAACGAGGAGCTGCGAAGAATCCAGAATTGATACCATAGCTCGACTTGGAATGTCCATCTGTACTGCTATCACAGCTTCGCTAGGAATTGCTGCTGTTGCCCCAGTCATCTTCACTGCGGTTCCAATTAATCCTTTGTCTTGCGGATCCTTGTCTTGCGGTTCCAATTAATCCTTTGTCTTGCCCTAATTGCTATTCATGCCTCCACTCCTTCTTTTCATCCCCCAAAATTTCCTAAATTCCCATTCATGTCAAACCGTCATAAATTCTCGAAAGCACGTGATTAAGTCAAAAAATTTCACGAGATATCGTTATTGCGAGAATGATCTATCTTAAATTTAACCTTTTCGCCGGCAGTCTCGCATCCCGTATCAATTTACTATATCATATTACATCCATGATCAAGGCACTACATTGTCAATTCGCCTTGACAATGATCCATGTAACAACAATGAAAGAACGATTAATTAATAATATTATGCGCATGCGTTTTTTGGAGGTCGCTTTTATTCGATGCAATAAATCAACAAAATTAACAGACCCATACATATTTTTTATCTTTACGTAATTTTCACGTCGTGAAAATATATACAAAACCTGATTCAATTGTGGGTGGCACATACATAATAGATATGCCACATGAGTGGGTTATCAAGATGGCACAATAAGAGACTGGCGACAAGAAAATGAATGGCCAATAATAACAATTCAATTAATAATAATACCGATTTTCTATTAAGCGCCGGGTTAAGAAATAATAATGTAGGTGCGGTTAGGTTTTTGTTTATTTTTATAAAATTCGTTATAATGCTCCGGCGATATTTTTCTACTTCTGCTTCTTCTAATACCTACAATAAGATGATTTGATAGATAATTGGTTATTCATATCGAGAGAATCCTTGAAACAATAATAGACCAATTTAAAATGAAGAATGACGTCACCGTAATTGGATTGAAAAAAAATCTAGGATGATGACGCTGATTTTGCAATTGCTGAAGAAGGATGATGGTGATTTATTGAGTGCTTGATGATTTTCTCCAAGAATTAGTTATGAATTACAGTGTCGGGATTAGTGGCATTGTAGGACGCGATTTTGTGAGAGCAGGAGACAATTTTGCTGGTATTGTAAATTCTAGATTTTTTTGATTTTCATCTTCATGCAGAGGAGCTCATTGTAGGACATCAGTATCCAGAGGACAGTGTTGGGAGTATTTCTCGAATCTTTGCTCTCCGTGATCTAAAATTGTAAAAGCTAAGCACTTAAAAGTAGAATGTGAAGGAACCTTCGATGGCCAGAGATAAAACATTGTGAGTGGTAAATCTTTAAATGCCAGGAATTGCAGTAGTTCAGTGTGAGTGTCACTGAGTGTTCAATGTTCAGCAGTTAGAGGCTCAGTAGTACGAGTATTCTGTAACTATGGACCAAGTAATGTAGTTGAGCAGCAACTAGAGGCGCAATTTTGTAATCGTTTAGCAAACAGAAGCATCACAATATTAATTTGGAGATTAGTACTCATGGAATTAGAAGCGGAATAGTGTGAGTGTGCAGCAACTAGACACTAGACTCAGTGATTGTTCAGCTTACAAAGATCTAATAGTGACATAGTTTATCAATCAGAGCCACAGTGTCGGCATTCATTTGTAATTTAGGCTTGATATGGTGGATTTAGGACAACGAGAGGCATGAAAGTATGAATATGCAGCAACTCATTTTCTTCATTGGATTGTTCAGCAATCGCAGGCTTTACTTTGCACTGAATCGTTCAGCAATAAGAGCCCTAATATTGGCACGGTTTAGCCATTAGTGGCTTAATGTAATGAAAGCACGTCACCTAGACACAAATAGTAATAGTGTCCCTTCAGCAATTTAGACCTCCATTTTGTAATTTCAACTCTCTCAAAAGCAAAGCAGCTTTTGGAAAGCTTTCAGAACTTTGGACCAAATATTGCAATAGTAGTTCTCATTTGAAAACCCGGTTTCTTCACCGCCCATCAAAATCCAGAAGTGAAAGTAAAAAAAAAATATGTTAAGTGAGAATTTTCTGCTCCTTCGGGCCCAATAAAATTCCGGACGCTCATAATCGAGGCGCCAAGTAAAATGTGCATCAATTGGTTCAGGTACTTGTCAAATGTCATGGCGTTTAATTTGAATATGAAAAACAAATCTTAACCAGATTAAGATCTTTACTCCCGAGTGATCTTTACCACCAAAACCTATCATCTTATTCTTTATTCAACCATCATAGCTCCTCATGAATATTAAAAAAACATTTTTTTATCTTCCTTTTTTCCTCTTGATACTTTTTTATCTTTCGAGAACAGATCCTAGTCGAACCGTGACATTGTTACGCGCCATGTATCTACCCCAATTGATTTTCCCACAACGATTAGCTTTTGCACCGAACAATAATTTGACAGGTAAATTACAATGTTTATAACAATTAATGCCACATCAATCACAATTTTTCTTTTCACATTAATTAATCAATAATAAAACACGTGTTAGTTGTTACGAGAGTGTAACGAACTCGCTTTTTTTTTTGTATTATTAAGATTCGCGAAAAGAAATAAAAATAATCAATGATTGACAAGCCGTATCCTTGTAAATTTGCATCATCTCATATTAACTGTCAAGACGTTTTTAAACTCTTTCGTCAGCGTTAGCTATAGAAAATCTTTTTCGCAAAGAGTGTATCGGCCGTTAAATTAGTAACAGCGACCCTGATCTAAGGCCAGATTATTGTGTTAAGTAAGAAAATAACGTTATAATTATCAGATATATTACCCATTCAAAAATAATAGTAATATATCTGATGTTGAAAATGGAAAAAAAAAATTCAAAAAGTTTTAAAGGTAAATGTTTATTCATATCAATAACAAACTTAATATAGGCTTTATTCTTTTTTATTTATACATATAGAAAGGTGTGCGCCTAATTAAAATGCCTTGGGTTTTGTTTTAAAAAATGATTTAATACTTATTCGGAACGAATGTGTATAATTAGCTTTGATATTAAGAAAAAAAATAGTACTTTTTTTTATATTATAAGAAAGAGATAAAAATCGGCAAGTTGGTCCGCCATTAATTTCAAATAAATGAGATTGTATCTGTTTGAACTTTTTTTTTGGAATTTCGGGGGTTTTCGTTACATATTTTAAAATTGATTTATTAGTGTTTATTTTTATTTATTACTTTCATCGGGGATAAACCAAATTATTAAAAGCTTCGCGTTATCTGTGAATGTGTGTTCTGGTTTTTGAGTACGGGTTTTAAAGATGAAGGTTTGATGGTGCTACTGCGCTATGAAATGTCAGAGATATACTCAATTTTCCTGGTGGCTTTTAGTTAGCTAGTGCGATTATAGTCGAGGCTGACGATTTGGTTTAAAGATACAATTACTTATATTTCGTCTTGTTGCATTGTGTATTAATCGATTTTTATTTTTTTTATTTTAGGTAAGTGAAGTTTCGAGAAAATTCGAGAGTTCCAATCTGACCCAGGACCTCGATTTCATAAGGAAAATCTGAAAAAGATATTCGTTGGCTGCGCTGAGCTTTTGATTATGACTTGAAAAGTTGGGACTTGAACTGTATGAGAGGAAAGCGGAATCATGACCCCCCAAAAATGTGGCGCAAATCAAGTCGGAAGAATTAATACTTACACAATGCTGGTAAGTTGTAAGAAAAACTCTATCTTTAGAAATCGCGTTCAACTTCCATTGGACACCCAAGAGGTGTGAACGCTGTCCATCATTAGGGTTTTTCGCGCCTAACATTTATGGGAACCCTTCCCCCTTCAACGAAATGGTCGATGAAGAGGCCTATACAAACCCATTAGAATCCATCCCATCCCTAAACGCGATTCGCGAAAAAAGGCCTAAAGGGAAATCCTAGGGGAAAATAAAAAAAATGAGATGCGTTTGCTGCATCACCCGCACCACAGCTACTAGCACCTCTAGTACTTACTGCGTGGCAAGCCAGCTGGTGGGTTTACCTCCTCTTGAAGATCTCCTCTTGAGTAATCCAAAGGTAATCCAATGTGTGTATCCAAATTGTGATGATGAACTTCACTTCACTTCACTTTGCTCTGCTCTGATCACTCCCGGACAAAATTAAAAATTAACACTGAAAAAAAAATTAATGTTGACTTCGCAACAAAAATGATTATCATTTATTTATTTATTTATTATAACGTACTTGGCTGCGTTGCACCGTTCGCGTCGCGTTCCGAACCGAACGCGAACACGAGCGCGCCGACCGCAAAAATTATTACTGCCCGAATAATTTACAATAACTAAAATTTTGTTTTCAAAATTGAAAAGCAGTTGAAAAATAAAATTGAAGTTTTAGGTGATGATAAGTAGTTCGTTGTTAGTAATTAGTAAAATGGTGATGAATGATGATGATGATGATGTTATGATTGTTAGTGTTAGCTAACCTAACTTAAAACTAACCTGACTTACATCTAACCTTGCTTACAACTAACCTAACTTATTAACTAACCCTACTTAATGACTAATTTAGAAAGAAAAGCAGAAGTAAAGACTCAAGTTAATACCATTATTAATTTTATTAATAATAATATTAACTCAAAATTTAAAAGAAAAAAATTATTTTAAGAGAAATTTTTTTAGTTATTGCAAATCATTTTCTTTATATTTCACTCTGATATTTTTTCTTAAAACTCATGAAAGTAAAAGTCTCATTAGATTGCGTTAATTATTAAGATGACTGCAAAACGAAACTTTTACGATGATAACTGTCGGACGGTCGAAGCTCAACTGACGGTGGTGGCGCTGCGCTGCTGTTTATATAGGGAGCGCTGGTGGGGGTGATGACGTCAATGGCTACCATGACAACAAGGAGGGGCGAAGACGGGTTCATGGAAAAAGGGTATATGCGAATAAGAAATGATATTTTTTCGTGACTTTTTAGTATAGATTTTTTTTCTGCAGTTTAAGGTTAGAAAAAATAATTTTGTGTTAATGTTAAGAATAACCATGAGTTTCATTCTGTCTGGCGTATGGAGAACTTGAAGAAAAATCGAAATTGCTGGCGCATTTTATGAAAGCTGGCGAAGGCCTTAAGTGCTGTTCTGGCAGCTTAATCATTTCTTCATTCAATCCTTCATCATAAACTCTGTTTAATTTTTTATTCCTCAATTTACTATTTTTGTCAATTCTCCCATTGTCTGCTTTAATTAATATCGATCTTGCCTCATATCTTAACCCACTACATCATAATTTTTAAAAACCAATTCAAGTTCCATGATGAAATGCGTTACTAATTTTAAGCAAACTCACATAAACTCAGCTTATTCTCACCGAGCGCCATTGTTTCGACCAGGTGATCAGTTTATAATTAGACATTTTTATGTGATTCATAATTCTTACAGCCATGGTAATAAAAATATAAAGCTGATACAAAAACGCACACACCCACTTCACAGTAGAAAAATTACACACTTCTTAATTAAGTAGAAAATTGCGGAAAAAATAACATATATTATTCCAGATGTAATGATTGTAAATCGTATTCTATAGTCTGAAAGGGAGGAAAAAAACCGACATAAATAATTCTTTAATGTTATTGCATCGCACCTATTCGTTCGTAATTATGTTTTTCAGATATCTCGATTAAATTAATTATTTGCTCCGGTTTAAAATAAAAAGTAACTTTCAGTTTTAAAATATATTTATGGGATATGATTTTAATTTTTTGTTTGGGAAAGGATTAATTTTACAATTTTCAGGCTCAGTCCCATCAATTTTGATTGAAATGGATGTTTCATAAAGAAGTTTCAATTTAAAAACTTGTATTTACATAATGATTATATTATAGAGTGATTTTATTTTTGATGTGAATGGGAAAATATTGGTTTATTGAATATTATGGGTGATAGAGAGAGGGATTTTAAGAAGATTGGTGGAATAAAATGGAATGCTTCCAGTGATTATTCCGTGTGAAATGTTTACTTAATGGATGTTTATGCAAAAATGCGAAAGATTTTTTAAGCTTACTCGTGTATATTGAGGATTTTGCATAATTAAAGTCAGTGACGGACTGAAGATTTTTAAAATTAGAGACTTACCCAGCACCCAGCCTTTTTAAACTTGTCACATTTTAAGATGACCGATTGCGCCTGTGTTAAACTTACCAGAAGCTCACTCAACGAGATACAGATGAGATATACTTTTAATAAGTTGCTATTATTATATACGGCAGATTTACTTGAGAGCGCTGCTTAACTTAAAGTTAAAGAAAAAGAGAAAAGAGATGGTACGACGACATGAAGAGGGTGGCAGGACTGAAATGGTTGCAGAGAGCCCAAGACAAGGAGGTGTGGCAAAGTTTGAGAGAGGCCTTCGTTCAGGAGTGGACGGATATTGGTTGAGAGAAAAAGAAGTTGCATAAGTTAAACATGGGCGAAGCCATGTAGAAAAATATCCATGTAAATCCAAGTAAAAGTCAGGCGCTGGGTTATATTTAAAATCGTTGGAAGCGATAGCTTAATGTTTTAGATTCAATGGCGGGAAAGAAGGAAAGTTGCTAAAAATAGGAACAGTTGACTAGTTGAATGTCGTTGAACAAATGGTTTTAATGTCGAAATATTAAGCATTATACTTAAAACTAAGGCCGTTCAGAAGTTGACGTTAACGTCCACTTGGGCTTTTGATTGGACATTAAAGGGGAGCTTAGGTCAGGAAGCCAGGAGATTGGATACGGGGAGCCGGCTGATATGATAAAAATCAATCTTGCAAAACTGCTGACGAGGCTACCAATGCGATGATACTTGAGATACTCTCGCACTGCGCTCTCTCTTGTTTATACTGCCAATGAGTAAGGATGGTGATTATTTGTGTTGTTTTTATTAAAACTGCGAGTAAAATTATTATTTTATTTTTCATAAAAGTCCTAAACTGGATATAGTAAATTGGTGGTAGCGGTAGATCCTTTAAAATGTGTTTCACCGCCGCATTTTTTGCGTCCTCTGGACCGATAATTTAAGAAGAAAAGTAAAATCATGCGGCCAAGGGAAAGGAGATGCTCTGAAAGGTTAACCTAAAGAAACTCCAATATTTCAGATGGGAAGAATTGGTGCCAGGTGGCCTCCTATTGTGAGTGTTTTTGAGTGGTCGTCGGAAGGGTAGCCTAAGTTTCGTTAGAAGTATGGCACCGAAAGTACCAAGACTTCTAAGATCTCAGTAATCGTTACCATTTTGCGCATTCCCACTTCCTCTTAAACTCACAGATCTCGTATCTATTTGAGTCAAATAGCCCCACTAAGATCTGCAAGGGCATAATCTTGCAGGCCTGCGCCAGAGTCGCCTGTCGCCAGAGCTCAATTAACTGCTTTTTGGTTGGCTGCGACTAAACGTAAGTTAAGTATGGAGCAGCAGAAGACGTCTGACGTGTAATTTGATTGAAAGAGATTGGGTCACAGCCAAAAAGAAGCCAGGATTTATCAATATTTTCATTTAAAAGCCACCTTGCTACTTGGCTTTGGAAAGCCCTTCGGGAAGCACCGTTTAGCTGACGTCTGTTTTAATTGCTGGATGAAATTGATGTACTTAATGAGTGTAAATGGATACCCACTGCAATGAATTGAAAATTTCACCGTTTGGAGCGCTGGCATTGAATTTGGTTCTATGGACGGAGCACTGAGCCTATAAGTACAAGAAATAAACTTATATCTGTACCTCAGAGCTAGAACGTCGAATTTGAAAACCCCAAGATGATTTTCATAAGGTAAACACGAAAAATCGCCATTTAGAGATTTTCAAATTCGACGTTCTAGCTCTGACGTACAGAAATAACAATAGGATGTACCTGAAATGCGAATTACAAGGGTTATTTCGCTCGAACCTTTATTGTTCAAAGCCTCCGCCTCGCAAAAATAAGAGGATTTAAGTAAAATTTGGGTCTAGTCGCAATTGGGGTAGGTCATTGACGTTAAAATTTAGAGAGGTTTTTTCGTTAACATTTAGAGAGGTTTCTACTGTATGCGATTTGTTTTCTCTGATTACAATTATAATAAATTAAATTACTTTCTGTACTTACCTCTTCGGAAATATTTATAATCTTCATTATTCGCTCCGAATTTATATCGCTCACGATTAGAATATTGTGAAAAGAAAAATTTATAATTAATAAAAAATATTGGTGCTGCTTCAATATGCGGTCTACCAGTGTCATATCGAGACCCTAGAATTCTCGCGACTAGTGTTTTGAGTAGAAACATTTTTAGGGAGTTATGAAGAGAATATGAAAAAAGCCGAAATTGAAAATGGTCGAAAATTTTTTTCGGCTCTTTTCAATTTCTTTTCCCGTTGGTCCTTTTCAGTGTCGACCCTTTTACAAAAATGTTGATCAAAAATGGAAAAGAGCCGAACGTCGGTCCTTTTCCACGAGAGCGGATATAAAGTGGAAAAGAATCGAATTTTGCTCCCTTTCCAAAGCCTAGGTAAAAATATGAAAGAAATAATTTTTAAAAAAATCCGCGAATTATCGGTCTGACCTTCGATTTCTAATATCATTTTCAACGTCAATCACATTTAAAAACAAATAAAATATAATTTTAAAAATTTAATAAATACGGTAACACGACAAATATCTTAGCATGCACGAAAGGAGACTGAAATGAACGCGCTAGGTTTTACTAGGTTTAAAGTTTAATTCACCGTGATTGATTACTGATCAAGGAAGAACACTGTCAACTTTTTATACACACAAGTGTCGCACAATCAATTGTTTAAGTATCCTGGCAAATAAGTCGAAAATTATGCTCTTTTAATATTTTTACCTAGGCTTTGGCTTTGGCTAGGCATTTTTTATCCGCTCTCGTGGAAAAGGACCGACGTTCGACTCTTTTCCATTTTTGATCAAGATTTTTGTAAAAGGGTCGACACTGAAAAGGACCGACGGGAAAAGGCCGAAAAAAATTTTCGACCCTTTTCAATTTCGGCCCTGTTCATATGACTCCATTTTTAAAGGAGATTTTTGTAGAGCATAGTGGGGCACAAACTGGTCTTTAATTTTTTAAAAGTTTTTTTTGAAATAAATTTTTTTAAAAAATTTTTAAAAGATTTACACTACTTTACAAGATACTTTAAAAGATTTTACAGATTTTGGCTGGTGTCTTTTTTATTCCGTAAAAATAGCTCATTCCGATAGGATTTTTTGCGTAGATTCCGAATCCGTTTTCGAAAATCTTTTATCTCTTATGCCGAGTCTCCACTTGTGAGAACAACTTGGATTAACTTTCCTTTTGCATTAACCTTTAAACCAAAAGTATGTATGGTTTTTTTTAGTCAATGGCGTTGCTTATCCAAACATTTTTTGTGTTTTTAGATGTACGTTGATTGAAAAAATAAAAGGAATTCGATGGTATAAAAGTTAATCCACAAGGAAAGTTAATCAAAGTTATGGATTAACTCACAAGTGGAGACTCGGCATTACGGTTTTGCCATAATTTGATTTTAAAAGTCAAAAAATTCAGATTTTAGACCAAAAAAGGGCTATATCATTAAAACGGCTCTTTTGATCGCAACGCCATGGTCATATTCGGACTCAGCGGTATCGAAAACATATATTGGGACCTTAATATCAAAGAATAGTTTGACGCAGTTAGCGCAAATAGACTTAGAATTCAAATTTTTGCATAAAATCTTGATTTTGGCCAGAAAAACGGCCCTAGTCAATCAGGAATGCTTTTGATCGATATCGCATAGTGATATTCCGATTCT
Source organism: Liposcelis brunnea (assembly GCA_023512825.1). Lineage (NCBI taxonomy): Eukaryota > Metazoa > Arthropoda > Insecta > Psocodea > Liposcelididae > Liposcelis > Liposcelis brunnea. The sequence goes on along the minus strand of CM042067.1, from coordinate 20,675,764 downwards.
ACGGTATCGAAAGCATTAGATTAGGTCACTTTCGCACCAATGTAGTACTTTTAAAATGTTTAAAAAATTTGTTTTGTAAAGCCTCTGAAATAATTTTTTTTTTAAAACACAAAATGGCCGCGAGGGCCGATGCTTATGGCCAGCGACTGGCCATAAGATCAAAATCTCTAGCTTATCCAATCAATCCGCGTCGATAATTTTAACAGAGGAATAATTATTTCGTTCACCCTGTACGAAAACAAAGACAGTGAGGGGGCGGTTCGAAGGTCCGAATAAACAAACCGGAAGTTGAAAATTTGTACTCTAACTACAATTTCCTTATTGCTCTTATAAGAAAGTTAGGAAAAGAAATAAATAAATAATCTGTCATAGGAAACAGTTAGCTTATTACGTCAACTTTTTACACATAACATGATTAATTAATTATAGTTAGTGACATGAAATATTTGTAAGGATAAATCCTTACTTTTTAAATGTTAAATACGAAATATTTAATTTTTTTTTTTTCCTTTTCCTTTGGGTGAAATGCTTTTTGTGATAATGCCGAAGACTTATCGGTTAATTAGAGCGGGATCCATTGACGTATTAAGAAAAGCCGATGCGTGGGGTCTTGCGCCTTTGAACCTCCCGACTATGTACCTGGTTCTTGTCGCGCATTTTGGATAACACCCAAATTATCAAATCTTCGAATCTTGTATGTAAATCGCGCCGGTATTATGATTGTCATTCAAACATTGTTCTAGAAAAATGAGCCCGAGAGGTCGATGATCTCCTTAATAACTTAATTCCTTCCAATAAGCTACGGAAATAACGAGAGCTTTTTATTTTTCGAATCAATCTTTTAAATTTTTCACTGAAATTCCTCATATCAACTTGTTTTAATCGATGATAAAAAATACTATTTAGCAGAAATTATCGCATAATTAACATGTTTATTGCGGATTAATTATTCTTTTTTTAAAGAATAATCAAAATGTTTTTTTTTTTTAAAAAAAATAGTCGAGACGGTTTTATTTTTTTTTAATCAAGGCATACGAAAATCATGTAAGATCATATTATGATGATCATTATAGCTCGGGTGGTGATCGTTAACGGCGCCGGCCTGCATTCCTTATATCAAACCTGAATTCATGGCGTCATTTGATGAGTCGAGATTTAAGGTAATCGGAAATGGCCCAAGCTGGCGAAATAAAAAATTTCGACAGAAATGCATCAAAGGATAAAAAAAGATTCACTTGTAATTATGTTTGAGCCTAAAGGTAAAAACGGGAATGACTAAGCTATATGTTACTTGTACACCTCAAAAGATCATTTAATTCAGATATCTGATAATAATAAGTTTTTATGAATGTCGAGGCAAATTTATTACTGTAATTCTTGTGCTCCGATACGATTTATGTAAACAGAATGAATTTGGTTTAATCATGTTTGGCTTTTACTGCCTCTCGGTAGATTCAGTCACTTTTATATGATTTAAAACTGGCAATTTTTTAATGGTTTTTGGTTAAATATGGAAAAAATTCCTGGGTCAAGAGGAATTAAGAGCAGAAGTGGTTTTTTTATAGCTTTGGTAAAGATGAAGAATACAGTCTTTTGTTTTTTAATGTACCGGCATCAAAGTGGCCGAGAGCGGTTTCAAGCACAGAGAAAATTTTTTGGCCTTTGATCGTGTTCAGTATTGCGTAATGCTTGAGCTTCTCAAGAAAGATTGGCTCGACGATCTTCATGTTCGCATTATTGCCAAAATGGAGTAAATGTTTGAATCGAAGATGCGTGGTTGATGGAAGTTATAGTTGAAGGTTTGGAGTACATCGAGGCTGCGTCTTTTGTCTTATAGGTAACCTTAGCACCACAAGATCTTTTTCACCATGTATAATCGGAGATGATCCTGTCGTAGAGTGTTGATGGTTTTGACCGAGGTATCGTTGTCATCGGTCAAATAATCAACAAGCTTCAGTAAGGTGCCGTGGGGCAAAAATGAAACATTTTTTAACGAATAAAAACTAAATTTGATCGATGGTAGTGTCTTTTTTTTTACCATATTTGATTGCTGTCTCGTTTTTACTCGACGGCACCCTATGTAGACGACAGGGCTTGATTACGGACACTCTTGAAGATTTGTGGTCACTGTTGGATCAGCGGCCACGGTGAGGAGCAATTATGGCCCCAAGCATGAGTATCTGTAAAACGAAATTTATGGTCCTTAGCAAGCGGGATAGGTTGGATGGGATGTTGTTGCCTAGTTGTTATAGCTAACGACGAAGTTGAAGTTATAAATATCTAGGGTGTAGCTTAAATAAGTGATGAGACTACAGCCAAGACTCGCATTGAGCAAGCTAGAGGAGCGTTTATGCCGATGAGAAACTTGAGTTGCGGTTACCTCAGTATGAATACCAGTCGACAGGAAAATAGCCATCTTTCTTGAACGCTTAATATTTATCTTAAAGACATCTAGAACATAAAAACAAAAGATAGTTACTTGCCAAAACATTTGGACGATGGAACGTGCCCTTATATAGAATCATCAAATGTTACGTCCTCCCCGTACTGTTCTAGATGATGGACGCTAACCAGAAAATTGAACTGCTGGCTTCGGCTGACCGACGTTCGTGAGCAAACACGTATGGGAAACGAGACGTAGGCCCTCTAAGACATCAGGCGCTAAAGACTAGAGTACTCGGGCCAATCCTCTGCAATTAAAAGTACTGAATTCTGCAACTCGATATGTAGAGGAAGAAGAGGGTAGAAGCAGATCATGTGGACTGAAAACTCACTCAGGACTTATGAATCTGCCATACTGCTACGGCAAAAATTAAATTTGCTTGTTGTGTTCAGAAGATTTAAGTTGCAAATCGATTATTTTCTCCAATTTTCGTTGCGAGGCTGGCATTTAACGAAAAAGTAAAAGTTAGTAATCTAAATCGCATTAGTACCTTGTGAGGTTTCTTGTCAAGAATTAAGCCCATTGAAAATTGGAACACGAATTTATAGTACTTCATATTCCTTCTTTACTTAGCCACAGGCTTAGTATTGCCCATAGTATTGTCCATGAACAAAAAATATTTTCTCCGTTAGCGTTGATTCAAATCAGCACTAATGTCAGTCAACAGCCCGCCTAAACTTCAGTTTCATATTTCAGTCACCAGGAAAACAAATACATAATTCCCTTACGCACGTGATTGGTCTAATCTTAAATAACACAAAACATAAATTTCTCTTACACGGCGCATGACAACTATTTTTTTTTCTCAAGGTCAAAATAGCTGCTGTAATTTACAGCTTAATTATATCGGTAAAAGTAGTCTTCAATAAAGGATGACATCTATTCTTATGTCTCCTCTTTATTCTTACAATTGATATTTTTTATTTTTACCTTTCTAATAGAAAACCGATGTCATTAGTTCATAAAGAAATCACTCGTCGACCGTGAACTTTGACATTGTTATAATAGTGATTCAACGCGCATGCTTTTCATACAAAACATGACCAATAAAACCTTAAATCCCAACAAATCAAATATTATTTAACTTAAGACAATCCTTTTATATTAATAAATCAAAAGAAATACTCATTAGTTCCGGCAAAAATCTTAAAAACATTCATTTCCTACTGTAAAAAAACTAAAACCAGTAATCATTTAAACAAGTGCTGCTCCCAGCGGTGGTTGAGTCATATGCAAAATAGTTTAAATAACAACCGTTAGATGGCTGTTCACGTGATAATTTTTCAATCTCTCGCTAGATGTCATTATCATTAGTAAAAGTTCGTTATGAGGATGCTCAAAAAGTAGCAAATTTTTTTCTTTAAATAAAAATTGAATTTACGTGGGATTAGCGTAATTTAAATAAAGCCGTATTACCGCCTACAGTAAATTCATTTTTCGACTTCCATTGTTATAAATTTAACAAGGCGAGGCGAAAAATGCCTCGCGGGGAAAACATTCGATTTTGCTAAATGCATAATTTCGTTGTATATTTTTCTTTTCGGAATAATTAACCCGTCGTTTCTTCTCTTTTGTTTTCGTCAAGTCTGAGCAAGTTGCAACACGATAACGTTTCGTTGCTGGGTCGTAATTTAAATTGAGAAAGTTGGGTGAAAAAGAAATCGGGAGATTGATTGTCAACTCAAGTTGAGTCACCTGCGAGCAAGTGGGTTTTTAATTGATCAGTGCGTATGCGTGGAATATGGCATGTAATTGATGGTATAAATGTAAATGCCTAAGTTACATTAACCTCGGGGCTTTTGCGATTGTTTCAATGTATCCAGCCCCGTTATTACAATTTTATTACTCGCTTATAAAGAGTAACAATGTTATCGTCGGGGTTATTTTTTTTATTGGTTTTGAAATGTTTTCCGATTTGGTGTTATGATGATATACATTACCCAAGAGGGATTTTATTAGACTATTAAAGGATGGATTTTTTTATAGCAGAATTGTTCTTAGACAAATTGATATGTTAAATTAGTGGAAGATGTGATTGTGAAAGGAAAAAGCTTGTGAAGATTAAAAAGAGTTTCCGAGATGTGGCTGAGGCTTTTCATCAAGCCATTCTCTTCCCTAGCAAGTGTTTATTCCGTCATTCTAAATGGAGAATTTTACAAACTTTTCTGTGTGGCCCGTTTAAAATCTTCTGCGGGATGTGGATTTAACTTTAGCCGAAGGTTTTAAGGTTTGAGCTGAAGAATAATCGCAGTTCTTTGAAATAAAGGGTGCTAAGAAGGTTATTGGACAAACGAGGAAATTTGAAGACTCACCTGCCGTGGACAGGCATCAGAATCGGAATCCGATTGATTTTCATTATCGTTGTTTTCTTTGTAATCATTTATCATTTCTGCAAAACTTTGTTCCTCACTTGTTACAACAAAGTCATCCACAGTTACATAATCTTCACTCATCACATCATTCTCTTCATAATCTTCACCCTCAATCCATCTTCACCCGCAATTTCTTTTTCATCTGTGGATTTCTGAAAAATTTGAAATATCTCCGAAAAATTCTTTCCGAACCTTTGTTAAATCACCAAAAAACCTTCCGAAAAACAAACTTTTTTTGAAATGTCGTATGTTTTTGAAGTAAGTCATATTATTCAAAATTCGTTCATCTTCCATTGGACACCCAGGAGGTGTGAACGCTGTCCATCATTAGAGTTTTTTTAGGGAACCCTTCCCCCTTCAACGAAAATGATCGATGAAGAGGCATATCCAAACCCGTCATTTCTTAAGTAGACAAACGTCATACAGCAAAATTTTAAATTTGAGCGATTTAAAGTCTTTACAACGGACTTACTCACTAACAGAAAAACATTTGACATGAAGTCCTTTCCTTATATTTTTGTTTGAAAGCCACGATATCCCCACGACTAACCTGTAAAATATTAACAGCAGCATGAAAACTGAAAGGCCAAAATAACACTTAGAGCCAGATCCCCAGCTTTGTTGACGTCATTTCGAGACACGCCTAAGGACGGTCCCCCGGGTTAGGGAGGTGCTCCGGAACTATGCCATTAAGCACCCGTAACGCCCAAATTAGGTTCACTGACTCAAAAACGTGTATTTCGCTACAGAATTTCAACTGACAGTTAAAACATTTTTCAAACCTATCTTATTTGATGACTAATGCTTTAAAGTTCGGAATTCCTCCCCACATACTTACATTTTAAAATCTGAACTAGGGTATACAATTAATTATCATTTAAAAGATTATACATCAAAGTTTTAAACGACCTGGAGTCTCCCCAACGGGCTTACTCCCTAACCAAAAGAGTTGTACATCAAAATGTGTTTAAAACGACCTGGAGTCTCCCCAACGGGCTTACTCCCTACAAAAAAATTTGTACATAAATATAATTTAAGTAATACACAACAAAAAATAAAAAACACACTCTTATAAATAACTTAAATAAATAAATAATACAGAAGCAATCTTAGAGTTATATGTTAAGAATATTAAATAACACATTTCATATAGAAAATTTAATTTAACCGACCTGGAGTCTCCCCAACGGGCTTACTCCCTACCAGAAAAAATTATTTTACATGAAGTTCTTTCTTTATATTTGTTCGAAAGCCACGATATCCCCACGACTAACCTGAAAAATATCAACAGCAGCATGAAAACTGAAAGGCCAAAATAACACTTAGAGCCAGATCCCCAGCTTTGTTGACGTCATTTCGAGACACGCCTAAGGACGGTCCCCCGGGTTAGGGAGGTGCTCCGGAACTATGCCATTAAGCACCCGTAACGCCCAAATTAGGTTCACTGACTCAAAAACGTGTATTTCGCTACAGAATGTCAACTGACAGTTTACATATTTTTCAAACCTATCTTATTTGAATGCTTAAAAGTTCGACCCCCACCCCTTACATTTTAAAATCTGACTTGCGTTTATAGTTTTTCTAAAAATCTTACTATAGTTTTGAACGAATTTTAAATTATGGAAATTCTAGAGTTTTGAATATCTTAAATCTCTTGACCTATGCAGAGCAATTTAATAGTTTACAATTGTGTAGCCAAATGATGATAATGCATTTCACTTCACTTCACTTCACTTATGATTAACAATCCACAAAACTTTTTAAATACCGGCACTTACACGTTAAAGATAACTTTTTTAATGAATACCGTGATTCACTGTTACAAAAATTAATCGAAAGGCTATGGTTCACACGGTTTCGGGTTGGTCCCGGCGTTCGCGACAAATAATTTAAGAGGATTTAATTTTCTGTAAAATTTAAATCCATTGATTGAATGTAAAATAAAATAGAAGTCATTATGCTTTGATTTGTTGCTTAGTGTTAGTAGTTATGATGATGATGATTGATGAGGATGAGGTTATGATTTTGATGTTAGTATTATTAGTGATGATACTTATTTACTAACCGAACTTAAATTACTATGGCCTGAACTTAATACTAATATGTAAAAGAAGGAAAAGTAGGAAAGTGAAAGCCAAGAAGAAGTAAATAACTTAAAACTATTGTCCTAGTTAATATTAATGAACAAATCTCACCATAATGACTTCATATTATATTCTTAAAAAAATTATTTAAAATCCTATTAAGATTTTCTTGAAGCAATTTACCGTAATTATATTCCGCACTCAAATGTTAAAAAAAAAATTAAAAATCTTTTAAAATTAAGTAAAACCAACTTTACACGATGTTCACTCTTCGAAAGCCGGAGCTCGACTGAACTAACGGCGCTAGTGTTGCGTAGTCGTTTACAAGATGGCGCTGGTGTAGGGGGAGGGGGAGTCGCTTAGTGTAAAAAAGGAATATGTCTACAGAAAACGAGTGCATAAGTGCCTTTTTGCATTTTCCCTTTCAAAATTAATGAAATAATTGTTATTAGGACTATTAGTCATGAATATTTATACTCAATACTAGAAATTTTAATTAAAAGAATTAACAAATAAAATTTTTTAATCTTGAAAAAAAAACCATACGATGTTCACTCTTCGATAGACGGAGCTCGACTGAACTAATGGCGCTAGTGTTGCGTAGTCGTTTACAAGATGGCGCTGGTGTAGGGGGAGGGGGAATCTCTTAGTGTAAAAAAGGAATATGTCTACAGAAAATGAGTGCATAAGTGCCTTTTTGCATTTTCTCTTTCAAAATTAATGAAATAATTGTTAATTACGGAGGCTCCGCAACCAATTACCGAAGACATTAAAACGAAGCAGTTAGTGTGGTTCGGACACGTTCAAAGAATGGCATAGTTTAGAATCCAAAAGCAAGTGTTTAAATGGCAGCCTGTGGGGAAGAGGAGACAGGGTAGACCGAGAGCTAGTTGGAGGGATGGTGTTGTGGAGGAAATGAGGGCCTACAACTTGGGGGAAGAGGACTGTCTGAACCGGGAAGAATGGCGCTTGGCAGTCCGTAGACGCCATCGTACGTTATGAAACCAACGAGTATGTATATAGAGGATAAAACCGCAGCGGTTCCTTGAACAAAATAGACCCCTTAATCCCCAAAAGTCTCCATCTATTCCCTTTTCACAAAATTTTCTGGTCTGGTGAGTCCCTCACCGTACTTTAGAGAAATGGAATCATTGTGACTTTTCACGAATTCTTTCTGTAAAAGCTTTAGCTAAAAAAAAACCACACTTCAAATAAATAGATATAAAAAAATTCGTTTAGGCGTTGGTCGGACTACAGAGCCGGTGGAGTAGAATAGCAATCATTTACAAGAAAAACGTACTTCCAAGGGCAATGGCACTTTTAACTTCCACACGAAAACCACCTTATTTCACAAAAAAAAATCATACTTTTCAGATAAAGATAACCTGTCTGCCTATAACGACTTCCAGTCCTAAACACAAGCTCTAATTACACGTGTTTTTGATCGAGCGTTTCGGGGCGGTCGACATATGCAAAGTCAACTTTTGAATTTCATTACCATTGTTAAATCAGTCTAGACTACGACTTCATTTACTTACAATTAACTTATCATTATAAAAACAACAAACATATACCTATATCGACCTTTTCGTTTCAAAACCGTGCCAAAAGAAATCAAGATCGACAGTCTCATTGTTTTTAATTAAAAAAAGAAACTCGATTTACGCTAAAAATCGGTAAAAAATACTTGTCGGCAATGACCAAAAACCCTTGTACTCGCATTATAATCATATACTTCTTGAAATTAGAATCATTATCAATGCGTGCATCAGCCTTTTCTTTGGAAATCAAAATTATAATTAGTGGGTGGTGTGCCTCGGGAATTAATTAATTAATTTATATAAACCGACTTTTTGAGAGGTTTCATACTGAATCACAATCAAGTACGCCTCCTCAATTATTATACTTAATGACCGGAAATCTTTTTAGCATCTCGCAGATTATTTTATTTATTTCAAGATCAACATTGCCATAAAAGATATAGATTTGATTGAAAATATTCTTATTTATTATTATGAGCGCGAGTCTTTGTAAACATTGAAAAAGCACCCCACTGAGTCATTATTAGTCCATACTCGTATAATCTTACAAGTGTCAAGGTTTTTATATTGTCAGTACCTACCGAAAAAAGCTTGATTTATAAGATCGAAGAGCTCCCCATTTAAGGATTCCCCTCACAATTGTCAAAAAAAATTTTGCCTTGGCACGTCTCTTCAAATTCGTTATTCGATCATAGTTTCAGATTTGTAAGAAATATTTACTCTTTATCGGCGCGACGCTTTCACAATACATTGAATACCTACACGTGCTACCCGTCGATATATCGAAACCAGGCGTGGGTTATTTTAATAACCTGAATTTAATTTTTTTCTTTTTCGTTTTTTTAAGTTTGATTCTCTACCCCCACGGAGTGAATCCTCGAAAACCTTTAATTAAAGCTTATTTTCCCCCTTGGATTAGCTCTAATTTTATTGATTGTCGAGTTTTGGGCGTTTACAAATGTTTTCTTTTTAAGTATTTGCTGTGTATGTATTAAGGATTTCATTGTTTTCTCTTCTCTTCAATTTATTAATGAAGTTGGTGAATGCGTCAGATTCAACCTACATGAAATTGGGAGAGAGGTCTATTTTTAAAGGAGTCAAAATCCTTTTCAATCAAAATGTTATGGCATTTGCTTAATAGGAAAACCCAACAATTACAATAATATTCTTATAGAGATGATAGAGCACAATATACGATACAGAAATTAAACATGAAATTTGAACTCTGGCTTTGACGTCCAATCGCAGGAGAAGTTGTTGGTCTTTGAAAATAAGTTGTCGCGTAGAATTTAAGGACTGAAGTGAGATTCAATGTCTGAGCATTTAAGCTTTGAATCCGTCATACTCTGAAAGAGCCGTCAAGCTTTGGTGAAGATTTTCGAAAGCTCTTTAAGCAGCTCTCGATCACTAGTGTTTTCAGACTTGAGATAAACTTGGATGGATGTGGCATGCAATGCATCTGGGGATGTGAGCCAGTACCCTGAATGTTTCGAACCCCATGTTGTGCGCCAAAATCTGTCGCAAAGTTGAAGTTAACGAAAATAAAAATCTAAAGCTAGCGAAAAATGACGGCTCTTTCAGAGTATGACGGATTCAAAGCTTAAATATAAATAGGCCTACTAATTTATGAAATGGAAAATATTTATTACAGACCAAAAATACAATACAGACTTTTACGAAACGATAGAACACAAAACAAATTCGGAAAACTGGAAAACTCTTTTATTCGGATAATCTTTGAGAGACTCTGATATTCGGGGAAATTGCCATGCATAATACAAATATATATTAAGACTAAATTAACCACTGCTGGGTTAATTAGTCAATTAATTTTCGTTTGCTAACAATAATTGTTCAAACTTACCCATCGGAAGCAGAAGTTCAAAATGGTTAAATTTACTGTCTTCTTTTGTTACTCCTCCGTGCCTGTAAAATGCTATATGAATACTTGTCTGCAACACGGGTGATAGCCTCGGTCTGAGGTGCTTGTAAAACTAATCCGAACGTGTCAAGAGCTATTTGTTCCGGCCTTTCCTTAGACAACCCATGCCATTGAGCCTCGATCCGTTCCTATTCGTCTGCGCATTCCGCATCAAATTCCCACTCTGACATAATGAAATGGTTTTTTTTTTAAAATATGCAATCGAAAATTTTAAAAAAAAACGTTAAATGACGCATCCGTATAACCTTGGATTCTGCCAGAATCCAAGAAATCGGTAAATTTGCTCATTTGATGGAATTCGTTCGACACGGATTCTGTTAGAATCAGAGTCAACCGAATTCCAATTTCTCGTTAAAAATTTTCGATCGGATTCCACTGTAGTGGAAAGCCGGAAAACTCTGATTCGCGCAGAATCCAAAAAAATAAGTCCGACGAACAAATTCCATAAAATAAACGAATTTGCCGATTTCTTTGATTCTGGCAAAATCCATGTCTGGTACATTTTTTCGCAATCAGTTAAAAACAAAACCCACAAGACGACGTCTTTTTTATATGCAACACGGGTGATAGCCTCGGTCTGAGGTGCTTTTAAAACTAATCCGAACGTGTCAAGAGCTACTTGTTCCGGCTTTTCCTCATACAACCCATGCCATTAAGCCTCGATCCGTTCCAATTCGTCTGGGCATTCCGCATTAAATTCCCACTCTGACATAATGAAATACTTGGTTTTTTTGTTAAATATGCAATCGAAAATTTAAAAAAAAAAACGTTAAATGACGCATCTGTATATAACCTTGGATTCTGCCAGAATCCAAGAAATCGGTAAATTTGCTCATTTTATGGAATTCGTTCGACACGGATTCTGTTAGAATCAGAGTCAACCGAATTCCAATTTCTCGTTAAAAATTTTCGGTCGGATTCCACTGTAGTGGAAAGCCGGAAAACTCTGATTCGCGCAGATTCCAAAAAAATCCCTTCTCTATATAATTTTTTGATTTCTTCAACAAACGGTTTTAAAAACTCATTTAGGTCAGGCCTTTTCTTCCCAAACCAAAGACTGATCATTAATATATTATTTAGCCTTTCTTTAATTTTAAGGTTATTAATTGTGGCTAATATTGGCCACATACTAAAGTTAGAACTTTTAAAAACCGGAGCTCCGTCTACGCTAAAATTTATCGTAATTAGATCCGGTATCCTTGGAAACATTTTCCCGTCGCAAACATTAAAGATAGGGTCCTCAGGGGTATAAATGAGACGGGGGGTAAAGATGAGACACCCTTTTTCGAAGTTTCTAGACTGAGGTCTCTTCAAAAATGCCGTTGTCTCATTTTTACCCGTCTCATTTTTACTCCTGAGAACCCTACATTAAAGGTTATATCCAAGTTATATTTTAGGATATACCAAATAGTCGCAAATGGGGTATATATTTTTTTAATAATTTTTTTATATCTCCAAATATATTTTTTTTGTTTCCAAATTATATTAAAGATATAATCTTTTTATATACCCGATTTCCGTGTGTATTTTTTTCCAGCCCTTATTGCGCCTTATTGAGTATAGGCGCAATAAAGGCTGGAAAAAAATATTCTTTCTTATGCAGGCGGCATTATCGGTTTGTCGACTAATCTTGGCGACCACTTCAAACTCCTCGCTCCACTCTCCTACTGTTACTTCCATCTCACCAATGTCCACCTCTATAACCTCGATTTCCTGAGTCCTGTACTTCTCGATCACCTTTCTAAGCCTTCCAATCTCTTCCTCATACTCTTGCCTTTCTTTCCTCCATGTTCCTTCCTTCTCTATCGCCATCGATCTCGTCGCCTTTTCAAGTTCTCGATAGTGGTCTGCCCTCTTCTTCTCTCTACTGCTCTCTTTGGACTGGAAAAAAATATTCTTTCATTTCGTCTGACGGCGCTGCAGTTGAGAAAACAGAAGAAGGCCTTGTTGCACTTTTTTCCTTGTTTTTCTTTGGCCATATTATTCTCAGGGTAAAAATTAATCGGGGTCACCAACGACAGCATCTTGGGGCTCGTTTCAATTTTTTCTTGTTTCCATCTGCCCTTTTGATTAACCAGCTAGCATCCGCAAACAGTAACTGGCAATAATTTGTTCCTGCTTTTCGACTTTGTCATATTCATCTGGAAAGAATACTAAAAATGTTGTTCTTTAAAATGGAAATCAAATTGAGTAACGACATTACATACATTTGTGTTGAAATATTTGTCTGATTTTATTTATTTCTCTAACCGAAAGAATTTTTATAATTCAACCCGTTTCCCGGTCAATGCATTGTATGAAGTAAACAGTCGGACAAGTTTCTCGTCTTGAGGTACATTAAAGAACGCAGAACTGAGATTCTTTGACTGTTAACGTGATCATTGACAAGATTAATTATAGTCTCTAATTAAATGCTAAATGAAGTTGCAGTAATAGGCTCATTTAAACAAATGTTCAGACACCGTAATAAAATTTTTTTAGTGAGATTGTAATTCTTTACCAATTGCAAGTGGTGAGAATGTAACAAAAATAAAATCGCCAATGAATTTTTTATTGATAGTTAAAGGTGAAAAATGGAAGCGTTAATCCCCCGTAATGTCCGCGCACATTGAACCTAATTTTTTATGATACAAGCTCGTACTGACCTGAAGATAAAAAGACAACTTCGGGGTAAGCGCAATGAGATAATACTCTTTAATCATCAAGTCTCTGTCTCTGTCCATTGAGTAATACCCCTGTGTCCCGCATGTTCAAGGAAGGATTGCCAGTGGATGCGAAAGAAACTTTGTGAGAGCTGGAAATTTTACTCTTCGAAATGTTTGCCATTTTGTTATTTCTAAAAAATTAACCAAATGCAAATCATTTGTCAACGACATTGCCATTTTAAAGTATCAATTACAATCTAGATTTTATGGCCGCATTCCTGAAAACAGAAACGGTATACTACTAAAGATAATCTCAACAAATGGATCTTTTCATTAGGAAAAATATAGTATCGTTACTAATTTTTGACGTGACAAATTAAATGGAAATTTAAAACCAAATTAAGGCTGTCAGCAGCTTCATTACTTTTGTAGAGGATGTAAAGATATTCGAAATACAAAGAAAACGAGGATAAAAGTCTTTTTCATTATAAATTTTAGCCTAACCGACATCTTTATTGACTTATTTGATCAATTATAATTGCAGATGTTGTTGAATGTTTGTTCTTGCCGTGCAACAGCAGTAGGGTTGCCTAAGACTTCTGTAATGAGGATTTTTTCGCTTGAGTCATGAATCACAATTTGCTTACTAATTATAGTTGAAGCATTGCTACTCGAAGAAAAATACGTCCGTGGAGATTAGAATCTTGATGGCAGTCTCGATGGCAGGGAGATTCGATTCGATAGGGGAGCACCAAAGAATGACATTTAATGTCATTCTCGTTTACATCTCGCCAAACTTTAACATCTTCGTCACTTATTAATTTTTTCTTAACCATTTGTTGCCAGTAGCGATTCGTTTCTGTACAAATATGTTTGACTAATGAAGGTGGAAAAAGGGTCAAAAAGATATCCGAAAAAGAACTGTTAGCTGATAAACCGGATGACTTCTGAATGCCAGGATTTTTACATTTGAAAGGTATGTCTTGAGGTTTGAAGTAAGACCCAAAAGACCATTTACGAGGCGGGCTCTTTTTTTTCTTAGGGCTAGCTTTAGTAGGAGAAGGAACATTTTTAGAGCTACTGGTGGGACTACCGACACTGACGGCGGCTTGCCCTCTACCCCTTCCCCTCCCACTACCTCTCCCTCTCTCTCTCCCTCTCCCCCTTCCTTTCCTTATATCCTTATGTTGCTTTTGACCAATTAAAGACTCATACTTTACTTTTATGGTTATTTTTCAACGTATTAACTTATTAAAAAATTTGAGGGAAATCCGCTGGATGGTTCTACTCGTAGCGCTAGTGTCGTTTGTAAACACACATCTAGAGCTCAAAAAAGCTTGTTTTGGCCGTTTTCCTGTTGTTGGATGAAATGATTTCAATTCAAATAAGTATCTAAATTTTAATAAACAAATTACGAAAATTCATGTTGAGTAATTTTATACTCTGGCTTCGTAAATACGAAATTTTAATAATGGCTAATATTCATTTTAAAAATTAACTTTTCACGTGGATCATTAATTTAATTTAATTGAACGGAAACATTACGCTTGTAATATATTATTCGCCACACGTAAAATTTTTATCTGATAAGACATCGAGTAAAAATTTTGGAAGCTATATAGTTTTATTGCCACAAATAATAATTATACGAAAAAAATCCGTGGCACTAACATAATTTTCGAATTAATTAAACTTATACTATTTTTTTTTATGAAATGAGTTTTTAATGCATAAACATTTATGCATTAAGTAAGGTAATATAAGCAGCTTTAAAAAATAAGATTTCTTCCCATTCATGAAAATAAAATTGGCTGTGTAGGTTGAAATTACACAGGTGAAAATTTTCGCCCCGTAAAACAATTGTTTACCTCGCCACGTTTAAAAAGTTTAAATATTTTTTTAAAAGAAAAATTAAACCTGCTATCTGCCTCGTTTTTTTTTTAAACCATTAAAGATAAGAACCGTATAAATGGAAACGGTTTTGAAAGTGGCAATATTATTCACAGTTGCTAATGCTTATCTTTGTAGGATTCCTTTCAACATGTCAGTTGGAATCGTGTCTTTCAGTAACGCGCCTTACCGCGTTCGCGATTCTTTTATTTTTATAATTTTTTGTCGTCGTGTGATCAGAATTAATTAATTTAGTATTAACGTGTTTCCTGGTGTGTGTGCTGTTATTTATTCGTTATTTTTTTTAAATATCTCATTAAGCACTCTGATGACGTTACAATTCCAATAATTTTTAGTGGAAATTATTAATAATCACGGATATATCCGAGGTCGTTGTTAAAAAGAACGTACGGTTCGCCCACACAAAACTCCCAAATTTTACAAAAAAAAAAAAAATCGCATCTGTCAAATTATTGTCTTTGCCTCATCCCGAAGGAAAATTACTCACATCTGGCGAATTAAATAAATCTTGCGGCTAATTTAAAATAAGTCTGTAATTTTATGCCAAAAAATTATAATTTCCTTCAAATTGTTTTTTTTTTTTATTTCGCGGTGAATTTTCCACCTTCGAGGGTTTTTGTGTCAAACAAATCAGTGTTATTAATGTCACTACCGTTTACATCGAAAAGGTGTTTTCCCGCAAATTTTTTTTGGATTAGGATCCTGAGTGCCGGGTTCGAATGGATGAATAAAACAGTAGAGGAATGTTAGTTTGTTTCCAGTGGCGGTCGATCGGCCGGCAAGTCATGATCGAAGAGCGTATACCGGTGTGTCACGGACGACGCGTTCGAAAAACCTGAATCGGGTCTCTAACCTTAATTGCTTAGGTCGTTTCTCTATGGAAGAATCATAATTTATTTTGGTTTTTTTTTCGCGTGTGTGTTGTGAATAATTTTTTTTTGGAGGTTTTTGGGATGAAAATGATAATTTTTTTTTTCGAAAGACGAGCAAGGCCGAGAATTGCGAGAAGTTTACGTTACCTGATTAAATGTTTAAATGTTAACTCACCGGCTAAGTAATTGTTTGTGTAAAAATGTTGAGGAAATACCTCGTGTTATCACGTTGAATCGTCGGTTTTTTTTATGGTTGAGAGATAAGGAACTGGAAGCGTTTGAAAAATGGAAAAAGCGTGATAAAAAATTTTTTGATGAAGATGGTGAAAATGGCAGTGTGGTGTTTCTCAATGGATTGATTTTGTTATTTAATCTCGGTTATGTATTGGGTGAATGAGCAAAAATTGTTATGAGACAAGTAGATGGGAAAAGATTTCGAAATTTTACAGAAATCGAATTCGAAGTTCTAATATCTTAATTTGAATTAATTGAACACTCGAATGGATTTTTGGCTTCAAAATTTTTAAATAGATCTCTGAAAAAAATTTTCAGTGAGGACATTTATTTTTTGCTGAGTTTTTGTTGCCAGTCAATTTCGAATCGATGTGAAATTTAATTTTTATCGGTGCAACTTCTTTTGAATATGAAAATGAATTTGCCAACGGCAAAAATGGACGACGGTGCTTCCCACGGGCAAAGTTGAAAATTTTTTGATAGAAATCTACTAAAGAGAGCCTTGTGATTTATTGGTTTTATAGCAGCATGCAACTTTTTTGGTCCTGTAGTATAAATAATCGTTCATACGAAAGTCACACAATATTCATTATTCTATCTTTAGTTTTTTCTTGTTTTATAAAACAGTTTAATTCGTATTTGAACTCTTCAACAACTTCTAACCTATTTTGAAATCTTTGAAGCTTTTTTTTCCCAATACGTGTCTTTATTGGAGTAATTATATATGCTGACGTTCCTGTACCAGAAATCGGCTGTGTCTCCCTCGCCTTTTTTTTGATCTACTCAACTGTTAATATTGCAACTTGAATAAAAATATTCTACTTTATGAATTTGATTTCAGATTTCTAAAAATTTTGAAGAATTTACCTATTAAAAATTTGGGGGGAAAAATGATGAAACCATGTAATCGCTTCAGCAAAACTGTAATTCGTTAAATAAAAAAAAATAAAAATTTAAAAAAAACAGTTTTTAAATAAATAGGAAAAGAACGTAAATTAGGAAAAAGACCTTTTAGGTAAAGTCAGGCACAAAGAGTTTGGATGACATGTAAAGGTCCTCGGATCACAGAAATTTCCGAAAGTTATAAAAATATGTAAAGAATAAATGGCCTAATGTGACAGGGGCATATTGTGAGCACGTTCAGCTTTCTTGACAAACGAATCTAGTTATCAAAGAAACAGATTCCTCTGCATAAATCAGTAACATCATCGAAAAAATCAGTAACCTCAGTGGCATCTGTGTTTTTATCTGTCACTCTCTATACGATTTCTTCGGATGGTTTTTGTTTCTGATTTTTTTCATTTCTCTAATTTTCTTCTTCAGTAGCACGCTGCTGTCGCTTTTCTTCGTTTTTATCGAACGTCCTTCTTATGATGTTAAACCTTGGTCTCCCTGTTTAGCTTTTTCCTCGGTGGCACGAAAATCTTCTTCTCTTTCTTAATTTGTTAGTCCAATATTGTTTTCACCCTCTGTTCAATCTGCCAAGTCGACAAGTTTGATTATTAATCATCAATCCTCTCGAAAATTTTCCATAAGAGACTGACGCAATTCTAGAAACCAATGATGCATTTACTACAAAAGAATCTTCTCAATTTGCCTCTTAATATTCTTTCATTATCCAACACCTGCCTCGGTTAGTTAACATTATCGACAACAAGCCAAATGAAAAAGGAACATTCACATACGAAAACTTATATTATTAACAAATAAAATAAATAAATTACATCCAGAACTGCCGGTAATTGTCGTATTTTCGGCATTCATTCCATCACAAAGCTTAAATCTTACCGAGTTTCGACTCGATTAACAATTTAATCGGATTATAAAATAATTTAAACCCAATAAAAAAAATTGACTCGATCAATAAAGAATCATTCCCCGGATGAAAATTGCGATACTTTAATTGAATTAATCTGACACAGCGTACTATACGTTACACATTACATTTTGTAATACATTATTTATCCGTTACAAAATATTAACTGGTTTTTAGGATCGAGTTAATCTAATGAACAGTCGCATAATTTACAATAAACTCGGCTATTAAAAAAATTTCATTAATTACTTGTGGGCAGATTAATTTGCAATATTGAAGAAACTTCCTCCTTAAATTTTTAAGAAAATAAATTTTAGAAAAAAGTTTTAAAAACGTGCGAGAATCAATTAACCTTGCCTACAGCTGTCATCTAGTTAGTAATCGTGATGCACTGTTTGCTCCGATAATGCTTTTTTAAAAATAGACTCCAAAAATTTTTTCCATTGGCTAAGGCGCCAAACATTTTTATTTATTTATTTGTAAGTGAATTTCAGGGTCGGCGAAAGAGAGAACAGCTTCCCCCCCAAACAAAATGCTTTTAGTATTCTTTCCCCGAAGGCGTAAAATCGCATAAATGAGTGTCGCCGAAGCCTGTCGTGGCTTTAGGAAGCTTAATTGGCTGAGTTTATCTTAGGTTCGAGGATCGTCGAATTACTCACGGCCCGAAAACGGCTGAATTTCGAGTTTGTTGGCGGTTTTGCCAGAGCCAGTTTGAGATTTCTTATTTGGCCACTTTCAAATTTTCAGGCTTGGGTAAAATAGTTGAGATTACTAAAAGTATTTATCTTAAAACAATCAAAATTAAGTGAAAAAACTTGAATTTTTAAAAAAAAATCTCCTAAGCAAAATAAAATAAAATTTTTATTATGAAATACTATAAATAAACTATTTTGAGAAAAAACTATTTTTAAAATAAAAATACTTGGATGATAAAGTAAAAATATAAATAGAAAATAGATAGTATAAAACAGTAGAAAATAGTCTTTGATTTTGCTATTTAAAATAAAAATAGAAAATACTATTTTTTTATTTGAAAATAGTATTGGAAATTTTTTTATTTTCAAAATAACCAAGCCTGCGAAATTTTGAAACTTCTTGTGCCACTTTGCATTTCTTGGATCCTTGATCACTTTGCGCGCCGACAGTAATCTTCTCCGCCAATAAAAAAATTATAATGTTTAATCAGGAAAACGTATACAAAGTTGTTAAATGGGATATAGCTACTTCCGATTTTTTTCATTAGTTGATTGTCGGCCTTGTTTCGTGCGGTTTTAATTTTCATTAATTCGCATGCGTGATTTTTATTTAGAAAACATGAGCGAGTCTTAAAATAAACTGAAATATTAAAAGGGAAAAAAAAAATACATCACAATGGCGTCTATTCAGGAACTTAGAGTGCAGTTGAACCAAAGGATCGAAGATATCAAAAGACGAGATGAACTTATTTATGCTTTAGAAAGAGAACTCGATGAAAAAGATGCGTTGATTCGTCATTTAAAAAATGAAATCGATAAATTTCAACAGGTCGTTCGACCTTTGACTAAGGATATCGTCACCAGGAAAATATGCCCGATCGACGGGGGAGAAGTGCGAAAGATGCCGGAGAATCGGCCGAAACGTCAGGCTATTTCGGCTGAGCCGATATTGAACGGAAGTGGAGATCTACCGATCGTCAAGATACCGAAAACACCAGAGTAAGTCATGTTAGCATAATCGCGATTAGGGCAAATTTAAGATCTCGAGGTATTATTGTCTCGATTTGCAATTTAAATGAATAGAGGTTGGCAGGCTTTAAATTGACGTGGTTTTTTTACACCTGCATGTCGGTTTTTTTAAAGTCACATTTATCGGCCTTTGGTAAAATATCTAATTAGAAAGGAGATGTCTTAGTTATGGATTTTACTGGAAAATGATCCTTGTTTAAAAAGATGATATGGCTGATTATTTAAAATGGAGAATCTCCGTTGATAATTATTTAATTTATTGCAAGCTCGAGGGTAGTATTTATTATATTTTTTTGTGAAGATGCATAAAATCACACTTGGAATTTTAATGTAGTTTTTTTTAGTCGGGGTTTTTAAACGATTTTAATGCTGCGAGATTTGATTTCCGAATTTTGTTCTATATGCAAGATTTGAGTGTGAATTATTTGAAGATAGCTTGAAGCGTTTTGGGCGAGGAAAAGTACTAAAATTTTTATTGTATTTAAATTCGCCGGATGGAAATACTTGAAAAACATCTAAATCAGGATTTTTCGCGGATTTTAGTATTTTAAAACAAGTAGTAAAGACGTAATAAAAAATTTTACAACTGTTCATTCTCCGCCAGTTGTGTTGTGTTTATAAAAAATGGTTTGAATGATCAGCCCCGTAGCCAGAAATGAGCCCTTTAGGTTGTTATTGAATTAATAAAGGACCAACATTTTGTATTTTTAAATGGACAAAGTTTTGTTAAAAAGTCAGTTTCACGTAAGTTGCGGTGAAATAAGCGGATGGATTTTATGTGAGGAAAGTGGATAACTTGATAGAACTTACCGAAATAAGATTTACAGAAGAGTACCTCACTGGTAGAGGGTTGTACAAAGTGGAAGATTTTGAATCGTCGTGTATAGAAATCTCCACTAGAAAAACCCCTAACCTAACCTAACCTAATTACCTAAACAAAAAGGGAAAAAAATTTAAAATATTCGGCCGCGTTCTCAGGATATTTGAGGAGTTATGTGCAAGAAGGGCACTTTCGCCATAAGCTAAACATTAAAAAAGTGCTCTTTTTGCACATAACTCCTCATTTGTATTTTTCAATTTCCGTTAAACTTCAACAAAATTATGTTAAACCTCATCTTCCCTTTCATCCCCTTCTTTAACTTCATCTCCCCCTTCATTTTTATCTCCTCCGTCTTCGTCTTCCTCTTCAAGGCCCAATTCGTCGGCCGTATGGCATCCACACCCCCCCTCGCCCCAAAAGTGTGGGTAAAGTCATTTGAGATAACATAGATAAGATGTAGGGTAGTCATCGGCATCATCCCACGGTTCCTCCTCGACGGGGTGCATGGGAATTTCGAAAAAGTCTTCAGCAAAGGCGGGGGGATTGGGATTTTCCGTTATCGTGGCATCTTCATCCGAAAAAAGATCGCTGACAAAAAAATCTCTCGTTCGACCCATATTTAATGCATCAAAACAATTTTTGTTATTGTTATTAATGTGTTCATAAAGCATCAATTTGTTTTGATTTAATTTCTACTGCCACTTGTAAAAAAAATGCGTGAGTCCTGCTACGCAGACTCCCAAGTACTTCTACCCTGAGTCTGCGTAGCGGGACTCACGCATTTTTTTAATATACTGAGCTTTTCTAACAACGCCCGCCGCATAGCTCGCTTAAGATTTTTTTGTCTGAGTAAACTTGTAGCATTTTTGAATAAAAAATCTGTGCGTGAAAACTGAAAGGTCGGTACTCTGTCTGCTTGGAATTCTAAGGAACATCGCTTGTCAAACTGTATTTACAACTGATTTTCTAGAATTCCAAGCAGATGGGAGTTACGACCCTTCAGCTCTCACACGGTTCATTTCTATAAGGGGAGTTTTCTGAACGGTTCAGAACTTTCGCAAAAATGGCAAAAATCTTTTCTTGAGAGGTAAACTGTCGTCTTTATTTGCTGGAAATTCTAAAAAATGAAATTAACCTTTCCTTAAATATTGACAGGGAGATTATACAGCATTTCAGCATTAAATTCTTTCTCGGCGAAAATTGTTTAGAAACCGACGGTGGGTGATTCAATGCTTCATAGAGAACTTAGCGAAGAGATTTATAAATTTTATTTCGATGATGCTGCTACTGATTTCACTTAGGGCTCCCCATTGTAGTCCAACAAAATTCTAAGATTCGATGTTTGTTTTGCAGCTTGGAAAACAGTCGATTTGATCAATAGTCGTGTTCGTACAAAAAATTATGGATGAAATTCATACATTTTAATCTGGAAGAAAATCGGTGTTCTTCTAGTCCCTTTTCCTTTTCGTCTGCAGTTGAGAAAAACATTTCCAGATGGTCTTGGCTTAATTTGTATGTCGGTAAAAATTGATCGATTTTTCGAATAGAAGATAATCTTTGATTTTCGTGAGAAAATCATCAAGTAACAAGAAACCGGTATAAGGTTTGTTCTGGTCTAATTTTTCTGAGAGGGTGACTAATAAGCAATTTGAAGTTCTCTTTGCAATACTGACCGCCTATAATCGGCTTCTAAACAAATTTCGCCTAGAAAAAATTTTCCGTAGACATTGCTGCTGTAAAAGATCTTTTCGTTTATGCTTTTTGCCTTTCTGACTATGTGTTCTAAATCAATACTCATGAAAAAGTTGGAGAAGATGTAAGGAGATCATTATCCTGACTGTACCATTAAAGAAATAAAACTTTCCATAGTCAAAAGTAAAAAAATATGTTCGGCAGAATTGGCAGAAAAAATCAAAGCTTTCGGCCCGGACCTAAGCACACAGATCAAAGTTTAACATTTCCTAATCTTTGCCATATCTACTTTATTGATTCGATTTATTTCTTAGTATCGTTTTCCCTCTCATCTCATGCGGGCAATTCTACACATAATTTACATTTTCAAGTAAAACTAGCTTTTAACGCCGTAATTTCCTCGACATTATAAAACAATTATCCAAATTATTTGACCTACATTTCCCTTAATCGATGCAACTGCGCAATGTACAGCATCAATCCCTGTTTAAATAAATCTTACCTTAAGTCACACCTTGAAATCGAACGGGCGTGGACAAATTAGATCATCATTTCTTTTTCCCTTTAATTATCAAAAGGAAGTGAGGGACACCAATTAAACGATTTCCGTTTAAACAATGCACGGCCTGAGTCAGATAAGAAATTAGACAATAAGAAGTGCTGTCCGTCCACCCACACATCCGTTTACTTAATACTGATCGATGCATTAATTAAACTCATGACACCTTTTGTCGTTGATTTTTATTACCTTTTGCCGCGGTGCTGATCTTTAAAATCTGTTTTAAAAACTAACGACTTTATCGTGTAAACGATTTTAAAATATTATAAACACCATCGCTCTTATTTTCATACGTTTTAACTTGTAAATATAGAATGGATGATGTAACCATATATTTTTTTGTTGTTGGGGGAAATGAGATTCCACCTGAAAATTAGACACAGAGTAAAGACCTTAAAAATCAATTAATTGCAGGTGAATACGTCGTATGTATGCATATGTCGTAAGAGTAATGACAGGACTTGAATTTGATACCTGCAACGTGTTATTAGTGAGGTTTCAGGTTTTGGGTTTGTTTAAGAATAGGACTAAAACGGTAGGGTTAATAACATTGATTGAGAATATAGCACAAAGGAAGAAAATGGAAATGCAACAGTGTAGTATAATTGTGTATGTCAGAGCAGAATTTGCCAGACTAGCCCTAGATCTGTAAGAAGACCGCGTCTTCGCTGGGAAGACGATGTGTCAATGAACGCGGGACGTTTGGGGATCTCTGACTTGTGGGCCACTCTACTTGTGAGCCGCTTGTAACAACGTTTCTTCTTTTTACTTTCGGGCGACCCTAGGAGTGAAGGAAGTATTGCGACGGGTGCAAAATTTCGACCTCGGGATTTTGACGGATGTCGACGTTTCGAGACCCCCAGAACCCGAAAAAATGGTTTTCAGGCCAACGTCCGTCCTTCCGGAGGTCCGTGCGTCCGTCCTTCCGTTCGTTCGTCTGTTCGTGCACTTTCGTTTTTTGCCTGTGGTTCCGGAACCGAAAGAACCAGCGCAACGAAAATTGGCAACCGCCTTCCTCAAGAAGAGAGAAAACTGTTATTCCATCATCAAGGCCATCCGACCAAATTTACGGGTTTGGCAGGGCCAAATAAAGCCAAATTTAGAGTTTTGGGGAATTTTCTCAAAAACGGCTCCAACGATTTTTTTCATTTTTTGTGTGGAGATACCTGACCCTATAAGGAACAACTTTTCCCTTTGGCATTTTTCCGTGAAAAATCGCCCTCCCCGAAAAATACTGAAAAACCGAAAATTTTTAAGTTTTACTGACAGCGCCGACATGGGTCTCGACTTCGACAGAAAAATGGTCGGGGATTTCAAATTTTCGGTCCATTTCGTGATTTGAAGGCAACCCTGTCAAGTTTAGAACTTTGGCAGGGCCGAAAAAGGCCAAACAATGAATTTTCAAAGATTTTCTCGAAAACGGCTCCAACGATTTTTCTTATTTTTTGTGTGAAGATACCTGACCTTATAAGGAACAATTTTTCCCTTTAACAATTTTCCGTAAAAATTCGGCCTTTCCGAAAAATCCCGAAAAACCGAAAATTTTGAAGTTTTACAAATAGCGGTGATATGGGACTCGATTTCAACTAATTAATAGTTAAAGATTTTAAATTTTCGGTCTATTTCCTGATTTCAAGCCACCCCCCGACCTTCCAAGTCCCCAATGATGCCTTAATCGAATGAAGCTATACCCCGACTGAGCGAGAAAGTGAGTAGTCCTTCCCGGACTGCTATTCCCCTAGTTATTGTTTCAACACATCCTGTGACGGCTTTGAAACATGTTGGGACTATCCACTGCTGATTCTGTCGCCATGTGAAACTCATAAAAGATTTCTCTTCATTATTGTTATTATTTCATTATATAGAGACTTGTCTTGTCACACTTGCCCTATGCTTGAATATTCATCTCACGAGTCTCATGCCAGTCCCAAAAAGGCATAATCAACCCTAATTTTTAGTGATGAACTTCCATAATCCTAAAACAGTCTGTCCAAGATTCACTTAATACTTTTGGCAACATTGCAGAAGATGAGAAGTTTGCCCGAACAACGTATAATGTCAAACCACCTTGAACTAGCAGCTGACTAGCTTCACTAACGACCAGCTACAATTATATATTTCACAAACAATATTCTGTAGCGTGGCCCAAAGGCATTACATAAAAAAAAAATCTTATTCAACTATCCGTGTTTCAAACATTCTGCCATTACTATTCGTAAGGGCCACATACTGTTTAACATATAATTCCTGTTATCTAATAAATGCTTGTGTTTCCCCGTGTGAATTGTCCTCAATAGTCACCTCATGACAACAACACCGAAACAAATATTAATGACCACGATTATAAATTATCGTACAACGGGGAAAAAAAAAATCTTGATGTATAAAAATTAAAACGCTGCCTCATAAAGTTCTTTTAAATGAATCGACATTAATGCTTCTTCTGTCCATTCATCCAGTTTAAAATTGCAGATGAGCTAATTGCACGATGACGGTTTAATAATTTCGATCAGAGTATAAGATCATCTGATAAAAAGATATGCTAAAAGGAATGTTCCGCTTTAGTATCGTTTGCTATAAAGTTAATAGTGGGGCTGGATCATCCATTTCGAATTCTTAATGATGATTTTAATGCGTGAGCAGTAGCGTGGTCAGAAAAAATTGGAAGGAAGGAGAGTTCAGCACAAGGAAGATCTCAGGGAAGGCTGCAGAGGACTTCCGCTAATGGGATTCTGGGGATTCAGTGGCTGAAGCTTTTCGGATTGGGTCAGCAACAGGCAACTGACTTCTACCTTCGTGCTTGCAGATTGAGAACTTTTCAAATTTGCTTGTCTTGCAGTTAAAGCAAAAAATGGCCACAAGAGATATTTCCTTAAAAGGGCGACTTAGATTTGATGGTAGATCATCTTGCGAGATGGATTCAGACCTTTGGGACCCTCTTGCTAAAAGAATATTCCGACATTATTCAAACAATTTTT
Organism: Liposcelis brunnea; assembly: GCA_023512825.1. Classification (NCBI taxonomy): domain Eukaryota; kingdom Metazoa; phylum Arthropoda; class Insecta; order Psocodea; family Liposcelididae; genus Liposcelis; species Liposcelis brunnea. The sequence continues at coordinate 20,650,131 of CM042067.1, read as the reverse complement.
TGCAATAAATTTTAAATACTATTATTTCTTTCCAGATCTCGTGAACTGATCAAAGCCGCCATATTAGACAATGACTTCATGAAGAATTTGGAGATAACACAGATCCGTGAGACTGTCGACTGTATGTACCCCGTCGAATATGCAGCCGGAAGCCTCATTATCAAAGAAGGAGATGTCGGTAGCATCGTATACGTCATGGAAGGTAAGTTATGAAAATTTAAGAAAAGCCGCTTGAAAAGGCGGTTATTAGCCATTATAAGAGACGTGTAAGACTTGTAAAGACATAAATATGTCAAATAATGAATTCATTATGAATATTAAGGTGGGTGTAAACGGAAGCCTAAAGTGGATTTATTACTCGCAGGACAAGCATTGATATGAATTAAATCTATGATGTCTAAAAAAACCCTTTACAGTCGTGATTTTGCTCTTTTCGCTATTATTAGCTACTTGTTATTCTTTTTTTTTGTTAAAAAAGAATCTGCTGTCAAGGCCGAGTTTGAATGACCGAAGAACACAAGTTTGTTTTATATTTCAAAGTCCGAACGTGATAATTTTTTCTCACTTCAAAAGCAATCCGAAAATATCACAAATATTGATCCAGATCGAAAAATTCTCATAATAATGTAAATAAACCTCCTTAAAAATCAAATATTGACTAGATGGGAATTGTAGAATTAATTTTATAATAAAGTCTTGTGATTTGTTTGAACTGATAAGTTTGCCAATAAGTTCAAAGATTATATTATGCTGAAACGTAGAGACATCTAACGCTAAACGATTGTATTAAGTGCGATTAGTATTGCGGTTGTTGGTGGCGCTGCGATCGGTTTTTACATCGCTGGTTAGGAGTGACATCTATCGGCAGTATCCTTGACTACGTGAACCGACTATAATTAACGTCCGGTTGGTTATTTATCATTAGGTTTATTTTTGTTTGTTGCTATATTTATGTTTATCGTATTTGTCATTCAAGTCATCCAATTTAATAATGTTTGGCGATTATGCGAAAATAATTACCTGTTTTCTTTTTATTTATTTGGGGAATTAATCATAGGCAGATTGGGTAGACGGTTCGTTTTGCAGTGCTCGTTTGAATTTTTTTGTTCGTTGGATCAGGTCTGGTTCATTTAACGATTTAATTGGTGTCATGTCAGTATCTAGTCATTAATTTTACAATAGGGCACATCAAGTTTCGTAATCGGAGGAGTTGCATCTAGAGTGAGGGAGTTTGAAATTTCATTGTTGTAATATTTTACAAATTTTTTTACGGTTTAATTTTTACAAGTAAATGAAATTGGGATGGCGGTGAAAATTTTGAGTGAGGCATGGGAGAAATATGGCTCCACATCGAAAAAAAGGCCTTGTCGTGCTCGTCGGGATATTGCCTAGAGGCTAAAGGCTTACTTTGTCCGAAGGGAAAAAATTCTATTTGAGCCTATTTGTTATAAATTTTGAGAATACTTGTGGATACTTGTTGATACTTCGAATTTGACCAACTTTGGGGAAAGGGAAAGTGGCAGTAAGATCTAGGGGTCATAAAATTTATAAACCCTTTATTCATTTCTTATCAAAATAAATTTTTTTAAATTTTCTTCATCAAAAAAAAAATTTTTTCTCACCTAAATAAATTTTTTAGATTTTTTTTTAGAAATTTCCCTTATCAGGATTTATTTTTAAAATTTTTTCTCATCAGGATTTTTTTGAATTTTTCAAAAAACTTTTTCTTATTAATTTTTTTTTAAAAAAATTTTTATTTTCGGACGACGTTTTTTTTGTACAGTTTTTTTTATTAATAAGAATAGACTGTTAGGTGCTCAAGAATTTTCTTTTGAATTTCGGGAGAACTTTATTTATTTAAGGAAAACTTTTTGGTTCTCCGGAATTCCCATAATTTTAGTTGCGAGCTTATTAATTTCTAAAAATCTTTCCTTTTTTTTTTTTTACGAAGTAGAGAAAATTTTACAGCTTTGTCCGTTGAACCAATCTAGGAATAATTATTACAAAACCTTCCCAATCTAGAAGAACAATCAAACAATTAAGCTCCAAACCTTAGGAAATATCTTTTCAAACTTTCCTCTTACAACTCAATTAACCGGTAAAAAAAAAGAAAATTATCCTGTCCTTGACGAGCTTCTGATTATTATTAATTCCATCATTTAATTCAATTCCCTATTGTTTAGGTAAATAATACAAATTGTATAAATATTGCAGGGTCGTTACCGATTTTGAAAGGCTACGGCAATTATCAATTTACAAAGTGAATGTATGTGGGTCATTTAATTAAATGCATTTAAATCGAAAGGGAATCTAGTTCGTTTCTTTTCTTATTTATCCATTTATTCACCCGCGATTAAGTAATCCTTCGATTCCCCATTTAAAAACCTAGCCCAAGGTGATCGATTCTGAAAAAAAAAAAAAAAAAAAAACAAGCAACCGCGGCGTTTCTTTTTCCCCTTAAGGTAAAAATCAATTTTAACCTCCCCATCTTCACTTTCCAATTCAAACACGTCCGCTCGTTTCTTTCGTGTATATTAATTATAATAAACATTTTTTTTCCTCGATCAAATGAAAGTAAAAATAACATGGACACGGGTTTTTTTGATCGTTGACAGTCGATGGTTTGAGTTCCACGCCCTTCCGTAGTATTTAAATTTTAAAATCACGCATACTATTTAAAAAAATTATTTTCGCACGATCTTTAATCGGATGAGGAAACGTCTCGGGGTTTTTAATTAAATTGCAACAAAAAATATATATTTTAGCAAGAGGAGAGGCATATCGAGTACCGATCCTTTAAATTAGCTCCAAAACATGTAATTCGGTATTATTTTGAACTTTTGCCATTAGGATTCGGAATAATTCTACTTTCGCTCTCTTAGTAGACTTCCTGCTCTACATGTTGTTTAAATATTAATTTTATTATATTATAATTACCGTGCAGTGCAGATTATATTTTTAAAATAGACGAGACAATAAAAGTGATGAAAACCAGGGCTTAAGAAAAAAAAAGAAACACATGGCTCTGCATTATTAATGATAATAAATTTTAATTTCCCCGTAAGAGAAGCATTGTGGGGATGTATGTCACACCCGGTTTGGCGGAAGTTGATTTTTTAATTTTTCGCTTCTTTTGTTTTTTAGTCTATTGTTTATTTTATGCGTGATAAATTTTTTTCTTACGGGATGGATTTTTAATGGTCGAATTTAAATCGGGATCATCGGTTCGGCCCGGCCTTGTTCGAGTAATAAACTTTTGATTGATCGGTGATTTGAAATGTTTTTTCAGCAGCATAAATATAATTTTTCTTTTGGGAGTTGCATTTTAAAATTGCAGTCAGGATGAATGGGTAAATTTTTTTTAAAAAAAAGGACGAGGTTATGTGTGTTTTTCTACGACGTTTTGATATTTAAAATGAATTATGACTTTTTTTCTGAAATATTAACAATATCAAAAGAATGAAAGTTTGTGTGTATTTAAGACGTCTTCTAGGACGTGAACCTGATTTCCTTATAGAATTTTAATCTTTGAATTTATTTGTTAAAAAGATTTGTTTCCTTAACGATAAAGATGTTTCCCTAGACATCTGTTGATTTAAAATTCTTGTTCCTAGATTCTTTATATTATGATTAGACGGATTTTTCTTATAATAATTTGTATTAGTGCTCGAATTATTCTTCGGTGGGAATGAGCCTTAAAATAAAGCAAAACTTCTGGTTTCTATGAGGTGGATGTACGTGGATAATTTTCTTGAGGATTTTTTGTAATTCAACTTTGGCCATGAGACCATAAAGATCTAGTTTTTTTTATGATGAAGATGAAACACAAGATGAGCACACTGTAGACTTCTCGAACCAGCTCTGCTTGACTCGGCTCAAATCAGGGTCTTATGGATTCTGAGCCGAAACACTGAGTAAACTCTGCCAAAAGTATTTAATCCCTTTTCATCATTACAATTCTCATTTCTTAGCTAGCAAGACTTTCCAAAACTTGTTTTGAGAGGCTAACAGCTTTATGGTCAATTACTTGGCCCACTAAAGCACTTCCGCACGGAATTATGACGATCTGCACGGAATTGAATGCTTGCTGAATCGGTGCGGATGTGCTTGGAAAACAAATCTTAAGTTTTCCAGAAATATTTAAACTCCTAAATCATGAATATACACCATGGAGCACATTCCCGATACATCCCCGTACATTCATTGATTCAGAGGTGATGTTTATGTTTGAAAGCCTTTTCGCATCTCCCGCGTTGAAGAAGAACAAAGGCCAGAGAAATAAATCGATGGAATAGTTTCGGCTTTTTTATCAACAATCAAAATTCTCACAATCCGAACCTAAAAAAAAATTATTGCATAAAAAAACGTTAATTTCTAAACAAAATTTTTTTACCTCACTTTTCCCAACTAAAAAAGCAACGAAGTCTTGGGGCTGTCCAATACCATATAGAAGGTTAGAAAGAATGATCATACGCGAGGGAATTGCGGCATATCAACAACCTTGTTCGCAATTATTTCATTGTCCTCTTCTCTGTATTTTTTTAATCCCATCTTTGTTGGCTTCACTCTTGGTTGCATTCCGCTTTGGCCTTACCGTACGAGGGGGCTTCTTTGTTCTGGGCCAAAAAGAATGAAAATTTCTTATAATGTCATGAAACGTCCAGAAATGTGACCAAATAAATCCACAAAGTAGCCCCCTCGTGCGGTATTTGTGTGTGTGATATCGACGTTCGTCCTCTTGCCTACGGTTTTGACGTCACGCCAATACCCAAGACACAGACAAAGCTTATATCTAAAATCTATCTCTTGAGGACTTTCTCATAGTTGATTATGGTCTAATTTTGTTTGGTTTCGGACGACAGACGGGGAGGAGGATAAAAGCCAACACCGGTTGGCCTCCCCCAACAAGGGTTTGTCTGTCGTTTGCCAAACGTAACACTGTGTTGCTTCCCGCGACTTATAACACCTCACAATTCTAACAAAAAAAAAATTTTACATAAAAAACCATTATTTCAAACAACTTCAAAGGCATAGTCATCTGTATTTTGTTCGTAAAAACAGTAATGCAATAGTACAGTCTCGATTTGTGTTGTAAATGATTTTAAACACTAAATAATAAACGACTGAAGCGCCCAAACACGAATCTAGGATTCGCTACTCAGACGCAATATTACTTATCTCTGCTTAGCCTTGCAGACATGTAAACACCACAAATATTCGAATTACGGTCACTGGTAAATTCGTCTATTAGGACTTGCCAATTGCTCAGTTTTATCCTATCCGGACGCGTGCAAGGAATGATGTCGATATTTGACCTATGACCAAAAATTGACGTAAATATACGCTCTGATGGCAGATGGACAAGCTATTTACCATTGCACAAACTTCTACTTTGCCTCTTGGATCATTATCATGACCGGGAGAACCAGTGCAATGACCTTGCATCCTCATCAGCACCAATCACATCCCGCCTGCTACCTGCATTAAATCCTCCATTCACAAAACCGAAAGCACTTTCGCAAGGTTAAATTTTTATTGCCGTTGTTTACCGAAGAATTGTCAACTTTACAAAGCGATTACTGTAACATCCTCCATTAAATCCATTCTAAAAATTGAACAAAAGAAAAAAAAACGTTAAAGGAAAGAAAAAATAAACTCGACAGCTGATAAAAACTAAAATTGATAAAAGGAGCCATTGCTATTGAAAGACAAGACAAACATTACTCTCACTTTAACCTCAAGTCTGCGCAGCGTTTAGTATAACACAAGCATGGCGATAGCAGTCGTGTTCCGACCGTCCGCCGAGTAAGCCGCGCATTTTGCTCTGCATTTTATTTCATTCCTTTGTCCGCGGAGGTAGAGGATGTAGGGGGTGGTTGTAGTGATGTGCGCCGGTTTTTTTATCAGGGGTGGGTGGGGTAAGGGCATTAAGTATTTTTAAAAATAAATTATGAAAGTGTTAAAATAAAAAAAAAATGGTAAAGTGAAGTTATTATTTTTTAAAAGGGTTGAGTATTAAGTTGAATGTGATTTTCATTATCAATCGGAGACCTACTCTAATTTTTGGTTGAAAGACAATAACGATTTATACACCTACATCAATTTCTTTTGTTTCTCATGTCCGCCTACCTTTTAATAGCACGCGATGATTTTTTTTTTCGGGTAAAAAAGTGTGCCAGAAAAATACGAGTACATCAATTTTTTTTTTAGAAAAAAACAAGTCAGGTTGCTGAGTGGATAGATTTTTTTTGCAGAAAAAACCAGGTTCGATTTGCAAGTTTCTAGTCTTGTTTATCGCGCACTTTCATTTCAGGGTTTGAATTTAAATCTGGAACGATTTTACTGATGGCCTTGCTGTTTATAACAAAGGATTCGGGGTTAAGTTTCAGGTTATGCTAGTTCTCACCTGGGTTTCTAGTTTCATTGATAAAAATAATTATTGACTGATCTATTAGGAGATTGGTGTTAATTGTTTAAGGCCGAGTTGAAATTTCTTTTTGGGACTTTTCAGTGATTGTACACGGATTCGTTCAAGGTGCTTTTTGATAGGAATAACCGCGATGGTGTAACAGTATCAAGTATCTATATTTGGTTAGCATTGGGCTAGGCCAAGATCTTTGTAACGTGTTTGAAGTTTATGTTTATCAAAAATATTAAATTGTGGGTTGGTCGGCGGACCGTATTTTTTAATTGGGAAATTTTTTTTACGCGTGAAAAAATTCGTCCTCTGGGTTATCACTTTTCCGCGTTCAGAACGAGTTCTATTAATATTGTTTATGGCTATTGTGGAGTGTATTTTTAAGTAAAGGAAGCGGAGAATAAGAAACGAGTTAAGTTTGGAAAAAATATATTATAATTTTCCTATCAGGGAATTTTCCGATTTATGATTTCACCTCAAGGCATAGCAATTTATTCTTTTTTAAAAACATCGAGCCTATTAATTTGCAATGCTTGCTCGCACTTCTTTTTGTTTATTGTTTTGAAGAGGTTTTCCCGTCTTAATTAGAGCCAAAAGTCCAAGTAGAAAAATTTCAATTGTTTTGTGGAGTTCGGTGTTTGGCTGGTCGGCCTTAGTCCTCGGGCTACATGGAAAGCAGAAGGGGACAAAAGCCTTTTCTGGTCAAGGTCTTAATCCTCGTCTAAAAACAGTTTAAATTTTTAATCAAGAAGGTTCTGTGAGGCTAAAATTTTTTTTGATTGTAGCTTGATGCCGATTTTGAAATAGACTGAAGCGTCGCTGAGTTAAAGTAAAAACTTATTAAGTTCCATAAACTGGAATTGTAAAATAATAAAAAAATTTTCTCTCCTTCTGGTAATTTTTTTTTAAACTTGACTGCAGCCTTCATTAAAGATTAAACTAGGATATAATTTAGAGCTCAAAAGTTTTGCAAGAAAGTATGCATAGAAAATAAGTTTAACAACAACGAGTTTTCTCAAAAATTATCAGGCCAGACCAAGTGATTAGTTTGAACCTCTTGCAGAAGCTCAGATGCAAAGCTCATGTCTAGAAAGTTCTTTAGATTTCAAAACTGAGTTTTATGAACTTGAGGAAGATCAAGAACTACTTGAGAGCTGAATTCAGGTCAGAAATAGACTCCTAATAAAATTGATAATTTATGAATCTGTTTTCACTTGATTTTCTAGTCTTAGTGAACGCTTTTTACACTTTTCATCTTGGGTTCCCCCTCATTCGACTTTGATTTCTAATTTTAGCAAAAAATTTTCAAAGTGCAAAAATGATTAAATTCGTGATTAATGCAAATCCTGCTTATTGCAACTTCTTTTGTTTTAAAACTAAGCAATTATTCACCCCATATAAAGCAAAGTGTTAAAATTTAGTGCGAGGATCATCCACGGTCTAACAACATTAACCTAGATAACCACCGAGTTTGACTTATTGTACACGAGCTATGGTATTAATAATAGCCCCAGTAACCTAAGTGCATGACGTCTGGAGTAATTTTTTTTTTCGTGAATTAATTTTCAATTTTTTGTAATATTCTAAAAAAAAAACCAAAGAATTAAAAAATAATCAGCCAATCTTTTTTCTCGTGTTCATATACTTTCCTCGAAAACATTATTATTCTCCCAGCAGGCCTTACATAACCCCTTAAAAGAAATCAAAAAATCATATCTAATCCCTTTTTTCCATTCTTCTTTTTTTCGCTATATAAAAATTGGTTATATCATAATAAATAAAGTAAGGATGACGTCAGCGTTACAAATCGTGCTTTTCGTTTTTCTCGTAATTGGCCGCTATAAAAATTCTTAAGAAAGTAAATTTTTCTATAACCATCGTGTGTCATAACTCACAGTTTCCCCGCAAAGAGACCGCTTGGAATAGAAACCTTGAGAGATCGATTTCAATTAGACCGCTTAAAGCATGGTTACAGTCGAATGGAGATGTCAAAACGGAAAATAAGAAATTTTAGCCCAAGGTCGTTTGTAATACGCATAAAAACGGTTTTTGAATGGTTGAGTTTGGTCGAAAATGGTCAGTACAATTTAATATATGGAATATGGCGTTGTGGCCGCAGCCGATGCATTGGTAAAATGTAGTCAAAATTTCAGGCGGCAGAAGAATTTGTTCGGACATTGTTCAGAGACGAAAATTTAGGCTAATCCTTGGAGATAATCTAATAGTTCAGGTAGCTAGTCAGGTAATTTAAGTGGGCTTTGCTGGTCCCACACTTCTTCTTCCAGTGCCTCTCTAATAGACATTGGCGTTTGAACGAGCTATTTGAACAACTCGGCCCGAAGGGAACCGAAAGCTATTTGCCGTGATGATTTATTAGAAAGAAATACTGGAATAGTTCTCCTTTGCTTTTCACAGCTCAGTTCTAAGGCGAGTTCCGATTGTTCTAGTCCTGTCTATAAAATTCTGCTGGTGAACTTAACTAAATAATAGCGGCACTGGTGCTATCACTATTTCGTAATCCTGAAAAGGAACTCTTTCTAGTTTGCTATTTGGCTGGTGAGCAGATTCCTTCAGAAGGGCAGGTCCGCTAAACCTGAAGCAGGACTGTCCAGATTTCCCGCCAGTTACCCGTCTTAAAAACTCGATTATACCCAAACTTGAACTTGAATTCCATTATAATCCTTTTCATTTAACTTCCCTAGAGAGTCGCCAGCTAGAAGGGTCACGTGGTGAACCGAGCCAATGAAATAGAACAGAAAGTAAACCAGACCAATCAAAAATTAAACATGGCGGGAAGTAGACTACCCTCTGATTATAGTATATCTAGTCTTCCCGCAAGAGTATTTGGATCTTATGAAGACTGTAGAAAATATTCCAGGCCTGGGCGCAACTCGTGATTGGCTGCCAGTAGTTCCTATATAAATAGTATTGGCTACACTCACTGGGTTAAAGAAAAAGAAAAAAATTAAGTCTTCAATAGAAACAAATGTGAAAAACAGAATTGAAATATATCTATGATTGGTTCAACATTTGAGGAAGCATTCGCTTGCCAACAGCTATCGATAACAGAAGCAAAGTTGGGACAACCAAATTCGCATTTAGTTTTGTTTTTTAATACGCTATGTGCTCTTCAACTCGCAGCAAGAAATCTTAAATTCTTAAATAATCGACTTTAAGCTGGAAAAATTGCGCTGCGAAATTTCCTCCAGCCGATTACAAGTCTCCTACTAAAAATCAAATCTATTTTTACCCATAGCTAAAAGGTACTAAAAATAAAATATCAAAGAAAAATAGAACACAAAACTAAGATCCGAATTCGTGACCCAACTGCTCCCCATACACACTCAATTGCAACACAATTGAATAAAAATTGATTCACGTCCAGATTAACACTCTTTTTTTTTTTTAAAAGCAACATAAATGCAAGCTGAGCAGCTGGAGTTTTAAATGAAACATGAAACGAAAAGTGAAACTTTTGATTATGATTTCACGTTACTTTGTGTACTTTAGGCATTGCCACAAGGTATGTTTAAACAAAACTCGTTCATTTTAGCCGATTTGTTTTTGGTCGCTTTTTTTTCTATTTCTCTCTCTCTTCGATTTTTTTTTTTTATTTAACACTTCAGAAATCAATCATCACTTTATTTAAACGATTTTTACCGTTTTTGTTTTTCGTCCTTTTTTAATTTGATCAGCTACCAATTAATCAATATTCAACCAGAGATGAAAAGTGAAAACCTAAAGGGCAAAGTAATACCTTGACCTTCGAAATCAACCTTAAAAAATATTTTCTCTCTTCACATACTCGATTAATATAAATATCTGATTCGATTCTACGCTTCTCTCATCGCTAGACGTGCCCAGAGGAGAATTTTAGCTAAAAATGATTTTGAAAACAATCCATTAGGAATCCATTATTATGAAAAGAAAAAAAATTTTCTTCACGAAAAACCGGAAGCGTGATACGTTCAGAAAGTGATGACTGCATAAGCATAAGGTGTTAATTTCGATTTCTAAATAAAAACATCATGCATCCGAAGTTCGTGATGTGCTCTTTTCAGGTATAAACCAGGATATGTTAGCCCTTTTTAAAAAAAAGTAACGAAGGCGATGTACGACCGGAAGAATACAAATATTACGCAACTAGCGATTAAAAATCGTTCGGAAGACATCGATTATAAATCTCGTCACTGAAAGTGCCACACGGAATCTTTTTTTTTTCTCTTCTTCTTCTTCCATCTAATGAAAGTAGATTTTTGACTTAATCTGAATGTTGCTAATAAACTGATTTGCCGGAAATCGTTTTATAATATTCACCTATTTTGTACAACTACTTTCACTATTTAACGTTTATTTTTTTTTATCTTATTTGGTATCATTTGGCTAACGCCTAATGACCGTTGCGTTATCTGTATCGAAATCCCCGCGGATAGATAGGTAGGAAGAAACCGATTGAAGTTTAAGATCACGGACGGGTTTTAGGCCTGACTTGTTAATTAGGAATAGAGATTTCAAGTTTTTTTTTGTAAAAAAAAATATAAATGAGAGAAATAAAAAGTGTTATGGGTTTTTAAATGTTTTAAGAAAGGATATCAAGTGATTTGATCAGTGATGTTTAGCGAAACAATAAAAATGTTATTTGTTAGGAAAAGAAAATGAGAGATTTTTAGTTTAAGATAAATATTAGCAAAGTTCGAATAGGGAAAAATTTATGATTAGGAAGAATACTTTCATTATTTGTTGATTCTTCGAAGCTTTGTTGTTGTTGTCTCTACTTAAGTCGTTTATCGAACTCGATGGCCACTTTGCAGCCTCTCGAATAAAACTGCCTTAGAAGACGCTAATCGCCCAACTTGAGCAAGGCCGTGGGGACCGCACGAGATTTGCTGGAAAAATATTGGCGAAATCAGGATAGAGGTATCCTAGATTGAGTCTGCAATAGGGCTTCTTAGGAGCAGAATATGGGCAAAATTTTAGTGAAGAAAGCTGTATAGTTTTGTTGTGGGCACCAAGTTTAAATGTCCTAAAAAATTTTTTTTGAGAAGAGCAAACTTTGTTAGTATTGACTTTTGATTTATGATGAGGCAAATTTCTTCATCAACACTGGCCGAGCCAGGCACGGACTGGGTTACTTTTGGGGCGCGGGCAGTGTTGATGAAAAGGGCGCTTACAGAATAAACTTTTTTTCCACCTCAAAGGTATTCTTAGCTTATGAAGTTAAGGCTTTCAACTCTTATATCTTAGCAATTACTGAGTTACGATTCCATCTGCGCCCAAATCCTAATTTATTTTCTTTGCAAAATTTTACTATTGAAAAGTCTTTGTAAATTTCAAAATAAGTATCTTTTCATAAGCCTTCAGAAGGACTGAGACAAAGTTTTTCAAAAGCCTAACTGGAAAAAGGCCCTTGGATTCCTTTTTCTGATAAAAGTGGCGCCTCAGCCAGAGGGCCGAGCCCAGCTCGAGCGACCCCAGAAAATTTTTTGGATTTGATTTTTCATTAGAGTTACAATCGCGTGAGATTTTTAAATCAATCACTCTTCTTAGTTTTCTCATTGATGTCACCTACAAGGCTAAAAAGTAGAGAGTATCGTTAAGACTGTATACCGCTTGAAGGTATTTGTTAAATTAATCTTGTTGTACTGGTAACTACCATCGGTTTTTGTACAATGTTTCCATTTTCTTTCCCTTCTACCTTGTTGGCGTTGAGTTTAGATGATTGTGATTAATTTTTTGTGCTTAGTGCTGACCTGGTCCTAGAAATCTGCACTGTGAGGACCAAGTCCGCAAAGGAAATCTGTGTTTGGGAACTGGAAATATATGGAAATAATGTGTCTCAGCATCTATTTTCCGAGGGACTTGTCCACACTTTTGTCCAAGTCATCGTCTACAAGACGCTTGTCCCAAGTGTATTTCTTAGCCGCTTGTTCTCCCTACCGCTGTTCAAACTCTGCACAAATATGCCATTTGCCATTTCTGCCATTCTATTTTAGAGCAAGACCGTTCAGACATTTGTGAAATCCTGGTGCTCTCCATCTGTCTGGAACGCCCTAAATCCGAATTCTTCTGACCGGAACTCCGTATCGATACTTCCTTTAAAAACCCATCAAGGCGTTCCTGCATTAGACAGGCGTATGCAAGTCATATTAACAACTTGACGATTTAAAAAGAACAGGCAGTTGTAAGGGGTTATGATCTCTATTGGTCATACACCACGCCCTAGTTTCGGATGAATGCGCTGGAATCCATGAGATATATTCTTCCAATTGTTTTAATCTTGATTATGTTTTTAAAGATCGTGCTTTGAATGTTTTTGCTGATCTTACAATTGACCCCATGTATGAAAAAGAGGGAGAGAACGAAAACGACTAACGAAATATATTTCAGGCCAGCACGATACCGTTTCAAATATCAATACTGGTTTATCGATAATCTGCCAATGACGCATGTCTCGTAAACATAATCACTGTCAAATTATTTGTGTGTTTAACACGCGCTTCGGATGTTGATTCATGATAGCGAAAAAAAAAACTATAAAATCCCTTTAGGGTATGAAATGACCTTTAAGGAAAGTTTGATTGCATTGTAAGATGGAAGAAAGTGACAGTCTCTTATGACTTATTTTTGCCATAAATTTTTAATCGGGTGTTCGACTAGTTTTTTTTTTATTATTTTATTCGGCGGGTATTTACCGGTGCCTAAAACCTGATTATTGATGCAACCGCGAGAATGGAGAAATTTTAATTAGACTTTCAGCCATTGTTGAAGTGCGTTTTTTTTTCTTATATAAAATTAACGAGTCATTTTGACAAAATGTCAAGTGTGAGAGAGTTGAGGACATTTTAATTTTAGCCCTGCATATTGCTCAATCGGTACTTTTATTGCGAGAACTGGTATAAGGTTTGTAAAGCAGCCTGACTTGACTATTTTTAGCGATAGTGGAGAGTTTAGAAAAGCGAAAAATCTTGAAGGCGCAAGGAATTGCCGGAGGGAAGTAATAAATCGAATTTCATATACAGATTTTAACTATTGCCAAAGTCAGGAAATGGTGGACGGGTTCTACTACCGGCAGATCGTCACCATTTTTCCTTTTGTATCAGTCTTTTAGTTAATATCTGCTTTTTGGGCTGTTCTTCTTAAACACGCGGATTTTTGTTCGGAAGCAGATGGCGCAGCAGTCTTTCAAGCCGTTTCTGATTGATTGGTCCGTTTCCAGAATTAACCAATCAGAAAGACAGGTTTGGGGGGCATAGTTTCGAGGCCTGTTTAGAAGACCGTGCTGCAAGCTTTTAGTGCCGATGCCTATTCTGTTGTAGTTTACACCCAAGACCAATTTTATTTGAACTAAATAAAACCCTGCTAAGTGTATTTTGCTGGGGGCGTTATTAGCTCTCATGTCGGCCGTGGCATATTTACATAGCACATATTATCCTTTTGTTTATACTGCACAAACACAACTTAATACTCAACCCATATTCTTCGTTTTTTGTAGTCAAATTCAAGAACGAAACATGATCAAAAATTATGAAAGTGAAACAATATCCTGGTCGTGCGGTTTTAGTGAGTGATAGCGCGCCTCAATCATCCAACATGCAGGTTATGTACGAATCGAATTGGGACGATTCCAACTGGAAATCGCCACCGCAGACGAAACTCTTCACTAATTACAGCGATTGGCTTCAGGATAGTTCGGACTCAAGCAGCGATTCCGAAGAATCGATAAATCGTTATTTAACAAACGGTTTCGAAAGTTATCCGAATCATTATTACGATAACACGCGTAGCAATTGCGATGATTACGTTCAGAATAATAGAACTAGTCCGTTAGTGATCGATATGGTTAATCAAACCGTGGTCGGGGATAATAATAATAAACCGTTAAGGAAAAATGGGTTTTCAACGATAGCCCATCGGAAAAGAGAAAAACACAACGAGGATTTTTTCAACACTTTAAACCGGAAACATTTGTACAACGGGAACGGCGAGAATTTAAGACTGATTAAAAACAACGATACTATTAAAAGAAGCCAGTCGGTTAAAGCTTCTAAATTGGATAGATTAATTGCTAGAAACGGCGGTCACGATCTCGATCCGAAGGATGTTAAAGATCAAGAAAGGATTTATGAAAACGGGTCGGATAAAATTCAATACGCTCACAGAACGAATTTAAAAAACTGGAATCCTGTCGGTTATGATGTTCCGGCTAAACCCACCATGAAACATTCTAAATCGATGAGATCGTTAAAGGAGGTTTCTTTATATAATAACGAAGCGAACACGACCCCAAGGCCGAAGCTGAAACATTCGAAATCGATGAGGTCTTTAAAAAATCGGGACATGGCTCGATCTGAAAGAAGTTCGACATCCTCGGATAATTCAAGGTTTTCATCGAACACACTCCGCCGGATATTAAAACTACCGGATATACTTAGATTGTCTTCGAGCAGTGTCAACAAACCGAAGGAGTCGGAAGTGATATCAACTTTAAAGTCTAAGTCTTTGCTAAAAGGATTCGAAAACCCGGTGTTGTATTCTAATTATGAAGATAACCCTGATTACAGGCTATCGAAATTGCTTGTTAATTCTCAACCGTTTTCTACTGCGCTGCAAACTCGACTCGACGAGGAATTCCCTGATTATATGGAAAATTCTTACGAGAATTTGCCGATCGAAAACGAAACTTTGAGGATAAAAAATAACGATATAAATAAGCAGTTGGATAATTTTTATAACAATAAAGAAGGGAAAACGTCTATTTTTAAGAATTTGACTTTGAGGTTGAAGAGGAAGGCGAATAAAGAGAAGGCGAATGTTGTGATGGAGACGAAATCCGATGAATACGAAAAAGCGGGATTATATTCGACTGATAATAATGAATATGCGAATGTGCCATTAAACGAAGGTAACGAGGCGGTTGAGGGCGATCCGGATTTTGCCATACCGAGACCGAAACTAATCGTACCGGTACATACTTATGGAATTCGGAAAAGGAGAACTGGGAATATGTTGCAGTCCGTTAGGACTAGGAGTGATGATGCGTCAACTGGGTCAGGAGATTCGAAGAAAATGCATCATTCCTCTTGTCCAGGTAAATTTTTATGTTTAATTGATTTTATTGATAGGTGGTAATCGTTTGGAAAATGTTTAATGCTCGAGAGAAATTTTAGTATGATTTCGTAGTAGATTAATAACTCATAATGAAATTTTGACATCGATTAAAGCGACCATTTTTGTCAGGCCTTCCATGTTTAAGTCAATTGCTGATTTAATGCTTTCTTGCCAACAGCTCTGCGCTGTTTATCCGACCAACAACTATTTTGTTATTAATAACTATTATCCTAAAATTTGAACACTCGAAGATTGTTGAAATTAAGCAGCTTTAAATTAGGTTGGGGATTCCGAAAAAGCGATTAATGTGTGTTGTCGATGGGTCTCATCTTCGAAAAAAGGAAGCTTTCAAAAGATTCCAAAGTAGAATGAAATCTTTTATTCAGTTTCTCACTTTTGCAAAACGAACTCCATTTTTACTTTCGAGCTCCCTAGAGTGAGAAAGTATTGCGGTCGTGTCAAAAATGAAATTTCGCCAAACTGCGTATTTTGCCGTGAAATGGCGAGAAATAACCGTAAAAATGGTTTTTGGGCTGACATCCGTCCGTTCGTTCGTCTGTTCGTGCACTTTCGTTTTTCGCCTGTGTTTCCGAAACCGAAAGGACCAGCGCAACGAAAATCGGCAACCGCCTTCCTCAGGAAGAGGGAAAACTGTTATTCAATCATCAAGACCATCCGGCCAAATTTACGGCTTTGGCAGGGCCAAATAAGGCTAAATTTAGAGTTTTCTGAAATTTTCTCGAAAACGGCTCCAACGATTTTTTTCATTTTTTGTGTGGAGATACCTGACCCTATAAGGAACAACTTTTCCCTTTGGCATTTTTCCGTGAAAAATCGCCCTCGCCGGAAAATCCTGAAAAACCGAAAATTTTTAAGTTTTACTGACAGCGCCGACATGGGACTCGACTTCGACTGAAAAATGGTCGGGGATTTCAAATTTTCGGTCCATTTTGTGATTTGAAGGCAACCCTGCCAAGTTTAGAACTTTGGCAGGGCCAAAAAAGGCCAAACAATGGAATTTTCAAAGATTTTCTCGAAAACAGCTGCAACGATTTTTCTTATTTTTTGTGTGAAGATACCTGACCCTTTAAGGAACAACTTTCCCCTTTAGCAATTTTTCGTAAAAATTCGGCCTTTCCGAAAAATCCTGAAAAACCGAAAATTTTAAAGTTTTAAAAATAGCGGTGATATGGGACTCGATTTCGACTAATTAATAGTTAGGGATTTTAAATTTTCGGTCCATTTCCTGATTTCAAGCCACCCCTCCCAAGTCCCTAATGATGCCTTAATCGAATGAAGCTACTCCCCGACTGAGCGAGAAAGTGAGTAGTCCTCTCCGGACTGCTATTCCCCTAGTTTTTCCTCTACGACTTTGTGATCATTGAAGTTATAATGTTAACCTCAAAATCTTATCTTGATAGGCCATTGTGAGGGTGTAGCGTATTCAGTAATTCATTTTACTCCTACACGGATTGCTCTCATTTTTTTTACAAGTGTCTCATAACTAGTACCACAACAAAAGAACAAACGAATATCGCTTTCATCGAGATGAAACTAAACTTTTTCTTATTTGGCTCACATAAAAGACTATTAGGGAAAAGGTTATTAGAGCCAACAACACTCTCATATACAAGAGCTATCACATCCATAAACTATAAACATTTTCTCCAACCGACCTTCCACAAAGAAATATTACAGTAAATAAACGTCGTGTGTAATCGTCTTTAATTATTCATATCGAAAAAATTAGAAATCAATCCCTCCGGTTCTTCTTCAAATTTATTAATCATTCGTTCATACAACCTCGCACTCCCATAAATCTATCCCCTCATCAATTTACCCAGGTTGCTGCCTACGATTCACGGTCACGCTCTCATCCATATACACACAATTTTCTGAACCGTGTACCTGGGCTATGACATTGCGTTTATTTACCATGGAACCGCTGCGACATTTGCACAGTGTCATCTAGAAAAAAAAAAAAAAAGAAAACATAACGATTTCCCGTTAGGTTTTAAAATTTTACAATAACGAAAAAAGTCGGGGATAAAGAAACATAAAAATCATTGACGACCTAGATTGTGTTTAACCCGCAGAGGTGGGACAGCCTTGACTTTGGTGATACCCAGACTAAAAATGTATTCGATCTTCATTATATTTTATTAAAAATGGTTTCGGTCATTCGTACATTACCGTAATCGGGTACTATTCGAACCGTTTCAAAACGAGGTTACTTTTTAAAAGGATAACGCCCAAAGCGTGAAATGTGATTGTTGCTTGGTCATTGCGTTTATGTCGTAAGTCCCTAAATGAATTAGTCATCGTTTTATCAATTAAATCAAAATCTTGAGTTATTTAATTCAATTTATAAACGCATTTTTTATCGTTCAATTGTGTAAAAGGAACTTTACGTCCCGTTTGTTTGTTTGTTGTTTTTTTTTTCGGGGAGAAAAATTTCAATTTATAAAAAAGTAATGGAACAAAGAAAAGACATTAGCCAATTCGATCCCACATCGATTATAATGTCTTGTGGTTATGTCCTTGTTCGAAGGCTGACCAGTTTTTAAAATGTTAAATATAGAATTTTAACTAAAATAGTTCGGCTCCCCTTTTTTTTTTTTGTGAAATTTTTCGTAGATGAATCAATAAAAACAAAGAAATCAATTGAGGAAAGGTGAAAAGAACCGGAACCAACGTGTTTTTTTAATTTTTTTTTTGCCCAGTACATGTGTCGCGTTTTCTAATTTGCGAGTAATCGTGTTTAGCTTCCGACGAATGAGTTTTAAGTTAAGCGTGAGCATGTGTCGAAGATGATGGTGATGATTTTAAACAACCGCAAGATGTAAAGATAATGATAGAAAATGAGATCGGACTTTTTTTGCAGTAATTACCAAGCGCAGAAATTAACTGATTCTTGACTTGTTTTTAAATGTTGATGTACCTAAAAATATTAGGGTATGATACTCGTAACCTTATTTATTGCAAAATTTCTAAATTATTCTTTCCTCGAAACTTTTAAATTAGTCGGTATTATCGATTTAGGATCCGTAGGTTAATTTTATGTGGAGGTTGCTCGGGAGATTCACTTTTGATGTATAGGTCAGCCATGGCTAATGTTTTGAAGACACCATAGTTTAAAATATTTGAGAAAAATTGAAACTTTTAGGTTTTACTGGGGGGATCAAACCTTTTCGGTTTCAAATTGAATGTAAACGAGTTTCAAATGATACTTTCCTAAAACTATTTACAAAAAAGTTTCAATTTGAAGTCAAAAAGTTTCAAATTGAAATTGAAATTGAAATTGAATTGAAATTGAAAAAGTTTCAATCTCGAAAAAATTAAAAAAGTTTCAATTTCGAAAAAATTGAAAAAGTTTCAATTTCGAAAAAATTGAAAAAGTTTCAATTTCGAAAAAATTGAAAAAGTTTCAATTTCGAAAAAATTAAAAAAGTTTCAATTTCGAAAAAATTGAAAAGGTCTCAATTTTGAAACTTTTTTGACTTCAAATTGAAACTTTTAGGTTGAAACTCTTTCTTTTCTCAAATGAGAATATTATTTTGAACTGTGAGCATGTTGAGGAAAAATCTTATTTCCGACAAATATTAAATCAGAGCTGTTGCAGCTTCATTGGGGAGGAGTATATCAGGTTTGCTCAAGGCCCCTTCCTCAATTCTTTAAAGCTTTTTATCTAGTGCAAAATTACTTTCCTGGTGAAAAACCTTCAACCCCGGTGCTCCCCCGCGACCGCAGGGATTGAGGGGTAGGTTGCTAGGCCACTGGCCATACGCCCAACAACACCAAAAGTTCTTCATTTTTATGCATCTTTCGGAGGACACAGCCATTGGTTTCATGTTTCATCCATACTACTCAAAATATTAGTGCGTGGATTTCGAAGGCCTTCAGCCTAATCATTAATACTACCTTCAGCTATGAAGAAGGACCGATCATCTGATTCACATAAACAGGCATACCAAAAACATTTTTAATTGATAATAAAGTTTTTTGAACTTGCAGACAAAATTCCGACATCTTTGTCTAAGTTTCGATGATAATGAGTAACCCTGGTAGTGTTGTTGACATTTGATATTCACTTTCATTTTTATTGCTTTGCATATTTTATAATCCATAGGTATTGCGATAATCATTCAAGACCTAAATCACGTCTTCGTTACCTTATTTCGCTTTTGTATACCTAAATCCGATTAAGGCGGCTTTAAATACATTTCAAGACAGGAATCATGCTAGAATGAAATTTCCCGTTCATGCTATACTTGCTACAATATTTTAAATCGGTCCTCAGGCTTTTGACTCGAACAAAAGATGTTGCATTCTTCCGCTCATCTCATATCATTCATGTGTATTTTTTTTTTTTACATCATCATTTCCGGTGTCGTAATCAGTAGCGGATCATATTAGGGAGAATTATCAAAATTGTTTTGTTTGATGAATGTTTTTATACGTAAGATTTCAGGAAAAGATAGGCTAGGTCAGACACCTGGATTTTTTTTAAAAATTCATTTCTTCGGCTTCGTTGGATTTTCAATTTCCGGAACTTGAAGTAATTACCCCGGCTTCTCTGCGAAAGAGAAGAAAAGATGGTTTCGATAATTAAAATAAAAGATCTGCGTGACCACGAATTGATTCTTTTATTTTACGACTGACCCCGATTTAAAAAGTTTTTGTGTTTTCAGTGTCCCGCCTCAAAAATGTTTTTTATGTTTTAGCTTTGCTCGTTTGACGTTTTAAGGGTAATTGATTTGTGTTGTTCGTTCTTTTCCGGAACAAAAGAAAACCTAATACCGCTCTTTTTAAGATTTATCGATTCGCGAATTGTAGGGCGAATTGTGACCGTTTAGCACAAAAGAATATATGGACCGATAAATGTCTGGGCACGAGACGCGTAAATTATTCACCTACATTGAATTTGTGGGATATTAATGTGTTTCTCGTGATTCGAGATGTACATGTTTTAACCCGTTTAGATAGTGGGAGAAGGTACAGTTTCAATTATAATGATGATTCTGTCGTAAGGTCATTGATGGCCACTAGTTTTGCAAATACGTGATGTGTTGACATCGTTAGGAATGAAGGTCGACTTTTCGAACAAAAGTTCTTCGTTTGGTTCATTCATGTCAATGCTAGTCAAGACCACAGCGAAGAGCAATTAATTTGTCGGGTATTGATTTCATTTATCAAGTCTCGATGCAGATTCTTAAAAGATATTTAGAAGTAGACAGCCTTGGAGAGATTGGAATCTGTTTGTCCTAGGCTTGTTTTAACCTTAATCTTGTCAAGTTGCAAGTCTCTTGACATTTTGATGTGTATGATATTTTCTATTGTAGATAAATATCAAGATTTGCAGCATCTTCCAGGATTAATTAAAGGTCGTGCCGTGTTTAAGAGTTATTTTATTTAGTTGCGTTGTGTTGGGTGCACTGAGCTACCTTCTTAGCCAGATTCTTTCCGGAAGGTTTCTGTAAATACATTAATGGGTACAGTACAAGTCGTAAAGTCTTGCAGTCGTCATGATCAGGGAGGCGTCTTTCTCGTATTTAAATACCGGATCCTCCCTGTTATTCTTGAACTCGAATGGGACCTTATGTCTGGGTAACCACGCGTACGCAAAACGGCAACATTTGACGCCTCACCGGACGACTTGTTATCACTAACGTAATCAAGTCTTGATGTGTGTCCAACGGGCTGGGCTTGTAATGCGAATGCCAAAAAAGAGGGATGACTTTAAAAGTCCTGCTTGGCTGAGTACCTAGTGCTGGTCCATGAAGAAGGTCCAGTGCACGTTACGTAGATGATGTTTACAGGAACTTTTAAGGCTGGGTCATTGAAAAATTCGATAAAGCTTAAATTATTTCATTAGAAGGACCAGAGGTTAGCTGTGGGCCGCCACGTCCCTACGTCTAAAGAATGGCAGAGTTTAGAGTCCCCAAGCAAGTGTTTAAATGGCAGCCTGTGGGGAAGAGGAGCCAGGGTAGACCGAGAGCTAGTTGGAGGGGTGGTGTTGTGGAGGAAATGAGGACCTACAACTTGGGGGAAGAATGGCGCTTGGCAATCGGAAGACGTCATCGTACGTTGTGAAACCGACGAGTATTTCACTCTGAGATCATGGGGCCAACCTTTAACCTTCCTTCATCAGCACTTTGCTACCAGGTTTGGCATCTTCATAAGTAATGTAGTTTTATTACCGGCGAAGTTTGGAAGTCGTTTTGCTAGTGACACAGCGACCCTTGGTTCCAAGTTTCTAGACATTAGTTGCTTTTAATCTGGCGGTTGCCGATGCTCAGCATCAATGTCTTTGATCGCCTGATATTGAAATCCAATATGTCTAGATTTGCAGCATCTTCCAGGTATCAGGCTAAAATGAGCAAACCAGAGGTGTGAGTTACAAAGTTTTGGTCCCCCTACAGCCGACATGAAGAGAGTGTTAAAAGATACCTACTGTGTCCCTGCTTGACTATACTAATATGGCTCAATGCGCTTAAAAAGTTCTGCTAGATTATTATAATTACCTCCCACTTCATTTCTTGAAATAAAAATTTTGAAAACGAAGCAAATCATGACCTTTAAATAAAAAATTACAATCCTCCAAATCTAAGTAGACCGAGCACGTATTTAATAATATTTCCAAGGGATATAACATTAGTTGTAAGTGAGACTATGTCATTTAGCCAGTCATAATCGGGGAAAGGTTCGATCCGTATAAACGATGTTAAATACATGAAAGTTTAGGCCACTTTAAATATATCGTTCCATTCATTTTTAAAGAATATATATATCAAGATCGCGCATACTCAGACATGATCTTTGACTATTACCAAGCTTGGAAGTGAAAGGGATAAAATGTTATGATAGGTGATGAAGTTCATAATATTTTAAAGTTGTCATTTATAAAATGACATATAAATAAAAGGAGCACATCAGTAGGTTGTCCAGGATTTAAAATCGGGGCTAACGAATGAATCACGGCCAACAAGGAATTGAGGGTATATATTTTTGAAAGGTTATACACGTAAAATAATCAAAAGGCATTTGAAATACTCGAGTTAGAAAGTAATGTCTCGAAGAAAGCGCGTGAAAAATTTTGTTAGGTAAAAAATGTTTCCTTTGTGAAATCTTGCTGGCAAATATGAACAGTACAATGACTTTGATGAGACAACTGTAAATAAACAACTTATCAAGATATCATTAAAGTCACGTATGTCCCCAGTTACAGCGGCAAGATCTGATATGCGTATTGCGTTCGTCCCAAGGTATGATTGTCGTAAAGTTCAGTTGATGTCGTTAAATTAAATGGATGAGTACTTAAAAAAGAGAAAATTAGCGATAAAAGATTTCGGTGAGTGAGGTTAGGTTTCTCACGATTGGCGCTTAATGCGGGGCATCTAGATAATGAAAAGAAGTGATGTCCTTTATCACGGGGGTAAGATGACTTAAAAAGGATTTACTGGTCAACCTGGAGTGATCAAATTGTTCCATCAAGGGAGGATGCCAAACGACTTGCTCGCAAAAATAGCAAAGGAAAGGAGACCAGTTTGACGAAGGCTTCCTGGCCAGTGACGGTGCCAAGGGAGGGGGGCCGTGGCCCCAGCTGGAAAAAACTTGGCACATTTGTTTGGGGAGAACAATAATATTGCTGTAATGTAACGCTATTCGACTTTGGCCCCTCATGAAAATTTGTGGCCCAGCCTTGGCTCCATCCAGAATTGTCTCTGGCGCCGTCACTGTTCCTGACCGGACGCTCCGGCGATGGAAGGAGTGCTGGACCTCGTCATCACTAGAGTTTTTGATTAATAAACAGGCCTAGCCTACCCCCGAAAGGGTGAAAGAAGAAGAAGTGAAAGAATTGGAAGTAGGGTGAAAGAATTGTGTGGGCTTTGGTGAATGGGACACATCGACGCCCAGGTCCTAGATGGAAGATTTGCAAGTCTTTGACTTCTAGGAAGATGTTGATCCAATAAGAGAAAGATGCAGGTCAGCTTGGAGTTCCTGAATGGGGGGGAATAAGACAGAAGGGTACAAGCGATTGGCAAGCTGTACCAAAATCAGCAAAAGGGCGTGAAATCTTGTTAAAACCATAGTAGTAATCGTATTATAGTGAGCCATTCTGCTTAGTTCAGCAGATTTCCTTGCCGGACTCAGACGGTGAAGCAGTACAACAATGAGGGAACTTCTCAATCCGTTCCTGTGAACATCACATTTTTCCCCAACATTATACAATTAGAAACTGTAAATATTAACCTCTGAAAATTTTTGAACCTTATCATTGAAATAAATCAATTTTCATCTTTCGTTTCGATACACTCCGGCGAATACACAAAGATTTCTCTTAAAAATTTAGCGGTTTGATCATCCGTCGGAAACAAATAATAATAAAAAAATGATAATAATAATACGGCATCACGTAATTCGAGATATAAGTGAAAGTAACGGATCCATAGAGATCAAAATGTCATTTTTTTTTCGGTTTCAACTTTAACAATTGAAATTGATTAGGCGGTTTTGGCACACCATACGGTCGTATCGGTGCAAGTTTTTTCCCAACCAGTTATTAAAGAAGATGTTAAAAGAAAAAATGTCTTCCTCGTATAAAAAATTAATAAATTAATTTCATATTTCCGGTGTTTTGCGCAAAACGACATCTCTCTTCGCGATAAGGTCAATATTTTCACCTTTTAAAGTAATTTCGACATAAAAGGAATTTCTCACATTTGCCGCTTACTGTGAGTTGCCATTGTTTCTCTGAGACCTACATTACATAGAGCAACTCTTTTTTTTTTGGTCGGAGCAAATTCTCATATTAAAATTAGTTATGTAGAGTGAATCAGATCGCGACATTTTTCACTGCGAAGGCGGTTTGTTGAATATTTAAAAAGGTTTTTTTTAATTTTTATTTATTTATTCTTCAGCAAATGTTGTTGATTTCCAGAATACCGTTCCTCGAAGTTGAACTAGGCTTTATTTTTATTTCTTTTATTATTGGCGTGACATTATCGTTTTGTCGTTTATGGAATAAATTACCGTGGAAATTTCGTTATTTATCAAGGGGAAGTTAAATAAAAATCGAGAGTTTGACAAGTTTACGACCTTAGCGGGATATACTAGTAGGTCAGGTGAGGTTAGGTGCTTGAGGGTAAAGGGTGGCTAATTTTGGTCGTTTATGATTAAATTTTAATTTTAAGGTGGATCGTTGTCTTATTATGCAACGTGCGCGTCGAAATTTTTTGATTCGATAATGCATGGGTATTGGCCATGTCGTGTTGTCAGTGATTTTTAATTTGTGTTGTAAAATCTGCAGTTTAAAGAGGTTTCCCTTAGCAAATTACCACTTAAGGCAAGGCAGGATCCATAACTAGAAATTACAGTTTGATGATCCAGAAGGATTGCTGGATTACTTTTAATGAGAGCTGCGGAGAACTGAGGCAGATGGCATCAATTGAGGAAGAATTATGTTCAGCAATGGGCGCAAAGAGGTTGAGAAAAAAATACAGACGTCTAATCTGCATGGTTTTTGACCTGGAAAAAATCCGAATGGAACTCTGGATTTGAACAATATAATAGTTTCTCATTTAGAGGGGTTTTCCTCTTGTTAAAGTAGTTTTTCTCGAGGAGGGGAAGGCGTCTTTCAAAAATTAATCCAGCTCTATTTCCTTTTACACTTAGGAAGTAATTGACAAGAATAGTATTCCTCATATTCAAACCTGAACTGAGCACGGACTGACTCTTCCAGAGGACGGTGTCGATCTAAGGTAACTGCAGAACTTCATTACAGCTGATTTTCTATGTAAAAAAAATTTGCCTACATTCTTATAAGATGAGGTGAACTATTGATTAGTCTATAAGTGCCCTGTCTTCTTAGAATGCGGGTACAAATTTTTTATTTATAAAACAGCTTCTGTTTGAGGGGCGCATCTAGAGAGCCTGTAATCAGAGAGTCGCTAACTCTGTTTCTGAAAATGCTTCGCTCTGATTGATCTGAGATCTAGTGCACTGCAAGTCGCTTCTTCTTCTTTAAATGCCCGCTCCTCGTCGGAGATTGGCGATCATTATGGCGATCCTAACTTTGGAGGCTGCCGAACGAAAAAGGGATACTGAATTTTGGCCGTACCAGTCTCTTAGATTCTTGAGCCAGGATATTTTCCTCCGACCCGGTCTACGCCTGCCTTCAATCTTCCCCTCCATCACCAGCTGCAGAAGGCGATATTTTCCGTTACGAGTAATATGGCCGAAATATTCAAGCCTTCGCCTCTTGATCTCGAAGAGCACCTCCATCTCCTTGCTCATACGATTCAAGACTTCGACATTGCTTACTCGTGCGGTCCACGGAATTCGTAACATGCGGCGATATATCCACTGCAAGTCGCTATTATCGTGTAAATAAATGGGGGGGAAATCTCATAACCATATAAGTCCATTTATACGTGAAATGTAAAATCGGCATATCTACATAGAACTTTAACATGTCTGACCAATCACAGAGCTCAGATTTAGTTGGCGACTCTAGGCGCTCCTGGATTTTCCCCGTTAGCCCATAGGGTCAATCCATGCCTGAGACTGCCTTGCCCTTTGCTGATATTACTCTTAGACGCCGTCAGGATAGTTTACATCTGTCAAAGGATTAATCTACGAGGCGGGCATTCCCAAACATTGATTTCATAATTTCATCCCAGAAGCTTAATTTCCGAATTTTAACCCGATTGTTTGAATAAACTTCCTCCAGGTCACAGTTTCAATCAAACCATTTAAAAACCAAGCCGTAATTCATTGTCCTTGATTTTATTTATAAATTCTGTTAAATATCGCACGCTCTAATAGCTTAGTTCCGTTAAGTGATGTAAATTCGATCTATACACGTTTTTTAAGCAACACGCCGGAGAACTTTACTAACCGTAAATATTAAAATATAAAATCACCATCAGGAAGTTTCTCGTGTTCCGGTCAGTAACGGCCTCAACGATTACGAAAAGATTCGGCAAAAAAATTATTCATACAATCGAAAAAATTCGTTCGGGGCATATATTCCCATAGCTTTCACTTGCAGAAGAACGAGGGAAGAAGAAGAAGAAAAAAAGATGATTATCTGTCATTTTTTTAAAGGCACTTCTTTTGTTTTGACAATGACCTACTTTCTTTCGGTTTATGCAATGATATATTACACTTTATTTTCTTCTTTATTCATAGGCATTCAGTACCCGAAGTAAGAATGAATAAATCTTACGCTTGGTCAATCTCCTGTAATTTAAAAATCTTCGATTCTTTACTTTTTTCAATGAAAAATTTCAAGGCTTTTTAAGGGAGACCGAATTCCCCGTTATGAGGTATTTATGCACACGATTGATTCCTTTAAAAGGAAAAACCGCACACAAAAACCGATGCGAAAATTTTTTCCCGTGTCCGCGAGGCGTGGCTTTACGCGAAACGCAATGATTAGAAAAATTTAATAATGACGTAGCGAGGTACCAAGGGTGTGCCTAGTACAGTTACCGGTACGGAAACCTTGACTCGTTCGATTATGGCTACCTACAATTTTTATTTTTTATAAACGGAAAAGCAGAAAAGTTATTATAAAATCTTGTCCATCATAAGAAAAACGGTTTAGCGTGACACGAACGTTATGTTATAATGAATACCTGGAGATGAGGTTTAAATCACGTTATTCTTGCACAATGCTACCCCTCTTTAAATTTTTTTTCCTTTGCGTGCTTTAATTTTAATATTAATTACACGCCTTCTTTTTAATTATGTAATTTAATTTACGGGAAATTGGCTATTGGCAATCGGCTACCGATTTTAATATATAGCTAGAGATGATCGAACTACCGCTCGCCCCATTCATTCCGGATCATTAACCATGCGAAATTTAATCAATTCTAAAAAAGAAGATAATCGTGCAATATTTATTGCTGGGTGATTTTTCTTTTGCGTTTATATAATCGGTAATGAAACCATGAAACAAGATAACAAGACGTTTAGGGATGTGCGATGATTCTGCGAAGAATGAGTTAATAAGAGAAATGATTCGTGAAAAATAGTCTCTAATATTTTTTCATCCGTGATTTGATGTTTGTTTTAATAATCATGTCCTTATCGAAGTAAAAGGTATAGTGCTTGAGGTATACTAAATTAATGCGGGTACAATGCCTTGGTTCGTGTTATAACAAGCCTACTTGAGTGGTTTATTTACAGAAAGTGTTGTTGTTGCGGATTTACAAGGGTGTTTACGTAATCGGTAATTTTAAGGGAAATATTGCAATGGAGCTGAGTAGGATATTTCGATGTCCATTTATCTGAACTTTCCAATATCGATGAACAATGTGTAACAGTGACGTCATCCGGCCTTTTAGACCTTCCCTTTTCTTTTAAGAAGAAGAAAAAAGGAATATTACTAAAGTTTTTGTTGTGTATTAAGGCAGTGAAAAGTTGGCTTAGACTTTTGTAGCCTAAGAGCAATTGTAATCTTTTACGAATAAAAATTCTGTTGAGGATTCCGGGGCCCAACATAGGTCCAGTTCATGAACACGGGGTACTTCTTTTTTATAGCCTCGTTGCTTTCATTGCTGAACATAAGAGTCCCTCAATTCATGCCATTCGTCTCGGTTCTCCTCAGCTCTCACCCGCAATCTTCATAATATCATCATAGTTATGGGTTTTCCCAGGTTTCGCTGCCTAGTTCAAAGTCTCCACTGCAGGATTCTCCTACTCCTACTCCAACTGCCAACCTTGCAAGATGCCCCGCCCAAGACGAAGATTGGACTAGTCGTATTCCCGTACATTTTTATGATAATCTGGACGACTTGCAAAAGTGAATAAAAATTTTAAGAACAGAAAAAGGTTTAAAAAGGTTTTTTCAGGTTAAAGAAAAAAGGGACATGTTTATTGCAGGAATATTGTGACAACGACAATGACCGTCACTTTTGCCCGCGCATGCACAAGGGCTGAATTTTCGTCAAGCATACAATTAGTGCTTAGCTTATAAGTCATTAGTGATTTTCAGTAAAATCGAGTACCAATTCAGTACAAGTATCGATTTCGATTAAAACCTGGATTCTAAAAGCCGGTTTTTTTCAAATATCTTTTTAAAAACGAAAAACTGAGTGTTCTATCTAGTCTCAATGGATTCCTCTTAAAAAAACACATCTCCCAGTATATATTTTGTTAATATTTCCCCCCCGTTTTTAGCTGAAAAATTAATAAATTCAAATTCGATAATCGATTTGAAAACGGTTTTCGTTTAATAAAAACGAAAAATTCCAAATATCTTGAGAACGCGGCCGAATTTTATAATTCTATAAATTCCAGCGGATTCCTTGCATCGAAATAAGTCTTCTAAGATATAGATTCCAGCTCTAGAGCGTACAAAAAGTAAATATTTTGTAAAAACGGTTCTCGACAAAGTTGGATTCTAAAAATCGGTTTTTCTCAAATATCTTTTTAAAAACGAAAAACTGAGTGTTGTACCTAGTCTCAATGGATTCCTCATAAAAAAATACATTTCCCAGTATATATTTTGTTAATATTTTTCTCCGTTTTTAGCTGGAAAATTAATAAATTCAAATTCGATAATCGATTTGAAAACGGTTTTCGTTTAATAAAAACGAAAAATTCCAAATATCTTGAGAACGCGGCCGAATTTTATAATTCTGTAAATTCCAGCGGATTCCTTGCATCAAAATACGTCTGCTAAGATATAGATTCCAGCTCTAGAGCGTAGGAAAAATAAATTTTTTGTAAAAACAGTTTTCGACAAAGTTGGATTCCAAAAATCGGTTTTTTTCAAATATTTTTAGAAAAACGAAAAACTGAGTGTTGTACCTAGTCTCAATGGAATCCTCATAAAAAAATACATTTCCCAGTATATATTTTGTTAATATTTCCCCCCGTTTTTAGCTGGAAAATTAATAAATTCAAATTCGATAATCGATTTGAAAACGGTTTTCGTTTAATAAAAACGAAAAATTCCAAATATCTTGAGAACGCGGCCGAATTTTTTAATTCTGTAAACTCGAGCGGATTCCTTGCATCGAAATACGTCTGCTAAGATATAGATTCCAGCTCTAGAGCGTAGGAAAAATAACTTTTTTGTAAAAACAGTTTTCGACAAAGTTGGATTCCAAAAATCGGTTTTTTTCTAATATTTTTAGAAAAACGAAAACCTGAGTGTTGTACCTAGTCTCAATGGAATCCTCATAAAAAAATACATCTCCCAGTATATATTTTGTTAATATTTCCCCCCGTTTTTAGCTGGAAAATTAATGAATTCAAATTCGATAATCGATTTGAAAACGGTTTTAGTTTAATAAAAACGAAAAATTCCAAATATCTTGAGAACGCGGCCGAATTTTTTAGTAATCAACGGCTGTTCAGTGAGCCTTTGGAACTCTTCATTAAAGCGCGTTTTTAACTGTCCAACGGATCTCTCTGATTCGGATTTTGTAATAGGTCGCGGCTAAATATGGCAGAAGATACTGATTCCTGCATGAATGGTTACTGCCCAGTCGACGTAAGGCCAAAATTCCTGCTTCTACAATTTTTGACCTTAATTTCATCATGTCAGAGTGTAAATCGAGCACATTAACCTCTAGGCCATGAAAATAGTTCCCCTCGTGGATCATAATAAATGAAAAACCGGGAATGTTGTAAACCCTTCCAGATGGTCCGGCCCGTGGCACATAAACAAACAAAAAAATTTTCTTTATTTTCTTTTTTTTTCTTTATTTTTAAAGTGTCTTGAAATGATCAAGTGATAGTCCATCAAGTAATAAAACACCCACAGAAACGTAGTAAATAAAACAGCACAAAACCCGCGCGTAAAAAATGAAATTGCTTTGGCAATGTGACCAAAGGAATTATTGGATTAACTCTCCGAATAAAAATTTTTTTTCTTCTTTATTAATTTTTCATGCCCATAAGCTGCAACAAAATAGTAATTCCTCAGCGATTAAGTGTAGCAGAAAGAAAAAAAATTGTTTATATGATACGATTTAATAAGTCAAGTTTAAAAAAAAAAAACAAATTAGCATGTCGATATTTTTACAGTTTATCTAATTAAAGACAGGATATTTTATTCTTAATAACAGACCGTAAGAGCCGTTTTAATAGAGTTTATTAAATTTACCGATTTTATTATAACTAGAATATTGCGATTTTTATGTAATTGGGCTAAAAGTATATACGTGCCTAAAATTTTAAAGGTTTTTTTTATCCAAGGTTACCTACGAGAGGTCTATTAAACTCTTCGTGGTTAGATTTAATTGATACACTTTGGCCGAGTTTTTTTAAAGTTACCCGGCACAGTTTTCTTTTTTACTGAAGATTAGAGATTATGGTTGATGAGAGGTGCGCCGAGTGAGAGGTTAGGTTGAATTTCCATCGCGGGTGATATAAACAAGACTAAGGATTCCCTACCATTTTTCCTAAAGCCATTCATTCCTAAATTTTTATCCCTAAAATATTAATTCCTAAAATTTATTTTCCTAAAAGTTGCATTTTTCATATATTCGGAGATCTGATGCTGCATAATCTGGATCACCATAAAAATTTAGGAATAGGTGGCTTTAGGAAAATTGATTTAATGGTTTTCAAAATTTGCAATTCTCGCTTACCTTAATTGCCATTTTGGACTGGAGGTAAGGAATTACTTAGATTGATGAGTCCTGCTATATAAGCCGCCCTCATTGATACATTGCCTTTGGTTTTGAAACCAAATAAAAAATAATGCATAAAATTTCCGGAGTGGGGAAACGCTGGGCAAACCTCCTCCTATCATCCTTTTTTCCCCCATTTCATTGCCAACATTGCCATCGCCATTATCACTATCCTCGTTTGACATTGCTCGGCTATTTCTACGGCTTGGGGTACCGCCAATTTTTTGCATGACTTTTTCTAACCCAGATATCGTATTGCAATGCGATATCTGGGTTAGAAAAAATCATGAACTACCCCATCGAAGACGGGCCAGCCCCCGGGAGGTTTTTTCCGGCTACCCATTCAATGAGGTAGCGCTCATCGAATTCGATGTCTTCGCAATTAAAATCCCGAATCCACTCGATTGGAACATCCGGGGAGTATTTCCCTGTGTCATCCCCCAGTAGCCACCTAACTAAAACGTATTTGTTGGATATTCAGATGATTGAGAAAAAAACAAACAAAAAAACACGACAAACATGTGACGTACATGTGACGAATGATTTTTTTTGTCGCGATATTGAAAATGAGGACTTTATCGTTGCGGGATACCCAAGCAACCAATATGACCGATAAAACGTCTTTTAGACGTCGAAATGACGTCTGCGACGTCTAAAAGACGTTTTTCGGTCAGATTGGTTGCTTGGGTAAAGTGCCTTGTGCACAAGGAACAATCTCAAGGTGGAAAAAAGGGAAAATTATAATTCACCACCAAATTCACAAAAACTTACCGTGTTTAAAACCAGATTTTAAAAAATTTTATTACTGCTGCTTGTTTATGGAATTGATTTTTATGAATTAGTTTGGCCTACCGTTCACGTTACCGGCAGAGTCACCAGTATCGTCGTTACCGTTTTCATTTCGCACCGCTCGACTTGCCGATCCTTGCCCCTCTCTTTCTTGTTCCGCCGCCGATGAACGTGCAAGTGACAAACAACAGCACACTCGAACTCGATTTTTGAATGAAACGTTCTAGAGACATGCCAATAGTTAGAGCGGGATACTTGGCAATGTCTTCAGGAAATCATTGTGCTTTTAGGAACGGTAAGATTAAGAGCATTGAGGGAAGCCGATTGCAGACAAGACTCTACCGTTAGCATCGCTGCAGTTGCGTTTCTTTGGTCCATTGAACCATTGCAATTATTTTTAATTGGTAGTTTGACGATATGATCATGTATCCATCTTACTTCGTACACAAGCAAATACAATGTCGAGCCAAATCTCCTAAAATATCTTTTACTGATCTTAAAGCTTAATTTTTTTGGGGTCAAAATTAAAAACTTTGAAGCTGAGCGAATCATCTCAGAATCGAAACAAAAATTCGAGATCTTATTTTCTTCGTATGGTAATGATTGTATAATTAGTATTCATTATCCTGTCATAGGAGACTGACTTCGCGATTTGGATGGATTGACTCCGAAATCGAAAAAAAAAAAATCATTTTCCTGTCTTTGAACCGTTTAAAAACTTTCACTTCCCGAAAAATTATGTCATCTTTTTAAACCTTTGTTTTATCTTTTTGTTACAGAGGGACGAGTCGAAGTCTCCAGGGAAAACAAATACCTGAGCACTTTGCATCCTGGTAAAGTCTTCGGGGAATTAGCCATATTATACAATTGTAAACGAACTGCTACGATCAAAGCAGCAACGGATTGTAAATTATGGGCGATAGAACGACAATGTTTCCAAACTATCATGATGAGGACCGGTTTGATCCGGCAAGCGGAGTATACAGACTTCTTGAAGAGCGTGCCGATATTCAAAAATTTACCGGAGGACACGCTGATAAAAATATCAGACGTGCTAGAAGAGGCTTATTACAACAAAGGGGATTATATCGTGCGTCAAGGGGCGAGAGGAGATACCTTTTTTATAATTAGTAAGGGTAAAGTTAAAGTTACTATGAAACAGCCAAATTCAACTGAAGAAAAGTTTATAAGGGCTCTTGACAAGGGGGATTTCTTCGGAGAAAAAGCTTTACAAGGGTGAGTAGTAGAATAATAATTATAAAATAAGAGTCATATTACCTTCTTTGAAGAAAACGGTCTTAATAAAAGGGTCGAAAATTACTTTCGACCCTTTTCAATTTCGGCCCTTTTCAGTGACGGAAAAAGGGACGAAAATTACTTTCGGAACTTTTCACTTCACGCCCAGCCGTGAGGAAAAATGTTTTACTTCACGCTCAGCCGTGTTACTTCACGGCTGTCGGCTGATAGTTAAAATCGTACTTCCCCATGTTCGAACTAGCTGTGGAAACTGATACTTTACATTTATGAATAAGGAAAAACTTTCTTTTTTCTTCCTCAATAGTCGTGAAACATTTATTTTTAAAGAATCTCATTATATTTTTATTGTAAATTCCAGAGACGATCTAAGGACTGCTAACATTGTAGCTGATGATCCCGAGGGTGTAACCTGCCTCGTCATCGACCGAGAATCATTTAATCAACTAATATCCAATTTGGATGAGATTAGAACGAAATACGCAGACGATGGCATCGAAAGAAGAAAGTAAGTACTCTTAACTTTTTAAATAAATTTCCTTTTATCGGTGCTTAATGTCCTGGCGGAATCATTATATTCTTTCTATTTGATTTCATGCTAACCCAGTCGGGGACGTAAAGGTAAAAGTCGAGGTTTTCTGAGATCACCCAAGATCTCTTAATGTTTTGATTTGTTACTAAAAATGTTTTCTATGTTTACAGGGTGAATGAGGAATTCCGTAACCTTAAGCTCTCCGATCTCAGAATACTGGCAACATTAGGCGTAGGAGGATTCGGTCGAGTCGAGCTCGTACAAATCGCCGGAGACTCGTCGAGATCGTTCGCGTTGAAACAAATGAAGAAGAGTCAAATCGTTGAAACTAGACAGCAGCAGCACATCATGTCCGAAAAGGATATCATGAGCGAGGCCAATTGCGATTTTATAGTCAAACTATATAAAACTTTTAAAGACCGTAAATACCTCTATATGCTTATGGAATCCTGTTTGGGTGGTGAGCTTTGGACGATACTCAGGTAAGATTAGAAACTGTTTAACTTAAATAAAAATTGTTGCCCTTTTTTAGCAAAAATGCAATTAAATATGGGAGTTATGAAAAGGGCCGAAATTGAAAAGGGTCGAAAATTTCTTTCGGCCCTTTTTAATTTCGGCCCTTTCCGAAAGAAATTTTCGGTCCTTTTTAATTTCGGCCCTTTCCGAAAGAAATTTTCGACCCTTTTCAATTTCGGCCCTTTTCATAACTCCCACATTTAATTGCACAAGAACATTGTGGCCGCCATTTGACTGCAGCGACTCAAGCGGAGGAAATTTTCTATCCACAATATAATTTTCAAGCAAACTTTAATTTTATTTTTTTTTATTTTTACAGGGATAAAGGCCATTTTGATGATTCGACAACAAGATTCTACACTGCTTGTGTTGTTTCTGCCTTCGACTACCTTCATAGTCGCAATATTATTTACAGAGACCTGAAACCAGAAAATTTGTTATTAGATGTTCAAGGTTATGTCAAATTAGTTGATTTTGGATTTGCCAAAAAATTAATCGTAAGTAAATTAATGTTTGAACTATGTGTGATTTCTTATTGTGATTTTCATTTTTAATTAATTTTTTTAATTTTTTGTTGCAGCCCGGTAGAAAAACTTGGACATTCTGTGGAACTCCAGAATATGTAGCGCCTGAAGTTATCCTAAACCGCGGACACGATATTAGTGCTGACTATTGGTCCCTCGGTGTTTTAATGTTTGAACTTTTAACCGGTAAGTTGAAGGAAAAACTTACTTAAAACCTGCGACTTAAGCCGTCACAAAATCGTTGGAGGGGAATTTGGAGCTTGAAAAATAATTTTGGAGTTTTGTTTTTTTTTAAACATTTTTTTAGAAGTTTTCTTGGAAAATTGGACATTGCATAAACATTTCAAAAGCGCAAAATTTTTTTGAAAGTCTGATGAACATTTTTAAGATTTTTTCCACAACTAACTATTAAGACTACAAGATTTTTAAGATTTGTTTTAAAACTCAACAATTCTTTTTATTGAAATTTAACATTTTTTTACAAACTACAAACTATAGCCTTTTTTTTAAAAAGTTCAAATTATTTTTTTTGTAGCTTATCTTTAATTATAGCAAATGGGTCGATCAGTAAATAATGCTTTTCCTTGATCTGTAATTAGAAGTGGGCGACTTTGCTAATGGACCCATTAACATTTTTCTCAAAAAATAAAATTGTTTTTTTATTTTTTTTTTAGGCACGCCTCCATTTACCGGTAGCGATCCAATGAAAACATATAACATAATATTAAAAGGTATCGATGCCATCGAATTCCCAAGGAATATAACGAGGAACGCGACTGTTCTTATTAAAAAATTATGCAGAGATAATCCGGCTGAAAGACTTGGTTATCAAAAAGGAGGAATTAGCGAAATTCAAAAGCATAAGTAAGTATCGAAAGCTTCTGTGACTGAGAGTCATGCTCATGCAGCTAAACATTTTCCAGCGAATAATTTAAAAAAAAATATTAATTAACCGTAAAAAATTCACAAGTTGGTGCCAAGAGATTATTTGCACTATTTTCAATTAAATTAGTGTCCATACGATGGCGCCAAGTGTAAGATTTAATTTGAAATAAATTTTAAAGTTTTAAATTTTTGAATTTTTGAATTTAAGGAAGTTACATTGTCACTAGGGTCTCAGGACTCCGTTTCTAAGGCACAACTCGATAATTTCGTTTTTAGTTGCTGAAAATTGAATCATGAAATTGTGGGCCATTTTCTTGTTTGAAAAGAAACTAGGGCCATCTATTTATTAAAACTGCGACTAGCTCCATCTAGATGATTTTTAAAACTGATTGAGGATTATTTTTTAATTGTAGTGAAGAATTTTTCAAGGGTTCCAGGAGACTTGTTATTTTCTCTGAGGTACTTAAAAATGTAGTTTTATATTTTCAAATACTCATTTTTTTTTTTTTTTTTAGGTGGTTCGACGGTTTCAACTGGGAAGGCCTCATTACCAGGACACTAACTCCTCCTATAATGCCGAAAGTACGAGATGCGCTTGATCATTCAAACTTCGACGAATACCCTCCAGATTCAGAAGGACCTCCTCCTGACGACAATTCGGGATGGGACAGTAATTTTTAAAAATAAAGAAACTGTCACGTGATATTAATCAGCTTTATTTTAGTTTTCTTTTAAAAAAAATTATTCATTCATTTTAAAAAAGAAAAAAAACAAAACTTGCCTTAATTATAACGAGTCAATTTTCTTCTCTTGTGTATAAAAAAAAAAACAAATTCTTTTTATAACTGAGTCTTAATTGTTTATCATTTATAAAAGCTCTTTTTTTGGATTCGAGATTAAAAAAAAGCTAGTCTTAAGGTGGGAAAATGCTCATAATAAGGGATTCAGCGCATGCTCCGTAATACCCGCTTCAGAAATGTGTTTTTTTAAATCGTTAAAAGTTTTTGCTATTATTACAGAGTGTCGCTAGTCATGATTGTATGCTTACGATTTTCTTTTTTAAATGTTTTCAAAACCTTTTTGAAGGAATGAATAAACGCTCAATATTAAAAAAAAGAATATTAATCAAAATGTATGAAAATCTTGAGCTGTTTATTTTAAAAATTAATTTTAATTTTTTTATGAATTATAGTCATTTGACACTCTGATAACATTTTTAATCCTTTTTAACACCGTTTGTTGTCAAGTTTTCATTTCTTTTTTTAATTGTTATTAATATGAAACTGGTTGATGTTCTGTTTTTTAACAACAAAAGAGAATTTATGTGTTTTAAATTTTGAACAATATTTTATTTGAAAAGTTATAGCATTTTGAATACGCCAGTCCATTTATGAAAGTGATAAAATTTATTTATTGATCCTTTTTTATATATAATTCAATTATATGAATAGAACGAAATTATACGAATTTGTAGACTCAGTAAACAATTGTTTATATAATTTAATGGTTGTATTATTTATTTAAATTACCTTCCTGTCTATTATTGATAATTAGAAAAAACCTGTTCATTTTTAGGATCGATTTTCCATACGATTTTTACCTATAGTAATTGACGCACTCTATCCAGTGGTGCAGTCAGATTCCCGAAATTCCCACGGGAACTTCCTGGAAAAAAAGTCTTAAAAAAAGCACGATTTCCTCGTGAATACTCCGAATATTTTTCTAAAATTACGAGCAAACCTTGCCATGTTTCTTGAACCGATTATTTTACTCATTTCCAAAAGGATTTTCCAGACTTTTCCGACCGATACCTATAGTAATTGACGCCCTCTATCCAGTGGTGCAGTCAGATTCCCGAAATTCCCACGGGAACTCCCTGAAAAAAAAAGTCTTAAAAAAAGCACGATTTCCTCCTGAATAAGGTGGCGTATAATTATTTTTCCGCCGAGAAAAAGGTGGCGGATAAATATTTTCCGCCAAGATAAAGGTGGCGTATAATTATTTTTCCGCCGAGAAAAGGTGGCGGATAAATATTTTCCGCCAAGAAAAAGGTGGCAGATAATTATTTTCTTGGCGGAAAAATATTTTAATTTATAAAAATAATTATCCACCACTTTATTCACAAGGAAATCGTGCTTTTTTATAGACTTTTTTTTTCAGGGAGTTCCCGTGGGAATTTCGGGAATCTGACTGCACCACTGGATAGAGGGCGTCAATTACTATAGGTATCAGTCGGAAAAGCCTGGAAAATCCTTTTGGAAATGAGTGAAATAATCAGTTCAAGAAACATGGCAAGGTTTGCTCGTAATTTTAGAAAAATATTCGTAGCATTCACAAGGAAATCGTTCTTTTTTAAGGACTTTTTTTCCAGGCAGTTCCCGTGGGAATTTCGGGAATCTGACTGCACCACTGGATAGAGGGCGTCAATTACTATAGATATCAGTCGCAATTCCCACGGGAACTGCCTGGAAAAAAAGTCCTTAAAAAAGAACGATTTCCTTGTGAATACTACGAATATTTTTCTAAATTTACGAGCAAACCTTGCCATGTTTCTTGAACCGATTATTTCACTCATTTCCAAAAGGATTTTCCAGACTTTTCCGACTGATACCTGTAGTAATTGACGCCCTCTATCCAGTGGTGCAGTCAGATTCCCGAAATTCCCACGGGAACTGCCTGGAAAAAAAGTCTTTAAAAAAGCACGATTTCCTCGTGAATACTACGAATATTTTTCTGAAATTACGAGCAAACCTTGCCATGTTTCTTGAACTGATTATTTAACTCATTTCCAAAAGGATTTTCCAGGCTTTTCCGACTGATACCTATAGTAATTGACGCCCTCTATCCAGTGGTGCAGTCAGATTCCCGAAATTCCCACGGGAACTGCCTGGAAAAAAAGTCCTTAAAAAAGAACGATTTCCTTGTGAATACTACGAATATTTTTCTAAAATTACGAGCAAAACTTGCCATGTTTCTTGAACTGA
This sequence comes from Liposcelis brunnea, assembly GCA_023512825.1. Taxonomy (NCBI): domain Eukaryota; kingdom Metazoa; phylum Arthropoda; class Insecta; order Psocodea; family Liposcelididae; genus Liposcelis; species Liposcelis brunnea. Next base: position 20,611,465 of record CM042067.1, on the reverse strand, counting down.
TTATTTCACTCATTTCCAAAAGGATTTTCCAGGCTTTTCCGACTGATACCTATAGTAATTGACGCCCTCTATCCAGTGGTGCAGTCAGATTCCGAAATTCCCACGGGAACTGCCTGGAAAAAAAGTCCTTAAAAAAGAACGATTTCCTTGTGAATACTACGAATATTTTTCTAAATTTACGAGCAAACCTTGCCATGTTTCTTGAACCGATTATTTCACTCATTTCCAAAAGGATTTTCCAGACTTTTCCGACTGATACCTATAGTAATTGACGCCCTCTATCCAGTGGTGCAGTCAGATTCCCAAAATTCCCACGGGAACTCCCTGAAAAAAAAGTCTATAAAAAAGCACGATTTCCTTGTGAATAAAGTGGTGGATAATAATTTTTATAAATTAAAATATTTTTCCGCCAAGAAAATAATTATCCGCCACCTTTTTCTTGGCGGAAAATATTTATCCGCCACCTTTTTCTTGGCGGAAAATATTTATCCGCCACCTTTTTCTCGGCGGAAAAATAATTATACGCCACCTTATTCAGGAGGAAATCGTGCTTTTTTAAAGACTTTTTTTTCAGGGAGTTCCCGTGGGAATTTCGGGAATCTGACTGCACCACTGGATAGAGGGCGTCAATTACTATAGGTATCAGTCGGAAAAGTCTGGAAAATCCTTTTGGAAATGAGTAAAATAATCGGTTCAAGAAACATGGCAAGGTTTGCTCGTAAATTTAGAAAAATATTCGTAGTATTCACAAGGAAATCGTGCTTTTTTAAAGACTTTTTTTCCAGGCAGTTCCCGTGGGAATTTCGGGAATCTGACTGCACCACTGGATAGAGGGCGTCAATTACTATAGGTATCAGTCGGAAAAGTCTGGAAAATCCTTTTGGAAATGAGTGAAATAATCGGGTCAAGAAACATGGCAAGGTTTGCTCGTAATTTTAGAAAAATTTTCGTAGTATTCACGAGCAAATCGTGGAAATTCATCAGGAAAAGTCCCGAAAGTCAGTTGCGCTACTGACACTGCCTGTTGTGCAACTGACACTGCCTGTTGTACTACTGACAGTATTGCAACTGCTTAATGCTAGTTGTCCAACTGACATTTGTCAACAGTGCAACCCATGGGTAAAGCTCTCTAATTTAAAATCCTGTATTTCTGGAGGTGCAGATCGCCCAGTTATTAAATGTTATCGCCTAATTTTCAAAGGTTAGAAATGAATTAGGTAGAAATATATCAAAAAACAATTATTTTGAATCAATGTGAAATTATTATATTCTACAATAGCCATAACATATGCACAATTAAAGTTCTTATAAATAATTTGATTTTATTTCAAACAAAATGTCACTGATCATTTTTTAAATTGGCAAATTGCCACGAAAATAAAAAAAAAATGCCATTTAAAAAAGTTAAACTCGTTTCCAAAAATATTTGCTCTAAATTACGGTAAGTACAGTAATTAAAATATTCATCAAACTGTTAAAACTCAACAAAAACGAGTGAAAACTCAATTAAAATGTCTTAAATTTTTGTAAAAAAAAATAGTATGAGCAAGAATTTAAAACTAAACTAATTATTAATCAAAAAATAATCGGATCATGATGATTGGTTCTGATGTCAAAGCAGTCAGGCCCATAGCCAGGTTGCAAGTTTTGGAGGGGCACAAAATTTTAGTCGAACAAGTACTTCAAAAATTTTTATAGTCGAACAAGTCCTTTAAGAATTTTTTTAGTCAAACAAGTCCTTTCAGAATTTTCTTAGTCAAACTAGTCCTTTTAGAATTTTTTTAGTCAAACAAGTCTTTCCAAAATGTTTACAGTCGAACAAGTCCTTTCAGAATTTTCATAGGGCGTTATTTTTTTACTACAGGCCTGAAGATAGTGTTAATTTAAAACATTTGAAGAATTCCGGCTTTACTCAAAACAATAAAAGCCATCAGACATTTTTATAAGATAAAAGCAATAATTCAGGGGTGAGCAAATTAAAGTTTTAAATTTTTTTTACTAAAAAGCAAAACAGCATAATTATCTTGTTATCTAAAATAATTAATCGAAGATGCTTGGAACTTTATTTTTTTTTGGACTCCTAAAAGTAAAAACCATTCTGAACCCATTATTCTAAGACAACTAATTTCCAAAGATTTTAAATGTTCAAAATGTCCAATTACTAAAGATTTTTTAAAATTTTTAAAACGCCCAATTCCCAAAAATTTTTTAAAATGATCAAAACGCCCAATTTCCAAAGGTTTTTTTAAAAGATAAAAACGCATAATTTCCACAAATTTTTTAAGAGGTTGAACACACCTAATTTTTACGGGTTCTGACCAAAACCCTTAATACCCGTTAAGGTCTTTGCTACATTGGAAATGATTGCTCATCCCTAATAGTTAAACATACCGAGCCCAAAACAAAAAATTATTAAAGTAACACCAATTGTGAGAGTCTAACCTTTTTTTGAAACTATAGATACATAGGCGTATTCACATTTTTGAGGCTATGGTCATCCCGCCATGATTTTTAAAAATTGTTTATCCCAAATAAAAAAATATAAAATCGTATTAGCTTGAAATATTTTTTTGTTTGAAAAAAATCTATAAAGGTTATTTTGCTATTTTTGAGCCTTTTTACAGTTAAGATTCTGTTTGGAAGAAATGGTAAATGCTGAGTTTCCCATAGAATTATACAAAGTCACAATATTATAGACAAAGTAAATCAAAAAATTAGATATTGTTTTTTGATTTTTAAGTAAAAGATGTTTTTCGAGGACCCCTCCCAGTAAACGCAAAATTTCCTAACTGAAAGGGAGGCAATACCCTCCTTCCTCTTTTCCTTGGTGGATACGCCCATGGATAAATGCTCTTTAATTTTTTTACAACTTTGCAGATTTCTTGCTTTTCTTTTTTAAAAAAAAGTTTAAAAATCGTTTCATTTAAATAACAAGTAAAATTTTCTCTACGCTTTACCTTTCTAATTTGCTAAAATCTGCTCGTTTTATATCGATTTCATAATCAAAGAGCACTTATTACTAATTACAATAAAAGAATGACTTCACATTTCTAAAAAAAAACGAACAAAAAGAAATGGCCAAATTAGTTTTCAAAGCAAAATAAAAAATTAAACTTAAGATAAAGTTCAAATAAAAAAGTCAAAAGTTTTTAACCAAAAGTTAAAATTAAATGTTTTGTTGCCAACTTTTTTTTTTGAAAACAAAATAATTATTTTTTTAATTTTATCGTGTGGAGGTATTGAGCGTTTTAAAAACCCCTATAGTTTGGAGGTATTTTTTGTTGGGACAAGTTTTTTCAAAATTTCTTGTTAAGCAAATTTTTACATAATTTCTAGTTAAGTTAGTTTTCTCAAAATTTCTAGTCGAGCAAATTTATTCATAATTTTATGTCAAGCAAATTTTTACACCATTTCTAGTCGAATTACTTTACTCAAAATTTCTAGTCGACCAATTTTTTTTAAGATTTCTTGACAAACAACTATGTTCATAATTGCTGTCTTGAAAAAAAAATCTCTAGAGAACGCTCAATACTTCTAAATTGTTTGTGGTCACATAATCAAACAAACAAAAAAAAAAATACTCGATTTAAAACGAGGCTATAAGATTTACAAAAAAATTAAGTGGGCAAGGATCGAACTTGATTTCATTAAGTAATTTCAGGGCCCTCTGGAGAAAAAACTAAGAACTTCATTGACAGAAATTTTTTCGATACAAAAAACTGTTAGACCAACCTAAACATTGCAAGTTTACAGTATTTACTAAAAATTTTTTCAGAACTTTTTTCCTCTTGAAACTTTTTCCCAAGTCAAATAAAATAAAAATTTAGTTAAATACATGACTAAAAAAGAATTGTTTGGAGAGTTTGAAACTAAAATTTCTTGTCAAACCAACTTTTTTTGCAAATTTCTTTGCAGCAACAATTCTTCTTGTCTAACAGATTTTTCTTAAAACTCAAACACTCTCAAGATAAACTGCATAAAATTTTCAAACAACAATTCGGTAAAATTTTTAAAAACAAAATATAAAGTTTTTCTAGCGAAAAAAAATTTAGGAACAAATGAAAATTCTAAATATAGTGTTTTTGCTAATAAAAAGAATTTGCAAATAAAAAAATCTGCGTTTCAACTTAATTTAAATTAAACAGAAACCAAGTTCGTTTCCTTTACAAGTGTAGTCACCCAGTTTAAAAATAAAAAATAAATAATAAAACACTTGCCACCTGGAAAATTCATCGCTGACTGCAGTTTTCCAGGTGTAACTTAGAAGACATTTTCATTGGTGAGTGTTCCCACGTCGAATTAGAAGATCAAGCAGGACATGAAAAAAAATAAATAAAAAATAAAATTAGAGATCAGTTGATTTTTAAAAATAAATATAAGGATCATACTTACCAAATAAAAAATAAAATCTTTCCTCCGTCGTTCGACGAACTGCGTAGTTGAAAGAAGAAGATTCCCACAATGCCACCAACCGAAAAGATTAATTTCGAATTTCCCCTTTCGACGATATTAAAAGCGAACCTTAACTACCGCAGGCCGCCCCCCGGCCCCGATGAACCTTTCCGCACAACATTGCAAAATATAAATTATTTTTTAAAGAATCCGGACTTGGACCAGTTATGGATTCTATAAAAAATAAATAAGTTGCAGTGTCGAGGGGAAATTTCCAACGGAGCGTGGAATCGTCATGTCGTGTCCGTCAGTTGCGAGCAACTTCTCAGGCATTACGCCTCCATCCTCATGCAGCTATAGTCCAGCCGAATGACGGCCGGACAGCCCTGACTGACCCAATCGGGAGCCGCCTCGGAATCCGACACGTGTCGAACCCAGGCTACGTTGACTCCGTCGTTCAAAAGACACGGCGACGGACTCCACCTTGAGGTTTCTGGTCAGAGGTCACCTGTACTTGACACAGGACCCTCGACTAACTCTTTACTAAAGGAAAATGGATGAAGGAGACACCGTATCGGAAATTCGCCCGCACCAAGACTACCGTACCTACGGGTATGTGGGTTAGCCAGGTATACGGTTGATTTCCGATAAAATGTTGGGGGGGATGGGTTAAAAGGCTTAGGAACGGGTTGAGGATGGAGAAAGAGCTTCGCCATAAGCCGCCTCTCTGAAAGGCACACCAGCCACGCCCGGTGGTTCGTGCATCCCCTATGGCCATGCACTCGAGGTCGACGCGAGACCGCAGTTACCTCACTTGCGTCAGGTAATGCCGGGCTCACCATAATTTTATGGTGACCCACGCTCCCACACCCCCTACCCAAAAAACCGCGCCCAGACCGCGCCTCCGCGAATCTTTTTGTTTGATAGGCACAGCGGGCCTCTTCTTCTTGCCGCCACAGCGGTCTTCTCTGCTTCTCCATCTCCCCGGTGGCTTCTCGACGTAAAACTCTTCCTGAAACAAGAACAAAAATAGTTCAATACATGATAAAAAAAGAATTTTTTTGAAAAGTTTTTGTAGTTGAACAAAAATTTGTGTAGTTAACCAATTAGTTATATAATTTTCTGTTGTCAAGCAAATTTTTTCAAAATTTCTAGTCAAGCAAATTTTTTGCAAAGTTTTGACGGTTGAAGAAAAATTTGTGTGATAATTATCTGTTGTCGAACAAATCTTAAAAAGTTTTCTCTTGTCAAGCAAATCTCTCCATAACTATTCCTTGACGAACAAATCTTTTGATCATTTTTATAACTACTCGTTCCAAAAAAAAAAAACTAATGAGATCAAGAAATTTCATAATCCTAAAGAAAAAAAATTTCAGAGAAATTAAAAAAAGGAATTCTCCAAAAAATTCAAAAACTGAGACAGGTTTCTAAAAATTTCTGAACACCCAAAAAAACTTCGAGCAATACGATCAATCGTAATGATTGTTTCATGTTTCCAGTAATCAAACTCTGTCTCTGAATTTTTGAGGCTCACAGATCCTTTTAAAGAAAAAATAACGATGCATCTCCCAATCGTTAACCTTAGCTTAAATTAAATTAATAATCTCTCTTCAATTATTACAAAATTTTAATTTTAAAATGAAAAAACAAACTTACCATCATATATTATGCCTAGTAGCATAAGAGGCCGTTGACGACTGTAACTTCCAAAGCTTCCATTGGTTTGCACAAGTTCTCAATAGGTTTGAGAACTTCAGCTGTTTGATATGCACGTCCATGTTGAACAGAACAAGGGCCGCACCTGAAATTTAAAAAAAACTTATTATTTTTTGCATTATAAAAACATCCAAAAATATTGTATAAAATCAGTTAATATTATTAACGAATCTTTCTAGGGAAAAAAATTGAAAACCGTTTTAAAGAAGAGTTCCCTTCCTACACATCATTAATTTACTTTTTAAAAATTTCATTTCATTTTAACCCTTTCTTTCAAAAATTTGCATGTTCATACATTCCTATTGTGTTCCCCCATCCCCCTCGTCTAAAAAAAAATCGATTCGCATTTCCTGTTAACATGAAAGAAGGAACAAGTGGTTCCGTAAACTGGAAATAGAACCTATCGACTAAAATAGAAAACTTTCGAGACAAGCGTATCGACGATTTACCTCTTTTCACCCCTATTCAAATATAAAAGCTCCTTGGCAACGAGCCCCTGAGAACGCATGCTTTCCCGACAACATCCCTGAGCAGACGACGGAGTCGAAATGTTGAAAAATGGTGGATCGGAAATAACTAAATCAATTAATCCGGTTTGATATTCCGTATTTATTTTCGGATTGATCAATCAAAAAAATATAAGAGTCGCGTGGGGGGGAGAACATCGTCGATCTAAAAAAAAAACGAATATTTTTTTTTACAAATGCGCTCGCGTCCGTATACTTAGATGGAAGTAAGTCTGTTGTCGAGTGGGACGAAACATACATTAGAAACCGTTCGCGTATTACACGAAACCGTATTAGCATTAAAAACAGCGCTCGAAGGCTCCAGGAAGGAATTATCGGAATTAAGGAGTCGTTTCAAAGATGAAAACGAGGGTAAGAATTTAATTAATCCAATGGAAAACACTGTTAACGTTACCAATAATGAAGAGGCGGAAGAGGAGAAAGATGAAAAAATAGAAGAAGGTGACGAGGATGTTTTCGAACAAAAAGGAGATTCCGAATCGGAAGATATCGACGATATAGAATTAGTTTTCACGACCGGAGAAACGGATCCAGGCGCCATGCACGACGATATGGTTCCCATACGGGAAGAACATATTGGAAGAAAAACTCTGATGCACACGGTCATAGTCGAAACTGATATTTCAAAATGCGGTGTCGAAGAAAACGAAACGTTATTATCGTCTAGACGTAATACGCTTCCGGATCCGTTGCCGTATCGTCCGATAGTCCATAGAGAAATTTTAGCAGCTTCGAAGTTAGGCGCAAGAGGGAGCCCTTGCAAACCACCGTCGCTACGACCCGTTTTAAGTGACAGAACCTCCGCGAGGCAAGAAACAGGAGCACAAACCGACATAACAGCCTTACCCGGTCAATGGAAATCCGAAACATATTTAGCTCATAAGATATCTTATAATTTAACTACGCTTCCTTCGAAATTTACCCTTCCCGTACCTCGTGCCAGTCATCAACTTCCCTTATCCGATAAAACCCGCGAAGCACGTCGGGTGTTATTATCCGATATTAATTTCACGAGCATGGTCCCTGAATTATCTAGAAGTGCTGATCATCTCCATCAGGAAGAAGACGGAGTTCAGGGATTAATTAAAAACTACCCGAACGCTTATGATTATATGAAAAAAGACGGAAGGTCGCCGAGGATGGAAAGATGTTGCGATTATTTTGGAAAGCACGGAAGCCGTTCGAGTTGGGGAAGTTACTACGGTTCGCGTTGCCAAGCTTCGTCGACATCGATAACGCCTTTCATACACGAAGAACCGAGAAGAAGACATTCGTGGAGGCCGCCGAGTTCAAATTGTTGTCATTCTAGGCAGGTGTGGTCGTCTGTCCCGTCTTCACCGTCGAGATGTCATTTATCTCATCATAGATTACATTCTCAAGAAACTTTTTGGAGTAGCACTAATATACCACCTAAGAAAAGTAAAAGTAAAGTAACGTTTCATCATTGTAATCCATCGATTCATCCCGGGCAATCTTTACCGGATTTGCGATTGGATGTTGATAGCGGGGAATCTACGGATTCTTTAGTAGACGAAGCTGAGGAATTTTTAAGGCACTCGATCGATTCTATGATTATAGCCAAAAGCAATGTTAGGAGAAGAGGAAGGAGACATTCCGATCCGGATCTAATATGTGGTGAGTTTTTTATTTATCTTTTGAGATTTTTTTTCCTTTTTTCTTAAAGATTGGAGTCTTTTATAATAATTTAAAACAGAGGAAAAGGATGCGTGTCGAGAAATGTGGGAAGTATTTCAATTTTTTTTCATGAAGTGCTTGTCAGTATAAATATTGAATAAATAACTTCCTATTTTTGACTTGCTTTTTTTGTTAACACTTTAACCCGAGTTTTAAAACTTTTTAAAGCTCAATGACCGTAATCGCAAGTCGAAAAAAATTTAAAAAAAGTAAAAATAGACGCCAAAAATTTTTTTTAATACTGTTCAAGTTGTAGATGGAAGCTGATAGTTTAGTAAGACGAATGTTAGTGCTCGCAGTGGCAGAATTCTACAAATTTCTAGACAGAACTTTAAAAAAAATTTTTTGAAGCTATTTTTGAAATTATTTTTGAGCATTAAAAAATTTTTTTGAAAATTTTCTCAAAAATATTATTTTGCCTTAGAAATTTTGAAAGTAAATTTATATACTTACTTCACTTCGCTTGCCAATGCTGTTATATGTTTAAGATAGCTCTTCTTCTTCGCTAAACGCTTAAGGCTAAGTCCAACCCGGCTCCTAATTCATCCAGCGAATAAAATCTTCGTCTCTCTCCGTTCGGACCGAGACGAAAGTTCTATTTGTGTCTTCTGTGGCGCTGAAACACGCATTCTCGGCTTATGCTATAATCGGGCAATCGTCTGTAAAAAAGAAAAAGTATTTTAACAACTAAAAATACAGTTTATACTGCTTCATGAAATCCAAGCATTGTCCAAGTAATTTTAATTTTCATAAAAAAAATTTCATGTATATGCTTTCTGCTTAGGATAATTCAGCCAGAGACTAAATATTGATTGCTAAAAAATTAATTTTCTTTGCATTAGAAATTTTTTTTTGAGGAAAAACTGTTTTGGAAAACAGGTAAAATATTTTTCTCTCAAAAAACTCATAAAAAAATTGTTCAAAAAAAAATGTTGAAAAATATTTTTTTGAAAAAAGAAGTGAAAAATTTATTTTTGGACGAAAAAAATTAAATTTTTTTGGAGAAAAATTTTTTTGGGAAACCAATAAATTTGAAAAAAAAATGGATATCTCCCAGAAAAATTTTAAAAACTGTTTTTATAATATAAAATTTATTTTGAAAGTTATAAGAAAAAAATTGGACAATTCATTTAGTAAAAGAAATTTTGAAACAATTATCCTTGAGAATTTTGGAAAAATTTTATTGATGACAATTTTTTTCTTTCTCAAAAAACCTTCTAAAACGGGCCTAAAATTCTAAGACAGATTTTACAATCAAACTCAACTTATGAGCACAAGATTGTATGAGATTTGAGCGAAAAATTCATGAAACTAAAAATAATAATCCCCCCTACATTCAAAAGTTAAATCCACCCTAAAAAAAAATTGCTGAAATCCAATATACAAAATTATTATTACAAAATCGGAATCGTCATCAAACATTTCACCGATTTCCCAATGAATAATTTCAAAATTATAAATTCGGTTTTAACGTTTTCCAGAGAGATTTCCTTTGATCACATTTTTTTTCCCCGTGTAAAAAATCTCAAAGCGATAGAAAAAACATTTCCCGTAGCTCAATTATTTTTTCAAAAAACAAACTCTTTTATTTTGAAATATCTTTCAGGTTTTGAACCTCCTAAAACAGCTCAACCATTTCTTCCAAAAATTCCAAGGGACCTAAAACACAACTACCTTGTTAAAGTGATAACCGCAGAAGGGAGAATCGTCATTGGAAGGGTTAGATATTCCGGGCCAGTGACAGGCAAGTCAGAACCTCATGTAGGAGTGGAACTCCCAGTGGATTCAGGGATTTCCGATGGGACGTTCTTGGGTCATCGATATTTCGATTGGTAAGTTTTCTCCTTCTTGGAAAATCCAAACAGGAAAAATAAATGATGATTCCCTTTTTTTTTCTTTTCTAGTGAACCTGACCATGCGATATTTGTGCCATTCAAGAAAATAGTTCTAGCGTGGAGCACTTGAACATGAAAGTTAAAACCCATAGACAAAAGGGAGCTTTATGACATCAGTTCCGGTTTTCATCTTCAGCTTGGTAAACTTTCAAAACTATAAAAGGCTAAACAAAAGTTAAATTCGCGTTTTTTATTTATATTTCGAAAAAATAAGAAAAAAATGAAACGCTTCCTTTTTATTCATTATTCATACTTTTGAAATTTTTCTCAAGGGGCAATACTCGAAAATACTCATAGTTGATTGCTAAAAATTTTCTAATACTCATTTTTTTTTTTTTTGTAAATGATGGGTTGATTGTGTTTACATACAAACTTTGACTTTCAAACTTTTTCCATATTCGTAATGAAGTTGAGCATCAGGATTGCTGATTTTACACCCAAGAGTGGAAATGATTAGAATATATGTAAATGAGCAATATTTAGAGAAAATTTAACGATTCTTACCTGACTTCATCTCTAAGACATCTAAAAATTCATCGTGATAGATTGTTGTTAGGGTAGCTTTTTTTTCAACAGGTCGACAATCATAAAAAAGATGCTTTAAGCCCTGAAATGAAAGTAAATAAGAATTAGTATTTTGCTATTCCATATTGAATCAAATAATCAAGCTAAAATGTTTACTTTGGATTTTGCCCCAAATCGATGTAAGTCTGATGATCAAGATGAGAAATATATTATTTACCACAAAATAAGGTGACGTTATAGGGTTAATTTTTGCTACAACACAGGTACTTTCAGTCATTTGTTTCAGTTGTTTTCATGGATAGGTACGTTATATCCTAGTGAACTGAAATATCAAAACAAAGTCTCGATAAACAAGTTCAGACAAGAGTCCTGCACAGAAAAATTATAAAATCACCCTGCGATTGCAAGTAAAGCCACCTTGTTTTACAGTTGTATCATTTTTTTCCCCAGTTTGTGTGAGAAATCAAAGTAGTCACCTCAAAGTGAACAAAATAATACAAATTGATAAACCGACTATTTGTGCAAGATGGTGGGCAAGATTTTTTAAAATGAAGATACTCGAAAAAACTAATCATGAATCTTTTAAATCATTTCTTTCCCATCATCACTGACACAGATTGAACACGTGCGTACATTTCAAAACTAATAATTTGGCTTATCTGAACCTCACCTTATTAACAAATCCAATATCCAGGTTACTTTAAGCTTAATATTCTTAACACTAGGCAATAATTCTCATCCCACACTTAATACGTCGGTTTTGGGCAACATTTTTGAAATCCCATTCCAATAATCAGACTCTAAATTACAGCATGATTTTTTTCTTCGAAGGACTGCTGTAAATAAAGTCATGTTCGTTTCTCACCTTTTTTTTTTAAATTTTTAATGTATACACAAACTTCTACGACAAAGTATGACAATAAAAACACACGATTATTTCCTTTACTTTTATCACTCGAAACCAAGTCGCCATTAAATGATTTTTAAATGAAAAATTTTTGTAAACAATTACGAAATGCGAAATGCTTTGATGGAATAGTACAAACTTTCACCGCAGCGCTGCATGTTTTTATTGAAAACATGCAGCGCCGTCGTTGTTTTTCAAACGAACTATTCTCAATCGTCTGCTATATCCAAAATGGCGACTTAAGTACAAATTTTTTTAAATAAACCGCCAAATTCATGCTAATTATTAATTTTTTTTTGTTTTGTGCCAATTTTTCGTTGATTCTTTTTTTCTAATCAACAATAAGGCCTAAAAAAGCAATCATAACTCTACCTGGGCCTAAAAATCATTTTCTTTTGATATATTTTGTCTTTTAAGAAAAAAAACATATCATCTTGCCTATAAAAAAATTTCCCATTATTCCCATGCCCATCATAATTTTATAACTGACGATTTATTCAGCGAAACGAGACGTGAAAAAATAAAATTTCTGGAATGTTATGAAAAAAAAGTAACGTGTAAAAAAACGATTTTAGTTATTTGGAATTTTTACACCAGAAATGATAAACAATTTTAAATTTTTTGTTAAATTTTTGTGATTATTTAGTTTTTATATTCATTTAAATAATAATAATAATAATATTACAAAGCACTAATAAGAAAAATTATGCAAAAGTGAAGAAAAAAACGTTCTCTTTTTGTACTTACTAGGTAGTTGAAAAGGAAAAAAAAAAAAGAAAACAATTTTTGACGTGTTGTTATGTTTGTAAATGTTTATTTCTTCATATTGTTAACTGGTCCATATTTTTTTTTGTTCTTTCGGGCTGATTGAAGTTTAGTATTTGAGGAAAATTCGTTAATAATAAGAGAGATGTTGTTAGTGGCGAGACTCTGGCTTGTTCTGCTAGACCGTAAGAATGTTTCTAATGATTTATTTCGTTCATTTAAACTAATTTCTAGCAAATTAAATTTAAACCATAGAGCAGACTGACAAAAAACTCATATGCCTTGAATAGCGATAATAGATATCGTCTGCTATAGCGGTCAAATCGTGGTCTAGGGTTTTAGCTTCATTCAACCTGATTGGATAACAACAATATCACAGCTACCTGTAGCAGACGATGGTGGGCGAGCTTTTCCGTTAGCATGCCAAGCTTTTATTTTCTTGAAAAGAAAAATTCGGTAGCTCAGAGGTAAACAGTACGTATGACGTCAGATCTGAATTCTAAGAAGGCGGTTCAATGTTTATTATTTTTATGGAGTCGATCGTCTTTTTAATCGAGGGCTGTGACGTCATAGTTACTGTTTACCTCTGAGCTACCGAATTTAGTTTTTGCTAAATAAAAATCAGATATTTACTTAAATGAAACTCCAGCAAATACTATACTTCATCTACGCCTCTCTCAGAGCCTATATTTATTTTTAGCATACTTTGAACGATTAAAAAAAAATTTTGTAAAAAGAAATATTGTAAGATGTACTTCCTGAATGTTGCCGTCCCCTATTAAATATTTTTTTAACCAATCATTCCCATTCCCTAAAAAATCACGTTTTTAAAAAAATATCGAATGGGAATGGTATATATTTGTTTCTATATCTCAGCAAAATTAATTTCAGTGATGGTTTTTTCTTTGATGTCAAATTTTATAAACCGCCACTGATTAAATGCACTCTATGGAAATTAAAAAGAAAAAACGTTGTATTAAAAAAAATTGTAATAAAAAAAATTTACAAAAATTTCAGCTATTTTTATTTCACACACTTTTCACTTTTCCTTTTTAGTGGGAATGCACTGGGAAATCAGCGTACCATCCAAAAGCTCCGTGATGTCCGGTATGTGCCCCGTAATCAACATGTTCGTGAGAATCGCCCCCACCTGCTTGCCTTTCAAATCGATAATTATCACCCGTAGATTCAGCTTCTAATCCTTCGAGGGTTTGTTTTTGTTGAACCGGTTGCCTTACGACCTTTTGCCTGTCATCCTCGAACCCGTCATAAGGTATTTGTCTTACGATTCTCGGCCTCGTATCCTCGAGAGATTCGTCCACTTCGATAATTTTAAAATCGTGTAATAACGGAATTGCTATATACCTTGGTTTTGCATTTGCCAATGCGACAAAAGCTAAAAGCGCGAGAAAACTGATTCTTAAAGAATTCATCGTAACTGATTTGTTGAACGATTAAGACTAACATTGACATTGTTTGAGGTTTTTGTTTTTATACCGTTTTGTTATCTCACTTTCTCATTATTTTTGATAGGCTAATTCGCTTTCGCCAATCATTTTAAACGGATTTTTTTTTTTTGCGCCTGGCAAAAACGTGGTTTGTGCTGTGATGTGTTGTTTTTTTAAAATTGAAATGGTACATTAGCGACGGTTTATCATGGTTAAGTGATTTTTTGAAGGAATACTGAATGATTGAAACATAATCGAAAATTTTGAAGAAAAAAATGAAGTTAAAAGATTTTTGTTGGTCCGATTGGCTGATTGTTTTTTGTTGCATCATTTCTATCCAGATTCAAGTAATGACTATAAAAAAGTAGGATTGCCCCCTCCGTATCCTCACGCGTTGCTAAAATATTTTTTTAATATGCTGTATATAGTAGTTGTCAATATATTAGTCGTTAACCATTGATTCTAAATATCGTTTTTGGCCATAACTTTTTTCAATTGAAAAACTGAGTGTTGTGGCCGGTTTTAATTGATTCCTCGGCAAAAAATACGTCTCCCAATATATTTTTGAACGATATTTTGGTCCATTTTTAGCCGGAAAATTCATAAATCGAAAATTAAATTTAAAACATCGAAAAAATACCTTTTTTTCGTTTAACTGAAACTGAAATTTTCAAATACCTCGAGAACGCGGCCGAATTTTTAAATTCTGTAAATTCCAGCGGATTGCTCGAGTCAAAATGCCTATGTTAAGATCTAGTTTGCAGCTCGTAAGCGTAGGAAAAATAATTTCTCAGTAAAAATCGATTTTCGATTAAGTCGATTTTAAAAATCGGTTTTTCGCAGAAATCTTTTTAAAAACAAAAAATTGAGTGTTCTACCCAGTTTCATTCGATTCCTTGTAAAAAAATACATCTCCCAGTATATACTTTAACGATATTTTAGCCCCTTTTTAGCCGGAAAATTCATAAATCGAAAATCAAACATCGATTTTAAAACATCGAAACAGTATCAATTTTTTTCGTTTAACGGAAACCTAAAATTTTCAAATATCTTGAGAACGCGGCCGAATTTTTGAATTCTGTAAATTCAAGCGGATTCTTCGAGTCAAAATGCATATGTTAAGATCTAGTTTGCAGCTCTTAAGCGTAAGAAAAATAATTTTTCAATAAAAATCGATTTTCGATTAAGTCGATTTTAAAAATCAGTTTTTCGCAGAAATCTTTTTAAAAACAAAAAATTGAGTGTTCTACCTAATCTGAATCGATTCCTCAGATGAAAACACACCTCCCAGTATATATTTCAATAATAATTAGGCAAGTTTTTAGCCGAAAAATTAATAACTCGAAAATCAAACATCAATTTTAAAACATCGAAAAATGGCCATTCCTTTTCGTTTAACGGAAACCTAAAATTTTCAAATATCTTGAGAACGCGGCCGAATTTTTAAATTCTGTAAAATCCAGCGGATTCCTCGAGTCAAAATACATATGTTAAGATCTAGTTTGCAGCTCTTAAGCGAAAGAAAAATAATATATCAGTAAAAATCGATTTTCGATTTATTTGATATGAAAAATCGGTTTTTCACAAAAATCTTTTTAAAAACGAAAAATTGGATGTTCTACCCAGTTTCATTCGATTCCTTATGAAAAAATACATCTCCCAGTATATACTTTAACAATATTTTAGCCCTTTTTTAGCCGGAAAATTCATAAATCGAAATTCAAACATCGAAAAAGTATCAATTTTTTTCGTTTGACGGAAACCTAAATTTTAAATATCTTGAGAATGCGGCCGAATTTTTTTATTCTGTAAATTTCAGCGGATTCCTCGAGCCAAAATACATATGTTAAGATCTAATTTGCAGCTCTTAAGCGTAGGAAAAATAATTTTTCAATAAAAATCGATTTTCGATTAAGTCGATTTCAAAAATCAGTTTTTCACAAAAATTTTTTTAAAAACAAAAAATTGAGTGTTCTACCTAGTCTGAATCGATTCCTCAGATGAAAACACATCTACCAGTATATATTTCAATAATATTTAGGCTAGTTTTTAGCCGGAAAATTCATAAATCGAAAATCAAACATCGATTTTAAAACATCGAAACAGTATCAATTTTTTTCGTTTAACAGAAACCTAAATTTTTAAATATCTTGAGAACGCGGCCGAATTTTTGTATTCTCTAAATTCGAGCGGATTCCTCGAGTCAAAATACATATGTTAAGATCTAGTTTGCAGCTCTTAAGCGTAGGAAAAATAATATCTCAGTAAAAATAGATTTTCGACTCGGTTGATTTTTAAAAATCAGTTTTTTGGTCATAACTTTTTATAAACAAAAAATTAAGCGTTCTACCTAGTCTAAATCGATTCCTCAGATTAAGATACGCCTTCCAGTATATATTTCAACAATATTTTGGTCCATTTTTACCCGGAAAATTCATAAATCGAAAATTGAAGATCCATTTAAAAACATCGAAATAATACCTATTTTTTCGTTTAACTGAAACTGAAATTTTCAAATATCTCCAGAACGCGAATGAATTTTTAAATTCTGTAAATTCCATCGGATTCCTCGCGTCAAAATACATCTCTTGAAGGGTAGTTTGGGCCTAGAAAGCATAGGGAAAGTAATTTTTCAACAAAAATCGTATTTCGACAAAGTTGGTTTCTAAAAATCGGTTTTTTGGCCATAACTTTATTAAATTGAAAAATTGAGTGTCCTACCCACTCTTAATCGATTCCCCGTCAAAAAATACATTTCTCAGAATATATTTTGCTGTTCTTTGCCTAATCCCAAAAAGAAAAATAAGAACTTTTCGACTGAACAGTTTCTTAATTGCAAAAAAGAAAAAATCAGAATATAATTTACACGTCAAATGGCCGTAGCTAATTACACTTAGATAACAAAAAAATCAAATGAACCATAACAATCAGGTACTGGTACGTGGTTAATCGGCATATCGATCGTTCATCGAACTCATTTCACTTTCATCGATCACGTACGCCGAGCGCGAAATCATTTCAATTTAAACAAATAAAAAGTAAAACGGGAAATGAAGGTTCCTTATTCTTAGGGTAATAGAGGTGAATTCTAAACACATCAGAACATCAGAAGAAACTTCTGGAAAGAAAAAAAGATTTCAAGAGTTTCTTTCTCCGACAAGTTTCTCAGCGATTCAACAAAAGTGGATATAAATTAGTACAATGAATATATTGACTAAACACGGAAAATTTAGTTCTCGCTTCCGGGAAATAGATGGCAGTATGGGGCTTATCGACAACGGGGAGCTTGTAATTCCCGTAACAGATGTCAGAGCGCCGTTGTAAATGAAATGGAAACATGCGCTTTGGGTCATTTCACGAAACAAACAATTTTTTGAGAATTTTTTTTTATTAAATTTCAAACCAATGATGATCGTTTAGAAAATAAATAATTGGAGAAATAGTAAAAGAAAAAAATAAAATTATAGAAATTTGCAACCAAGTTTTAAAAAAATTAATGGGCATCGTGATCTCAATGAATTTCGAATATTTCAAGGGAAGAAAGAGGCGTGGAAATAAAAATAATTTAGGGCTTAAATAATATTAAATTTTTGAAAAGAAAAGGTGAAAGTGAGAAATTAAAAAATACATGAGGGGCATCACATGGCAATTTCAAAAATTTTACTTTCACTATTTCTCATGGGACGACGCATCTCCTGCAGAACCGCGCCTCACGCGACGCCCTCAACTTCGACGTCGGCGTCAGTATCGTTCAGTGTTCCTTCGGTGTCACTTAGTCTGTCGTAGGGCTAAATTCATTTTTTTTCCTTTTATTTAGTATTTTCATTTTTTAAAAAATTACCGCTGTTCATAACATTTTCATTTTAATAATATTTCAATTAAAGGTAAATAAATAATTAAATAAAGAAATCGTTTTTCTCGAATTACGAAGTGCTTTTTCGGTTACGGTTATAATAAAATCGTTTTTAGTAAATCATTTTCTAAATAGTGCCGAAAAGGATCGGATTCGGTTTTATTTAAAAAAATTATTAATCCCGTGAAGTGCTTAACGTAAAGAGCAGTTAATAATTTCTTTTTAATAAATAATCATTATATAAAAAAAAAATTATTTATGTAATAATTTTTGTGGGAGAAAAAAGGTTTCGGGGAAAAAATGGTCTGATCCGTTTTTAACTATGGTGGAAAATAAAAATCCATTTTATCATTACCGAGTTCGTGGAAATGTGAACGAATGCAAAAGTAAACTTGTAAAGTCGAGTGCCCGAAGGGGAGTAGGCAAGTGCACTTGTGGATTGTTGGACTTCAATAAGTTCTAACATTGACGCAATCTTTTTCGATCCCTTTTTTTAATTATGAGAAGAAGAAGGGTAAGTTTTTTCTAAATACCTTCATGTCCAGAAAAAAAAAACCCCCACGAAAGAAAAGAATAGGAAAAAAATGAGAGAAAGAAAGAAAAAGAAAAGGGATCACTTAAAAATGTCATTTGACAAAGGAAAAATTTGAAAACATGATTGATGAACTTAACCAAACTTTATAGCAAAAGAACTTTGACCTAAAAAATTTTTTTCTCTCCGTTGTATAAGTCACCTCCACCATGGAGGGGGTTTGAATATAGAGTCGACTATTCGAACGCATCTAATTTAAAGATAAAAGATCAAAGGTTTTTTTTTTGTTGAAAAAACGAGAGAGTTAAAATGAAAAGATTTAGCAAGTAATGTAATTATCAAATAATGGGAAGCGTCCATGTAAAAAAGAGAAAAGACTCCCCAAGAACAGGAAAAAAAAGTTTTCAACCCGTTCTTTTTTCCTCCACCCCGTATGTATTCTCGATTCCTGACTTCATCAAACAAAAAACCATTCTTTCCCTTTCCAGTTCTACATCTCTTTATATATATATATGATTTTTTTTCCAATCGAGAAATTCTTTTCAAAAACTAGCAGAAGCAAAAATTTTAAAACCGCACATTTTAGATAAAAAGAAAATAAAAAACCTCCCAGTTGGAATTTTTTTTTTAAACAAGGAAAAGAGTTGTTTTTAGTAAAAATAAAAAAAAAGGTTCACGGTAAATTCAATAGGAATTGGAAAAATGAAAAAATTCCCATCATTGAAACTAAAAAGTTGTTAAAAATGAAGTATAACAAATAAGGACAACTTTTCCTCTCCTCATCGTCCGTTTCTTCTTTTTTTTCCCCCCTTTACAGACAGCTAAAGATACAAACAAAAGACTTCCGCCATTATTCCAATTTTTAAATCGGAAAATAGCTTTGCTTCTTATTTACCTCTTTTCAAAGCTTATTACATTTTTTTCTTTATGGATGGGAAATTTTTTGCTCGCATTAATCGTTTTAGTTCAGCTTGACTTTGAGAATTATTGAAATGACATCATGGCTTTATAAAAGCGGAAAAATAATTTTAAAATGAAAATAAGTTAAACTTACCGAATTATTTGCGACTCGGAGGCTTCTTGGAATAATGATTTCATCGGTTTGAAATGGTGATGCAGGTCAGTTTGGTTTCTGCGGTATGGCTGTGGTCTTAAACACATCAGCATCACGCTCCAGCTCATTATTCTCGGCTGGAAAAAAATTAAAATCATTTTATAAAAAATGAAAATATAAAGCTTAGTTAACAGGTTGATTTACAAGAGGTTAAAGAATATAAATGAGGATTATGTGCTCGAAAAAGGAAGTGAATTTGCCTTCAAGCCCATTTAGCCAAGTTTCAACTTCTTGAAATAAAATTTTTTTTAAATGGCGAGACAGCATGCAAGGATCGATTTAAATTGCAGAAATGTTTAAAAAAAATCGGGCCACTGCATTTTAATCTTTGAAAAATAAAATGTAAATCCTCTGGAAAACTTTATCTATGTTGGTCACCTCGTTTTCCAGTTGTGTGAGCAATAGCTTTTAAAATCAGAAGCAGGTTTATGTGAGATTACACCGAATTAAAATAAAAACAAAAAATAATTTCACGATGTCATGAAGTTTCATGAAATTAAAACCAGGCAATATGTATTTTCATAGCTTGAATCAATATTTAGATACCTTCGAAACGTTTGCAACCTTCTAGGGATGAAAATAGTTTTAACGATACACGCACTTTGAGGTTCCAAAAATTTTTCCCGCCATTTTTAATTTTTAACTTAGCTAGTATGACCCTTGCCTGCCCAATATCAACAAATGCTCTAAATTAATGGCGAAAGTGAGATCACCACATTCAGGAACTTCCTCTTAAGTTCAAGGATGGCACTGAGTACATAATTTCTGACTGTAAACTGCTGAGCTTGTTGTATCATAATCCATTAATATTACTACTATTTACTACTTCTATCCTCATTATTATTGTCCCACTTTATGGATATATAAGTCAGTCTATTTTCAATATAGAAAGTTTAGTTGAACACAGGTAATCAGTTGTTCTGTATCAATCTACCTGCCCTTAAGCGAACCTCACCCTCTCCTTCTTCTGGGTTTCTCTCAAGTCTCTTCCACCGTGTAATCAGATTTTTCTAAATTCGCACTTCATTCCGTTATCCTTAATTTTATCCAATAGCCGTTCCTCTAAGATCATTTTTAATTATCCAAAAACTGTACCCAATTTCTTATGGGATCACGAACTTCTATTGGCGTAAACATCAAACAAAACAAATAACACCACAGCAATGTCATTCCTCATAAACCGTTTGAGCTCAGCCCTTCTATTGGATAAAATTAGCGGTTAAAAACACCTCCCACCATTCTTTAAAAATTACGATTTTGAAAAAGAACAAACGATGACGTTTATATCTCTTAAATATATATGTTACTGTTTTATAAAGGATTTCAAAGTCATTTGAAAAGCATTAACCTCGTGAAATAAACCATTTTATTAGTTTTAAAATTGCTTGTTATTGTTACGTTTACCTTTAAAAACATTTTCGGACAAAACAGAAAATCCGAATAAATGTCGATCCGAAGGAAAGGTTCATTGGTATTACCCAAACATTAAGGTGCTCCACCAAACGGATTAAGAATAGCGTTTGAATGTAAAATAAGGGTTTGTAAAAGCGATCTCAAATCGATTTATGGGTTTACCGTTAGCGGTTTCCTCGGAGCTTATGTTCTTAATTTACCATCCTCTTCAATCATCCGGTGAATATTTTTGCGTCGCATTTTCTGAGATTTAAAAAAAAAGAGAAAAATCGGTTTTAAATTTAGATTTTGATTCGATTCTTTCCGAAATGTTTAACTTACGTTTTTAAAAAAAAAAAATGGATGTTGTAATTGCGATTGAATCGGACTGCGGAAACATTGTCGACATTATATCAACATTTCGTTCCCCACAAAATCCTTTGATCTTTTCTTTCTGCACGGAAATAAGTAACGCGGTTTAGAAGCACGTGTTGTTAACTGTGATTCTTTTTTTTTTAACATGTTGACCAAAGCGTTATTAACAATTTGTTAGAAGTGAAAGAAAAAAAGTGGCAGTTTTCATACCAAAACAGTCGGCAGCATATGTTTCTAATGCTTTTTTCCGCGTAAAATTCTGAGCCTATTTCCCCTCCCTCATTTTCATTACTTTTTAAATGTCTTGTTTTATGTATTAAAAAAAAATTCGCTATTTTAAAATAAAGCTTTAGAAAAAACGAGCTCGGGGAAATTGAATAAGAGAGAAAAAAAGTTTTGCCGGCGAACGACCATCTTGTAAAGGTAATCCATCATATTTGTAACTTATATCATGGGGCTTAGGGACACAACGTCAGTTCCGTTCATCCTACGCGTATTCCGCACAAAAATAAGGGAATAAGCCTTAAATAAAAATAAAATATATGGTGTATACTTATGAGAAGAAAGCACCATAAAAATAATGAAATCGTTATAAAGTTATAAACTTGCTCACAATTTCAAAAAGCGTTTGAAAATGAAGAAAAAGCTCCGTCTTTAACCGCCGGGAAATGTACGAAACTTTTTTTTTTTCAGGAAAAAAAGGAAGAGTCATTAAAATATGGACGTAGCCGGCTAATTAAAATATGGTATTAAATTAAAAACTTAGCGCATGTCATAATAAAAATCTCAGGAAGAATATACCATCAATCTCTACCGTTCAAATTAATCTCGGTTTTAATCTAGATAGAGCCATCCAATGCATATTTTATTTATTATAAGCTTTTCCTCCCCGAGCTTGACGTTTTCTCTTTTGAAAAAGGAAATAACGATTTGCTTGGGGAAATTTTAAAAGATGAAAATCGAGAACCGGACAACGGTTCAACCATTAAAGAAAATGCGGAAGAGAGCTTTTTAATAAATGATGCGAATAGATTATACGGGTTACTTATGGAAAGTTACGTTAGGAAATAACGGTCCGCTAAAATAATAAAAGGTAAATTGGGAGCAGGGAAATTCTACGAAAACAATTACAAAAATAAGTTTTTTGTGAATAAAATTTTTGGGGTTATTTTTAAAGGAAGTATATGTGAAAACATTTAGGGAGGATCAAAAATGAGAGAGATGACTTTTTGCAACAAAACCAAATGACCCAGATGCAAATTGGAAAAGGGGGATGAATACGGTTCAAGAAAACCCGAGCGTTTGGGATTTTATCAAAGGACATGTTCTGGCTCACGGGTTTGCGTTCCAAGAAGTACAGAAATTTTACAACTGTGTGGAGCGTAAAAGACAGTCAAAGCAAATCTGGTGTAATTTGTATGAGCTGCATTAGTTATAATATTTCATGAGTCATTTTTACGTTCGAGTAGAGGAGGGGGCAAAATATGCCTGAGGATATCCGACTTTAAAATTACCATGAGAAATTTTCAAAAAATGTTCCATTTGATGGTTCACGGAGATTTTATATTTATGCAAGTTTGATAGTTTTCATTCATTTGCAGATTTTTGACGTTGGTAAAAAGTACAAAACTAAGGCTAAAAAGATTATGCAGCAACTTGAAAGAGAATTAGAGCAGCAAATTTGTAAAAAATAAAATGCAACATTTTTTTTGAAAGTATTTCATAAAAACTCATTATGGCCCATGGAATTTTTCACACAGCAAAACTGTTTGTATGTGAATTCTTGTTCAAAGTATCACCTAACCATTAACGTCTGGAATTTCACAACGGTAGTATCGTTTCTTCCTTCAGGGCTACCTTGTTGTCTTGCCCTGTGATTAAATTAACACTTCGATAATGACTTAAAATATCCTTTGCCTTTCCTGTGCGGGCAGAATTAAATTACCCCTTCTTTCCAGTTTAGCCTTGAACTTTACCGGTAAGCTGTTTTATCTCCCAACAATTACACTTGAACCTGAATTTGATTATGTTCACCAAAATGTTCCAGGGTTGCAGTAATTATAGGAAAAACAATGATAAGATACCAATTTGATCTATCGGCCTTAGCTCAATCAAGACTGCCAAGAAAACTATCGATTCCTCAGCAAAAGAAAGACTGAAGAATCTTTTATTACTCCTGCCGTCGAGCTTAAAAGAGAAATAAAAACCTTGACCCATCCCCCACGAGTTCCGGAGTCTCAGCTGACATAAAAACAAGCTTAAGATACTGTCAAACAATTTTAACTACGACTCTAGGGGTCCCCCTTATACTCCACAGGAATCGTAATGACACCATATATACCCCCTGATGACTTTTATTCAAGCAAGCTTAGTTTAAGAAGTTACGTTCAACTGAATGTAGGAACTTTACTTCTGAGTTTGACAATTTTAGCCTAATTTCGATCAACTTAAGAAAAATATTTTTGGCGGGAATTCGATCAAGAACGAATTACCCGAGAAAAAAAAAGCCTACCTATTTTATACATAATTATGTGGCTAAATTGGCGGAATGGATTCATGTATTTTTATGCTTTTTTAGTAAATTTTTAAGTATTTATTTATAAAAAAAAAAAATTAACGACCCAAAATTTAATATTTTTTTATTAAATTATCAGCAAAAATAGATAAAACTCATTTAAAAATACATAATTCCATTCCGCCAATTTAGATACATAATTATGTATTTCCTTTTTTTCACGGGTAATTCCAACTATATCTGAAATTTCTGAAATCAATTTCCAAAATGATATAAAACGCTAATTTTAAACCAATTTAATTAAAAACCATTCTTTTTCCACGATTGACGTGTAATTTGCAACTGAATAGTGATACGTTCTCCGGAAGAAAACTTCAATCAGTTGAAAAATTTGAAATGCAAATAAGAAACTCTAGAAATTATTTTTCTAGTTCTCCTTTTTTCTTTTTTTTTTTTTTTTACTCCTTTTAAAAAGTGTCATCGAGTTACATCCGCGGTTTTAATGGTTTCATATTCGCACGAAAAGGAAAGAAAAAAAATATACAAGCCCATGAAATATACCAGAAGTGGTTCTTTTCCATTTTAAATGTTTTTTATGATACTTTACTTTCTCCTTTTCCCGTCGTATTTTCATTTTTTGTTTTTTCAAAAAACACGACGCCATTTCAAAAACTTTCCTCACCTTATTTTACAACAACGGGAGAACTGAATTTAACATTCAGATTTAATCGAGTTGCCAATGCTAGGACCCACTTAGCTCAAACTAATAAAGTTTTTAATAACAAGAATACGAGCGCGAAGCTTATTAATGGTCTACATACGACTTTGGAAAGCAGATTATAAACTCCGTGCGGTTAATATTTCGTTATTTCATTAAAACCCATCGAAATCTTTCGTTCTGATCGGTTCGACTTTAACATGCGAAAGCCTCGTTTATTCGAAAACACGAGGAGAGCGCAGGTAAGCGAATAAAAATCGGTCACGAATTGATAAAGTTACTATAACGTGAAAAATTCCACACGATCTGTCGGGTACAAGAATTTCATAGGTATGTCAATCACTCTCCCACTTACAATTCTCAAAAAGTACGAAGGAGGAAGTCAAGGGAGTTTTATATGTCTCAGATTTTTTTTATTCCTCCCCGAGGCGCATATGGTTCCCCTGGAAGAACCGTAAAAATGATGCGTTTCCGCTCCGAACAACCGCATTTTCTCAATCCGGTCACAATCCTTCCGCCACGCTTTTTATTAGGTTACCCTACTCTCATTACACGTAAACGTGTCTTCTCGTTCTCTACGCTAGGTCGAAAAACATTTTCAGTCGGAATGCGGAATATTACATCAGTGCAAGATGTTTTTTTTTTTGTTTTTGTGGACGATCTTGTATTTTTTCTTCAAGAGTAGAAAATAAGCGTCGTATTTTACTGTTATTGATATCGATGGGGTTATGGAGATGATGCCTGGCATGATGCCCAATGTCGTTTTGATTTGATTAAATGTTTCGTAACGCACTTATTTCAAAAGCGCCGTGGGAATTTTGGATTCTTTACGTTCGTCCCACAGTAAAAATGTTACAAGCACTCCACTCATTACTTCTTTCTTGAACTGCGACCTTTGTAGCGAAGACCTACAATCTTACATCAATTTGTAATTTTCTCAGCCATGATAATTAAGCTTCTTTTCCGTATGACAAAGACCAGACAGAATATTTATTTACGATTCTTGACTTTCGGATGATTCAACTTCAGCTACTTTTATTTTAGAATATCCTGCTTAAAATTTAGTAGCTAAGAGGAGCCTGATATGAAGTGGCACTTTAATGAGCCGTCCGTTACTTACAGGATCGCCTTTGCAATTCTAGAAGTTGCCATATTCTCGAACTGTGCCCCTGCCTTGCTGACATTTTCGTCTCTTTTTCTAGTATCATGCTTTCCTAGACCTGTTTTATTTTAAGCTGGTCACATTTACGAGACTAGACAGTAGCCATGAGTCTTTATGATCCAATAACTGTCGAGCTAACTGAATAACAGATGCCATATATTGTCGAGCAGTCACTCTTTCTACAGTGAAGCGCACTCTATGCCGATTCTTCTTCTTCTTTAGGTGCCGTCTCCGCGTCGGAGATTGGCGATCATCATGCCTATTTGAACCTTGGATGCGGCTTCCCGAAACAGGGACGTGGAATCTAGTCCATACCAAATCCTTAAATTCCTGAGCCACGAAGTTTTCCATCTGCTTAGACTACGCAGGCCCTCGACCTTCCCTTCCATGATTAGGCGCAGGAGCCGGTATTTTTCATTGCGCGGCACATGGCAGAAATATTGGAGCTATTGGAGCCTAATATCAAAGAGCACCTCGGTATTTCTCACTCTATCGGTCCACAGAATGCGGCGATAAAGCCATATCTCAAATGCCGCCAACTTCCCCTCTAGTGCCTTCGTCAATATCCACCCCTCCAGTAAAAAAAAAAAAAAAAAAAAAAAGATCGCGGAGAATAACACCTAACAATCCGCATTCTCAGATTAATATAAGAGTAAGGATGGATATGCCAATTTAACTTTGGTTACTTGTTCAAGCACGCTGCGGACATTGTCCAAAAGTAATCTTACAAATAAACGTCTCTTACAGTAAAAAACGGACTTTGATCAAACCTGGCTTATTGGATAGTGCATCGAAAAACATTCGACACGTGTTTTTTTTCAAGTGCGGTAACTCAATTTTAACCTTAAAACTACCACTTGAAATCGACCATTTCATATGGCAAAATTAAGCCAGGCGACTCTGCCCGTTGGTTTCCACAGCAGAAACATTTGAAAATCGTCTTTTTTTTTATTACCAAATAGCAGTTTTCTAAACTTCTTTTTAACTGTTTCTGCTGTGGAAATAAACGGGTTAGTTAGTTATTAAAAATATTGATACATATTTTCTGGCCTAGATCAGCAGAGAACTGCTAAGCAGTGCATAGCCTTACCTTATTAAAAAAATTAAAACTTCCATCTTCTGAAAGTATCATCTCGATATTCCGTCCGGGTTGGTTTTTAGAGCAGGGGATGGATGCTAATTTTCCTTACTCCTTTTCAGCTGATTCCAATTAAAGACCTCCGATCGGTAGCCCTAAAAATAAACAATTAAAAATGACTGATTATATAAAAAATTCCTTCATTACTCAAATGAGCCTCCGCATCTGTTCGGCTTTGTACAGTATTTCTGCGGTAAAACCTTTTCGAAAACACCGGCACTTGATATCTATTTACCCTTTCCATATAAAACCCCGAACAAACATGCCCGCAAAATGACGTCAGAAACAATTTAATAAAAATCGTTTATCAATCACACAGCCGCGAAAATATTCATTGCTTTAATCTCTTTATAGTATCGTATCTATCGATAGAAATCCAGACATGCGTAGTCAAAAACTCAAACCAAGCAAACGAAAAAGTCCCAATCTTATATATATAAATGCAAGTTCCTGACTGACTCACTCACTCACTCACTGACGGAATCTAGAAAAAATAGAAAGAAAACAGCTAAAAACATGGGGCCGGTCTTATTCGATTCGTTTTTTCGAGCGAAGTTGATTGCACTAATTTTCGATTCCGAATTCCCATTTTTAGGGGGTGAAAAAGCCCCAAAACCGCCCCCGAAAAAACTCAAAACGGTTTTTTCGTCCCGGAAAAAACGGCATCCCCTTCTAAATTTTTTTTCCAACAAAAAAGGTCCTTAGCGTTTTTTGCCTAAGATCGGCCGTTGTCCCGGAAAACCCGATTTTAGGTTCTTTTCGAGTCCCGGCGGAAGAAAAAAATCCGTAGAAAATCGAAAAAAAATGTTAGAGGTTCCAAACTCGGAAGGACGGTAGCCTGCGAACCCCCCGAACGGACGACCCGAAAAAATAAATGTTTTTCCTTTCCGGGGTTCGGATTTTGGGGCAAGAAAAACCAAAAATCGGCTCCCTGTTTCGCGACTCGCATTTTTTTTCTTTCCGTATCTCGAAATTTTCAGCGACACCATGGTGTTTTTTTTTGATAATATCGTAGAAAAAGGATCGAGGAACGTTTTTTTCTTTATTTGAAAAAAATCGGCCCGAAAATGACCGAGATTTTTAATTTTTTGAGGGTGCGGATTTCGTGAAGTGAAGCGACGCGTCATGTTGTCGTACGTTTCAAGTCCGGTTAATTCAGCGTCGACCGTTGCAACCGAGCACGGCCGAGTGGTCAAGTGAGGTCGTTTACGATTCTTTTGCGTTGATTATCACTGGGCATCAGAGGTTCGATTCCCACTGTTATTAATTTTTTTTTTTTTTTATTATTATTTTTTTTTTTTTTTATTTTTTTTAAATAAGAAAGAGGCTTTCTTTAAATTTTAAAAACATGATCATTTTTGAATTTTTTCCGGAAGAAAAAAAATCGGCTCCCGTTTTCTCGACTAGCATTTTTTCCCCTTCCCATATCTCAACATTTTCAGCGGCACTATGGTGTTTTTTTTTTTAAAAATAATACCGCAGACAATTAATTCAGGAACATTTTTTTCTTTACTTTAAAAAAACTGGTCCGAAAGTGACATACATTTTTCATTTTTACCACAGGGAGAGGGTACCGATTTCTTTGACTTAACCGACGCGTTAACGTTTGTTTCAACAATTATTATATATTAAGTAGATCTGCGAGTTTCGATTCCTGTTTCGTTTAGGTTTTTTTTTGGGGGGAGGGGGGGGGGGGACTTTTTAATTTTTTGCTATAATTTTTCCATTTTTTCTTTTTGAATTTTTTTTTAAGTAAAATAATTTCTCTAATTGATAAATACAGCGTCAGTCAGTGTTACTTTTTTTTTGCTTTAGCGTACTTCGTATGCAGGGTGTGCAAAAATTCGTGGTATTTTTTTTTTTTGGAATATTCCTTAGATTATTCTGAGTCGAAAATTACTAACAACCTAGATTCGAAAACATTTCTGGCCGTTTAAACTTTAAAATTTCTCCTGTGTAGGAGGCAATGTCTGACGATCCCGCAATTTTTTTGGTTTTGTTGTCCAAGTCCAAATAAACTTCAAACGCTAAAGCTTTCTTTTGTTAATGCAGATTTAACTCAAAACCTATTTCTTTAATTGTAAGAGTAATGTATGATTATTTTTAAGATACTGTATGATTAAAAAAAGTTCAATTTTTTTTCCTGAGGAATGCACAATAAACACGTGCTGCAGGTTTAACCGTTTTCTTTTTAAGTTTCTACGGTAGCATAAAGCAGAGATTTTGAATGAGGGCCCTAATCTATTTATGAAAGTTGAACTCCTTAACCTATTAACCTGTCATGTGGCAGAAAACTTCAAGCTCACTCATGCTGCGAGGCCGAAGGCCGAGCTGTGTAACTTTACACATGACATCAAGACTGGGCTTCAATCTATTTGCGAGGCCGAAGGCCGAGCTGCGTAACTTTACACATGACATCAAGCCCTGGCTTCAATCTTTTTGCGAGGCCGAAGGCCGAGCTGCGTAACTTTACACATGACATTAAGCCTTGCCTTCAATCTTTTTGTGAGGCCGAAGGCCGAGCTGCGTAACTTTACACATGACATCAAGCCCTGGCTTCAATCTTTTTGCGAGGCCGAAGGCCGAGCTGCGTAACTCTACACATGACATTCAGCCTTGCCTTCAATCTTTTTGTGAGGCCGAAGGCCGAGCTGCGTAACTTTACACATGACATTAAGCCCCGGCTTCAATCATTTTGCGAGGCCGAAGGCCG
The DNA here is from genome assembly GCA_023512825.1 of Liposcelis brunnea. Lineage (NCBI taxonomy): Eukaryota > Metazoa > Arthropoda > Insecta > Psocodea > Liposcelididae > Liposcelis > Liposcelis brunnea. The sequence continues at coordinate 20,582,083 of CM042067.1, read as the reverse complement.
AGCTGCGTTACTTTACACATGACATTAAGCCTTGGCTTCAATCTTTTTGTGAGGCCGAAGGCCGAGCTGCGTAACCTGTCAAGTTGCGAAACCGACCAGCGAGGCCGAAGGCCGAGATGAATGCGGAGGGGATTCGCGTAGCGGCCGCGCAGCGGCCGCGAAGCGAATCCCCGGAGCTGCGGCTTGTTTATTAATATAAAAAAGTTGAATTTCCATTTTCTGGAATAAAAGCTACTGGGTGTAACGACAGTTACAAGAAACTATTTCCCCGATAGAAAAAAAATTGTCCAGCACGAAAATTTTAACGAGATCCATCCGTTCTTTTGAATCATTCTACACGAGCAAAAGCCAATAAATTTAGATAACGTTGAAAAAAGAAAAAAAAAAAGATAAAAGTAAAATTACATCGTAACTTGTTGCATTCCCGGACTCTTCCCCGTTTCCCCCGCGAGTTATAGGGCCAAACAAGTTGAAAGGGGTAAGTTTTCTATTTTCTTCTCTTTTTTTTTTTTTGTGGAAATCTCAACACTGGAAATCGATTTTAAGTTAAGGGCAGAATTTGTGGTTGAGGAGTGCAAGGTGGAGCCGACCTCGCACGACTCAATGTAGGCGATCGATCCTAGTCAATAATTGAAAAGTGTCTTTGTTGTCGGGACTAAAAGCATGTTTTCTCCTTTCTTTTTTTTTTGCTGCTTTACTTTCTTAAACTTTTTCCCTATTCATGGCAGTTATTTTTTCAAAAAAAAAAAAAGGAATAAATGATTATAGTAATTTGAAAGGGTTTGTTTTGTAGATAAAGCATTGAAATTAATGGATTACATCAAAATTTAATTTCCAATAGTGCTTTTACAAAAGACATAAATTCGTTTCTTGTCGCTATTTAAAAATTTAAAAAGCTTTAAAGTACAAAAATGAAGCCCCTAAGCAGAGTCGTGCGGATAAAATATGTTTCAGAAAGTCGTAAGGGTGAAACACCTTGACAAAGATTCGTAAGGGTGAAACACCTTGACAGAGATTCGTAAGGGTTAGAAAGACTAGATAGGGAGCATTCCCGTACCGCCTTATGGATTAATTAAGATTCTGCCGCCATGTTGCATGCTAAAAAATCAATCTGGCTTAGCATTTTTGGAAAGGCCCTCACAGCAGACGGTTTGCTCGAGGTCTCTTCCTCGATATTTTACAGCTTTTTATCTAGAGCGAAATTACTTTCCTGCTGAAAGACCGGGGACCCCTCTGAGGGGGTCTCGGAGGTAGTTGCTAGATTACTGAGCAAGCAGCTAACTTTACTTCCAGAGCAGCAAACGTGACTAATTCACTGAAGAATTTCTAAATTTTTTGTAGATGATTGCTTACGCTTCACCAATACACCAAAAACAAGCCTAGCACACAAGAAGATAACGCCACTCTTTTCTGGCCCAAGTGCAATTTCCTTCGATTTTTCCCTGGAGCCGTCCCTGCCCAAAACCTAAACATCTCAACAAACTTAGCTTCGCGTTTAAATCTTCAACAATTGATAAGCTTAGACTTAGCGACGACGCCTGTGTTTTTTTAAAACTCAAATATCCTGCAACCGACATTCCTTGATAAATTATAAACTCCCCTTATCGATTAAAGTAAAACGCGAGCGGAATTAAAAAAAAAAGCATTCTGATCAGAATTTCAAACATCCTCTTCATTAAAATCTAATTTAGGAAATAACTAGGCGGAAACGGATTCTGATTTTATCTCAGACGATTTTTAAACCTTTCTCATGGAAAAAAATTACTAGGGAAATGAGGTTTCTCCTCCTCGTTTTTAGTCCTTTAATCCTTATAAACTAATATGAAGGAACGAACCAGTTTATTTTTTTCATAAAAAAACCTTTGTTATCAAGGGAGGAAAAAATAAATGCGGGAAACATTGCGTAACAAATAAAATAAATGAACCGAATTAAATCGAATAACGAAATCCGATTTAAAAATTGAATAAATTTACAAAATTCGGAAAAAAAACGGCTTATTTCATCTAAAATATTCATCTTGCCGGATTTTTAGCAAATAATTAATTTTATCAATGTTTTTTTCTTGGAAAAAAAAATCGATTAAATAAATAAATCGTTCGACTCAAGAAAAGAGTAAAAAAATTAATCCAATTTTTTAGTACGCCTTTTCTTTTATCGAATTTCATACTGTTTGAACAACTTTTTTAAATATTTTCTTTATTCCGATGTAAACACGCAAAAATTGCTAAAGTTTTTGAAAGTAATCGTATAATTCGTATATTTTCAATTTTTTAAAAAATCCATCCTTTAATTTTTGTTCCGTCAATTTTTCTCTGGTTTTGAAATGTATACTTCCCCCTTCCCCTCCAACTTCTCAACTAATGTATTCCGGAAAATTTTGAAGAAAAAAAAGGGAAAAAAAACTTTAAGAAAACAAAAAAGTTGCTGACAGTCTTGTGACGTGGGCGACAGCAAGAATCCTTCCAAGGAAAGATTTAAGACTCCTAAAAAAATCATTTTCTATGAATATTTTTCCCCCTCAAGATGTGGAATCGGACGTTGTGTAAGAGGGCTTCTCCATGAGTTACCGCTTTTATCTGCTAACGAAAAAAAAAGGACGCGACATGGGGAAAAAAAGACAAAGAGGGAGAAAAACGAACTGACAAAATAAAAGAACTTAAATAAATCAGTCGAGAAGGATTCGACTTTAACAGAGGAAAGTTAAATAGACAAAGACAAGAGACGTAAACGATTCCGATCCATTTTAATTTTTTTTTCTCCCAACTGGAAAAATGGAGTCTTCGCGCTCATGAGAAATCATTTTCAACCGGCATTTTTTTCTTTCCATTCTTTTAATGTTGGAAATATTGTATTTGACTTTAAAAGACTACCCCTTTCTTGTTTTTTGCTTATGAGAAAAAGAGAAAGTCATTTTCTTTATGGGTGTTTAGAAAAAAAAATGGCGTCTTTTTGAATATCCTGCTGAAAGTTCTCAGGATTAAATAAAAAAAAAATAAAGGGATTAAATAGGAATTCGTTTGACGTTACAAGTTAGCTTTATTGCTCATTAACCGATTTCAGTCTATCTAAATGTTCTTATACTCGTAACTTTTTAACCTTCCGAAGTGACTTTTCGTGAACTTTTCTACGAAACTTTTGCTTTAAACGGAAGATTAAAGGTTAAAGGCTATAAAACCTTTCGATAGGAGCTTTAGTAAGAAAAGGAAAGAAGGATTTATTTTTTTAAAATCAAAGAATATAAATATTAGAGAGGAATTGTCGAATCGAGCTTCCATGAGAGAAATATGAAGAGCAGAAGGCTTAAGATTTATTTTTATCCTGGTCCTAAGTTTGATCAGGGTTAAGTCGATAAAATAAGTGCCCAAAAGTTTTAAAATGACCCATTCTTATACAAGACAGAATCCAGATACTTTGTGCAAAACGTCTTTCGCAAAGTCGTAAGGGCGAAACACCGCGACAAAAATTCGTAAGGGTGAAACACCGCGACAAATATTCGTAAGGGCGAAACACCGCGACAAAAATTCGTAAGGGCGAAACACTGCGACAAAAACTCGTAAGGGCGAAACACCGCGACAAATATTCGTAGGGATAAAACACACTGACAGAAGTCCGTAAAATGCGGACCGTCGCTAATGAGGCCCAATCTGCATTAATTGCTTACAATTCAGAACTGAACTTTACAACTAGAAGGATTTTAATCTTAGCCACTCCAAAGTTCTGGGCTCTTATAAAATGGCCAGCTAAACCCGAATTGAAAAAATGAACGCACTGATGTTCCTTGTCCTGCCTCCTTACCCTCACACAACTTATTTTAGTCGCCATAGCAGAAGAATGCTGACAAGTCTTTTCAATATGATCGAAAACTTAAGGAGATAAAGTATCTCACAATCCAACTCGCAAACATTGCACTGACTTCCTTCACCATAATTCCATTTTCAATCTCTCTTTCCCCAACGCAATAATGCACGACCTCGCCCACATGATTTAAACTCTGCTGTCCCATTCATGAACAAGTAAAAGCTATTTTTAGGGTCAGAGAAAATTTAAACTTCTCCTTAGGGCAAACTCGCTATTCCCCAAAGCAATAGACTGTCCCAAATAAAACTTCTTGACTAAACTCTTTAAACTTGACCTCTTGAACTCAAAAGCTCGATCAGCCGAGGAAATGTAAATCTAACCAAATCCTAATTATTATTTTTTCTCATCTCAGCCTTATGAAAAAATATTTTCCACTAAAAAATAAAAACAGCCTTACAAGTCACCATAATTCCCTTTTAAAAATTCTTTCATAAAAATCTTTTTTTTTTTTTTATATCTCACGAACAAGGTTTCCTTAATCATGTTTCCTTCCATTTTCCCGATATCCTTTTCCTCCCCAATTTTTCATTAAACGAGAAAAGGAAACCTCAATATAACACATTGTTTTTATTCGATGATCTAAAATTGAAGCCATAAGGTTTTCTTCTCCCGAAGTTTGAATCACTTGTCTCCATGTAAAATAAGTTCCAAAGCTGGAACTTTTCCAAATGGAGGGCAACATTCTGCAAAGCGTCTCATACTTTGATTTAAATTAACTGAGGTGAAAGCCATCATAATAAAGTTCCCCCGACTGCTAACTTTTAAAGTAAGTTATGGTTAGTTAAACTATATCTGTTACGTTCCTAAAGCTTTTTCCATCCATTTTTTACCCGGCTGGGCTTTGAGGGGGAATGGGTATAATTTTATAAATCGTCGATCAACGCAGTTTTTATTTATGCGTATTGATCGTAAAAAAAGGGGGGAAATTCACCTAATTAAGATAAGAAATAAAAAACCTCACGCGAGGTTTTTTTTATCACAAAGAAAATTTATTTCTTTTTATAATAAAATGGAAAGTTGAGGACCTATTTATTGTATGGACAATTGTAAAAAGGAATAAAGATACACCCACCTGTTGGAAACGGTTATTTTCTTTTGTAATTTTTTTGAAGCGGTTGGCAACCCTCATCGATTTTGATTTATACTTTCTCACGAATGGGACACTTTGAAAATTATATTTCCGTAAGCTATAAAAATGAACAGACTTTATAATGTAATCATGCGGCAGAGGTGTTTGCTAATCATAAGGCAGGAATTGGAATCGTTATGGAGGAAGTGGAAAACCGCCTAACCCTCGATGTTATATTGAAAATCGTTTGCGTTCCCCCTCTGGATCGACCGCAAAATGAACGTAAAAAACATTCTTTATTTAAAATTTTTAAAAAAAAAAAATGCTCGTGACTTTGAAGTTAAAATAACTGAATTGTGTTAAACTTCTCTATAGATTTTGATTTGGACAAAATATTGATTTTTTAAATTTTAAAGAAAGTAGAACCCTCAAAAAACACTTCCTTGTAAAAAAAACAGCCAAGTTAATCTCCTACTCTGGACAAAAACCAAAATTGTTTCTCCCAATCTTCTTGCAAAAAACCTGCAAGTTTCTGCCCTTTAAAGTTCTGATATCAAAAAGGGCAGCCAAGTATCCTAAAAATAACCGAATGTTTCTGCCTTCAAAAGCCATGATATCAAAAAGGGCAGCCAAGTATCTAAAAATAGTTAAATGTTTCTGCCTTCAAAAGCCATGATATCAAAAAGGGCAGCCAAGTATCTAAAAATAGTTAAATGTTTCTGCCCTTAAAAGCCATGATATCAAGAAGGGCAGCCAAGCTTTTTTAATGACAGCTTTTGTTTAAAATGCCATTTCTTTACAAAATAACTTGGCCGCTTTTTCTTAACGAGATAAACTTCTAACTAAATGAGAAGGCCTGTTGTGCGGTTCCTAAGGTTTTTACATGTGACTTGCAATTTTGCGCTCGCTAAAATTGAACTTTAATCTATATTTGAGAAGTTAAAATAGAGCTTACGATATATTGTAATGTTGAAACTCGCTCAAATGGACGACGGAAATTAATTTTTAAGCGAAGACCATACCGATCTAGCCGGAACCTGAAAGTAATGGCAACTGGAAGCCTGAATATTTGAAAAAATGAAAGTCAGGCTTATTTGATTGGTGTGGGTACTGGATTTTCAATTACCTTGGGATCCCATCTTCCATTTTTCGTAAGTTTTCAACCTTGTTAAAGTGATGCTTGTTATTAAGAGTATTTTTGCAAGGGAAATAAGATTAGGGAAAAAGCGGCCAAGTTATTTTGTAAAGAAATGGCATTTTAAACAAAAGCTGTCATTAAAAAAGCTTGGCTGCCCTTCTTGATATCATGGCTTTTAAGGGCAGAAACATTTAACTATTTTTAGATACTTGGCTGCCCTTTTTGATATCATGGCTTTTGAAGGCAGAAACATTTAACTATTTTTAGATACTTGGCTGCCCTTTTTGATATCATGGCTTTTGAAGGCAGAAACATTCGGTTATTTTTAGGATACTTGGCTGCCCTTTTTGATATCAGAACTTTAAAGGGCAGAAACTTGCAGGTTTTTTGCAAGAAGATTGGGAGAAACAATTTTGGTTTTTGTCCAGAGTAGGAGATTAACTTGGCTGTTTTTTTTACAAGGAAGTGTTTTTTGAGGGATATCATTTGTTTTTGTAGAGGCGTTAGTGCATTCACTTATACCATTTAAATTAAGAAATTTTTGTTGCGTTGTTTGTCAGAAAGGAAGGAACTAATTTGCTTTTATCCTTTCTTTACAAGGATTCATAGACCCCAAAAACATCAGGTCATAGACCGCATGAACCAATTATTTTTTACTTTTCGCCTTTTCGCATTCTTTCTTCGCACGTCTTCTTCCACCTTTTTCTTCATTCGTTTTCTACTTTATTTCACCCGTATCAATATCAATACCTAAATGTTGGCCTTAAGAAACTAGAATAGAAAAATTTTTTACATTCTTGAGAAACAAATGTTTGCATTAACCACTATGGCTTTTAATAAAATCAGTCAAAACTCCGTTTCATAAAAAAAGGGTAAAAGAATGGAATAAAGTTTTAAAAAAATTAAACTACAGTCCGTTCACTATCATCGTGCGTAAAAGGCAATAAAACTCAGTGAAGCATATGCTAATTTCTTCCAAAAGGATATAACCGCTGAAGGTACCAATCAGGCATGAATAAGGCTAGCGTCCTGAAAACTAGAGGCTAGTGGACTTGCCAAAAAACCCTGTGTAGGTAAAAGCACCAGTGGCTGACCGAGCACCAAAGCCTGACCAATCGTTAAAAAAGCTTGCAAAATAAGGCAACATAGCAAAGTATGAAATTCACAATAATCACTATAGAGGTACTAAGATGTCCCTTTTATAATGCAAATATTAGTTTGGCACTCCTGCTAAAGTGTAAAGAGTAAAAAAAATGAGAAATTGAAAATTTTGAATTCCCGATCTCATCAGATCCAAAATCCTCGACCTCAAAAACCCGAAGACAGAAATTTCGCCATTAATTTCGGCCCAAAAACAATTTTTCATTCATATGATTTCAAGGATCAGTTTTAGGTGCAACAGCAACCAAACTTAGGAACAGAGACATTTTTCACGATCAGGATTAGGTGCGAATTCCTCTTTTTTGTGCCCTCCAAAAAAATTCTGAATTTTATCCTGATGGTAAAATTTGATATGGGGGGTCATCAAACATTAGTTATTATTATTTTTTAATCACTTTACAAAAAATCGGCCAATTTTTTAAAAAAGTAATAGACAAATTTTCGGCGACTTTGTTCCGTTTCCTTAAGATTAATATTTAAAAAAAAAAAAAAAAGAGTTTGAATCTTTTGAAAAACGAACAAAGAAGACCAAAGAAGACAATAAAATAAACCTACGAGAACAACAAAAGGAAGCATTTGTTGCCTTTTTGCACTTGTTCCACTACACAATGCATTAACACCTTTTTACCCGGTAGTATAGTCAGGATTCTGCAGGGGAACAGGAAAAATCAGCTTTTTCCTGCCCCCCATAAAAGTTTTTTAGCATTTTGCAATTTTTCCTTTCATTACTTATTAGAAACTATAACCAGGCTTAATTTCAACCTCCTAAGTCACTCTGAAGAGGCCAAACATTATGATCATCGCTATTCTCTATATATATATATATATATATATATATCTGACGCTCAAAATCGGTAAGTTTAGGCCCTTAAATCTCGAAAACCGTTAAAGATAAAAAGCTGTAACTTGGAACACTTTCTCAGAAGGGAAGCGGTAATATGACCGTGAAAAAAAAAATAAAGTGGCTCTATTATTTTAGGAGCTAGAGAGGTCTGAAATCGGTCATGTAGTGACAGGAGTAAATAGGGGCGAGTGGAGTGCCCTTTGTTGCAAGTCGGATGGATAGGCTAGTCGGGGTATTTGCAGTTCGGTTTTTTGCTTTACAGTCGTTTTTTACTTAACTTGGCTGGGGGCACTCCGTGCCCCTAGATATTTGTTCTTGTTTGATATATGGCCTAAATTTTTTACTAAAATATCCTAAAGGCCTCAATGTGGCTTGTATTGACCTGCGTAAAAAATTACAAAATTTTATTATGACAGGCTAAGTCATATTTATTTGCCTAAATTACTTTCTGCAGGAGTGCAAGCTTTAAAATTTTGTGCGCAAGGTCGCGCAAGCTTAAGCACTCGACGAAAAAAGAAATTTTACAACTCAAATTGAAGGCTAAGGACAATAAGCTTCTTGGGCGAAGATAATTTTGATGATGGGCTAAATGTTCAGAGATCGGCGCTACAACAGCGATTTCTTATGACTAAGTTTTCAGGTACCTGAAAAATATCTTATTTCTAAAAACCTTGAAATTTCTTATGGGCTGAAAATCGGTCAATATACTTATCATATCAAGTTTGTGCTTTACACTAAGAGAAAATTTAGACCAAACAAATACTTGAGGAACATTTAAACTCGAAAAAAAAATTGTAAACCGCTGTTTCTGTGTAAATTTTTCAACAAAAAATTTTAATTTCAAAAAAACCTTATCTTTATTCTTCCCAGACCTACCGCTCGCAGCTAGTTCCAAGTGTAACTTTTACAACTACCCCGATTTCTTTTACAATTTTCACGATCACATTTAAAAACCTTCTTTACCGATTATTGCCCCTAAAATCCAACTTAAATATCCTTTAGAGTCTAAAACTAACCCTTGCTTCAGATTTTATAACTGTGAATGATAGATGCATTAATAATTCATAGCAGTTATGATAACACCCTCCCCCTCTCCAGCCTGTATGACGTCAAAATTGGGTCAGAATGACATTCCTTGTCGTATTTGCACCAAAAACTCTACGTTTATTTTAGCAATACTTCTATGAAAATTTATCCTAATATCATAACATACAACCCCGACAACTAATCAATTTTTAAAAAAATTAATTTCGAATCTAATTCGAACAAACTACCGAATTCTTGATTAAAATCCTTAATTTTGATTTAAATTATTTCAAACTATTGTTAGTCAGAATTAACGGGCTATTGTGACTTGAATATTCCAATATTGATTTATACACTTCATCGAGTAATCGCATGTAGCTGTACTATTAATCAAATTATCGGTAATAAGAATTATATATTCAAAAGGAGATGTAAACGTCTATACTCAAGGGGAAAGGGAATGTTTCAGAATTGTTGACTGTTTCATAGACGGTAGAGTCGTCGGTTTTGCCGACCGGAATAAAACGAAAATCGATTATTCGTTTTTTTTTTTAGGTTAATATTTTTCTACGGCACGTTTAGGAAACCCTCACGCTAATTCCTCGTTTAAGGAAGTTAAGTCATCAGACACACGTCACCCCCTTTCAAAAATCAAAATCGATTTACATATTAATGATACGAAGTTAATCCTTAAGGAAAACTGTTTAACCGACTAATTTCAATAATCCGGGCGAAATTGAACCATCCTCGTCTAGGTTATGGTAATCGGGAACCAATGAATATTCAGCATACAGCCTTGACAATCATTACATGGAGAAATTTCTCTCCGACGGGAATAGATCAAAGGAAATCATTTTTAGACCTGGGAACTGTCGATTAACACGGTCGATGGGATCCTTTTTTCTTAGACAGCCGTTTAATATATAAAAGACACCCTTCCCCCCTCCTCTCTCTCGATGATTCAATAATGGGATGATTAATTACGTTAATCCCACGGACGATTTAGTAATTATTATTAATTATAGTGTGTGAGATGAGATGACATAACGGGGATCGGGGTAGGAAGAAATAATAAATGTCCTTGAAGGATGAAGGAGAAATGTGGATGTGTGTTGTGTTTCCTAGCTGTTGTCGAGTAATAACAACTAACTAGATATTAAAACGAGATTTGGCTTTGGGAAATGTGAAACGGACATTGGTTGACACAAAGCAAGGACGGTTAATGAAATTTCCAACAGTAAACTGATCATTTGTTTATTACATTTGCTGTTGTTCCCCTTTTCCCAGGAACGGCGTGCGTAAAATATGGTTCTCTTTAATTTGACATTTGAAACTTTTTTGTTGTTTCCTTTCTCGACCTCTGCTTTCTCTTTCATTTTATTAATTAACGAATGCGTGATGGTTGCATATGATGTGGGTAGTAGATCGTAGGAATTGTATCATTTTTTTTCAGAATTTTAGTAAAACCGTGAAATAAAAAATAAAAACTCACATTAAATGAGCTTTATTATCCTCCTAATAAGAAGTGGTAGATTCGGTCGATGACCTAAGCAAGGAGGCGTCATTGGGCTCCAGAGGCGTAACTACATTTACCGGCGCCCTAGTGCAAGATTTGGAGGTGCGCCCCCCCCCCCCCCCCTCCTTTCGGTTATAGGCCATCTAATAATTACCAATAAATCTATCCAATGATTAATTTACATTTTTTTTAAAATTAGCCGACAAACAAAAATGGATACAACTATATTTCTTAGAATTTTTTTCATTTTTATTTTATTTTCCTTTCTGCGCTGTCGAGGAATTTTTATTCGCCTTCCTGCGCCCCTCCAGGAATTTTCAGGTCTGCGCCCTGGTGCATTGCACCACCAGCACTGCTAATTGTTACGCCACTGTTGGGCTCCCTTAAAAAATTTAATTTATAAAAGCTAAGTATGCATGGTTGCGACCTTTTGCCTAAGTTTGTGCAGTGTTTTATTTCTGTAAATCAAGAAAGCCTACATAGACAGAGATAGAGAGACTAAATAACAGAGAGTGGACATACAACTTTTCAAAGTTCTTCTTCATCCATTAACCACTCCAGTCCTGCTGATCTAATAACAGTATCCTCATTTTTCCCCCATAAATTGACATCCTCGATTCCGCATTACTAATGGCATTTTAATCCTCTCTTAACTAAGTAAACACCTACACCATCTTGGATATAATCTTCCCTTTCCCTCAAGACGATTTACCTCTCACATTAAAATAAACATGGTCTTCGTTTGCTCAGAATATTAAAATGACAATTCAACAATATAGATATACGGGAAGGAATAAAAGACTTGGAAAAACCCTGAATTCAATCGCGTCTATGTCAATGTTATTGTTTACTCGCCTATAGAAAATGTAAGTAACTCAAGTTTTATTTTTCCTCGAGCAAACAAATGCAGTACAATATTTACACGATCCTGCAATATCTTCCGAGCCCCGATATCTCTTTCTACATTTTTATTTCTCTCGCATTCAAACAGTTTAGTATTTAAAAGAAAAATAATAAAAAAAAAAGGATAACAATCGTTTGGCGTGACTCAACGCAGTTACAACGTTTACAATTTGAACTGAGAAAAAGCTTAAGTAGCTCTAACAAGAGTAGATTTAAAAGCAAATAGTAAATAACGGTACTTACCATGAGTCACGGGAAGTAATCCAACGGTAATTTATCCGGCTTAAATGAAAAAGTACTGACTGCGACTTTTTTCCCTCTAACCTTCTAATCCCGAGTAAAGCTGGATATTGCGACCTGAAAAAAAAAAAATCAAAATCAAAAGAATGATTGAAAGTGATCGCAGACGTAATTTTGAGAGAAAAGGAAACGGAACCAGAAGAAACAACGGATATCAGTCGGTTCCGTAAACCGTATTTGCTGCTACAATAGACTAAATATGGAAGAAAATTTTCTATATGTTATATGAAGCATAGAATTTTAAATTAGCTTCTTTAACTGCTTGATTCTTTGCAGCAATGCTGTTGTTAGTTTATTTTACTTGAAACGAAGTCAGCAATTTCTTAATGAATCGTATTTTTGTAGCTTTTCTTCATTAAGCTCTTGACGGTTTTAAAATGAGGATTGAGAGAAGGAAAATATTTTTGAGTGAATTGAGTTAAAGGAAAAGTTTATGACAAATTTCAGATAAGGAATTCAGCTTTAAAAGGGCTTGAGGTGGAAATTATTAGGGGGGGAAAAGGATAGGCGGCGGGCAGCATCGCGGTGCCGCAGTTTCGAAGAACATTTTGACACATAAATGAAATATCGATTTTTGCAATGTACATTTGCTGACACACTTTTTTATGGCTACGTGGTGCACGTCTGATTTTTTTTTGAAGATGACCGCGTAAAAATTTATTGCACGGAAAACGAAATGTTACTGATGTAGACTAAACATATAAATACGGGGAAATGTGGACAGCGCTCCCGTTATTGGGAATGACGGTTCTTCGGCAACAAAAAATGGGCAGTTGAAAAATGCGAGAAAAAGCTTATAATATGAATTATTATGAAGGTGGAATTTGACAAGAGGCTCACTGACTATTCACTCCCTTCGTCACCAAGCTAATTGAATGTAGTAATAAATTTTCAAAAAAAAAAAAAAAAAACTTACAATTTTCTTTTTTAACAAGTTATTCCTTCTTCCACAGATCACATACACCCACAAACCCACATATATTTTCAAAACTTCAGAGCACACGCCTCCAAAAAAATCACCAAATACTAAAAACTGAATTCATTATTATAATAATGCAAAAACTTGAAAAAAAGGGGAAAAAACTGCGAAAGGTTTTTCAGGTCAAGCCAGGTAGAGAAAATTTGAGATAATGTAAAAAATAATAACTGAAAAGGTCGTCGACAAAAGAAACTCTGAAAAGCGATAAAACATACCAAAAATGGTTAGCCTAATCCTATTGGGGCATGTTGTTAGCAAGTTAACTTTTTACTAAGAGTTTGTAATACAAAAAAAAATTGATTTTTTAATAGATATGCAACTTGCCGTACATGCGTAAATATACATTGCCAATCACCATGCAAAATTATTAAAATTGGTTTTTAAATCTCGGTAAGATGTTTTTAAGGCCAATAAAGCGTATTATTTCAAAATTTTAATAAACGTCAGATTCAGCATGGCAGCCTAAATTTAAAATCTTTCAATAATTATGCAATGTGTAAACTTTTATGTACTGCGGGTAGCATAACTGCATTTCAAGGAACCAAAACCTCAATAAAAATGGTGCATCATTATGAATATTCATTAATTTGTCATGAACTTTAATGCAAAGAAGCGCAGAAAATAACTTGTTAACAAAAATTCAGTTTCTTTACTAAGACCTAGAAATCGAGTCCAAAACTGTTGAGGGTCGGGCTGAGCCTCTTACCCTCATAGACCAATAACAGGCTCTAACTGAAACAAATTGCACTAGTTAAATGGAATTGAAATCCACACTTACTCAGCTGAACTAATTAAAACCCCTGAGCAATATTAAACATCTAAGCCAGTCAAGAGCCCTCTAGTTGCTAGAAACCCTTACAGCACCGTAATCGCTTCCCACAAAGCCAAAAAACGGTCTTAAAATTTTCTAGACATTTTTTTTTGCTTCAAATCTAATAAATAATTCGCTTTCTTCCTTTTTCCAGTGAACTCCCGCCTAGAGCCCTTTACAACACATACTACCACCCGCCACTGACTTTACAAGAAAACTTTACCCTCTGCAACATAAATAAATGAACAGCACACGACCACACTTAAGAAATTAATGTGTGGGATGAAACTTTTCTTTTCATAATAAAAAGCGAAAAGCTTTTACAATTACAAAATGAATCCTAGATCGGTACCACGTATAGTTCAGCTCTATTGTGCGAATGAAAGCAGGGTCTCCGAAAAAAAAAAAATAGCATTAAGAAAATTGAATCTTTAGAATGAAGGATTTATCGGAAATTGCTTAGAATAGAATCCCCCTCCGTGATACTTTTACCAGAGAAATCGAAAATATTTTCGGATGTATTATTCAGGAAGTTCGCATTGCTTCTGCTAATAATTCAGGTGACACACCGTAAACCAAAAGCATGAATTTTAAACTTTCACGATTTCCTCGTGAATTTTGAATATGTTAAATAATATTAAATGCGGTGTTTTCATTTTGATTCTCTTGTAAACTTCCTTTATTAACGAACCACCGAAATCATATGGAAATTCCTAATTCCCTATACGCGACTCTCCCACGAACTTTCAATTTTGTAATTGTTTTCTTTGAAGCTTAAGATTTCCCGTTGAAAATTTTAGCTCATCAGCTGAGAGATTCCCATTTTGGTAATCTCGATAAAAGGTGTGGCGCATAATATCCGAACCCTCTTCGTAAGTCTTTAAAATTTCGCTTAACTTTCGCGAGGATTAAAAGTCATTTTTGAAAATCAGAACCTTATTTAAGTCCGCGATTAACTAAAAACAAATATATTTCTAATTCCGCAGAGACTTAAAAGGCAAGCATACTAATAATTTCCTTTTCCTAAGGGGATATTAAGAGAGAAGAGGAACGAGAGAGAGAGAGAGAGAGAGGTTTTCGGAATGCTTTCTCTCTTGAAAAGTTGAAATTTAACAACAGACGTATCATTTCTAGCTGAAACATCAAAAATTAATGGGAAAATTATTATGACAGTTTTGAATAAATGCGTATATGTAATTTGAAGAAAGTTGGGAAGACGAAAATGAACATGAAACATATACATTCATGAATTAATAGCGTGTTTAAAATAACTCACGTTATGGGCCTGACTTATGACTTGAAGAATTTACGAATTCTTTCTGTTTAAGTTTTAAATACGTTTCCCTTTGCCCTGTCAGTAACGTAATTAAAATAATTTAGCTAATAAAAGTAATTTTTGTAAGGAATATCATCAAAGAGAAAAAAAATGCTTTCAACCCTCTTCCACGCTATTATCGATGCTTACTTTATTCATTTTATACGACTTCTGTAATTTCTGAGTTATCCGATTTCCTTTTTTCCCCCTTGTATGATGGAAGAGTGAATTATTAATAAGGTCGATTTTTCTTGAGGGTTTTACGAGCCGTGTCTGGCGCCATTTTTTTTATTCTAGGTGTTTTATTGTTAGAAATTGGTTATGAAAGTTAGAGTGGATGTGATTTTTCATTTTTTTTTTTTTTTTACCAAAATGTATGAAGATGTGAAGACGAAAAAAAGGAAAAATCAAATGACGAAGGGATCCAATCCTTCGTCTTTTTTTTTAAACTTAATCAAAATGCAAAACACATTTTCGGTTTAAGTTTTTCTTCGAGCTGAAAACGCGAGATCAGTTACGAAGTTTTAATATTGTGCAAATGGCACGGACTAGGCGGACTGTTGTGTAACTAAAGTGCTTTCCCTTAGGGTAGCTTACATTACACCCTGGAGAGTTGAAACTCCTTTGACTTGTACGAATTTACCTTCTTTTTCTCTCTCAGTTTTTTTTTTTGCTTTTTTTTTTTTGTTTTTTTTTTTGTTCATTTGAATTTATGATTTATTGTTCTCTTATATTTTTTTATACGTATGATGAATGCTTTTCAATCGAATGCAATGGACGTGGACCGATTTCGATTTCTGTAATGATGCATCTCTTTTTGTGATTGAGGGAATGATTTCAAGGGAAAAAGAAAAAATGGTGAAAAGAAGTTTTTCTATCGAAAACAAAATGGTTTTGTCTCTTGGCTTTACCATCTTGGAAAAAATCGAATTCGTAAAGTTTCCGCAACTCAAGTTTCAGAGGAGTTTCATGCAGGTTTTAAAAGGTTTCAAGGTTTTAGTTTTAGTGAAATGTTTCTGAAACGTCTCTGGAGAATTTAAGAGAAGCTTAACCTGAAAAGTTTCAAACATATGGACACTTTGTGGTTTCAGAGGCGTTTCGAAACCTTCTTTGAAACTTTTGCATGGTCTTTTAGGTTTTGTAACTTCTGGTTTTTGTTGTGACTCCGATTTTGAATACGAAAATAGTTTATGGACCACCGCTAGATGGTGTAAGTATCGTAGAGGTCAGTCAATCACAAGCCGGAAGAGTCCCAAATTATGTAGGACATTACTAATGGGTCTCTAGAGCGATCAATTTTATTGGTCGGCCGCTGGTACACTAGTTTCATCTGCATGAACTAAAATCTTATTCAATTTCTGAGTCAGCGTTGCCATGTAATCAACAAAAGTTTCAAGATTTGGAAGACCGTGGTTAGGTTCGTTGATAATTACCTCTGATGAACAGATTTGTAACCCATGCGGATGGTGCCTATGTCCAGTTGACATTAATTCCGTTTAAGAAGCAGAGATGTAGTCAAACAGCAAAAAACCCACAGATCCGCCATTTTGCGTCAATGTAAATGCATCTTTGATCCTGATAGTGCAGCTTTTCATATCTGAACTGGTGCATCTGAAAAAAAGTTTAATTCAATAATTAATCAATAATTCTAGGAAAATATGTATAAAAGCGAATTTTAATTGCCAACTACGGCCTTACGGACCGACATATATATGAATATAATAGTGCTCATGTGCCTTTCATTTATCGTATGCGCTTACTCAGATCTTTAGACCGTCTCATCCTACTCTCGGAGACTTCCATTATTTATTAAATTTTTCTCTCACAAAAAAAACTGAACTCGACTTGGAAAGCAACTTCTAACCTTGCAAAAAAATTTCCTTCTACATTACAAAATTATTTTTTCCTTCTTCCAGCATCAGGAAAAGTCGTATTTTTCACCATTCCCCTCATTACCCTCTAGGACGAAAACAAATGAAAGTTTACAAGACCCGAAAAATTTCCTCAAGAAAAAAAATTCAATTTAAAAAGTTTCAAGATAAAAAGCCCGAGCAAGGAAAAAAAAATGAAAAGCAACCTAGAAGCTGCAGCTGCAAATTGCATTCCTGTGGGATCCTTATACACGCTCAGTTCATTTCTCCATTTCTATTTCGCCCGGTGATAATTAATGTATAATGCTGGCTGTCTTCCTGTTGTACTCCTTTTATACGACATCGTATAATAAATAGTTTATATCTATAAAACGGTATTTATGTTGTCTCTCTCTCATCTCTCACCTTTTCCCCGGTGAGGCGCAGGCTTTTAAGGCAAAAATATAAAATCCGCGTTTGTAAGGTGAATCCAGATAAATGGTTTTAAATTCACTTAAGCTTGAAATATTTAAAACGGGCGCAACAAAATTTTTTAAAAACCCGTCAGATATTTCATTGCTTGTAGACCATAAATCAGTAAACGACTGCAATGGTAGCTATTAAATTTTTTTATTATAGCAAGCATACTGTGTGTCCTTTTTCACGCATTTTAAAATTTTTTCTTTGACGATAGAATAAATTGTTTGAAAAAGTGAACGATTGCAAAGTAATGATTCCACGCCTTTTAATATTAAAAGTAAAATAAAAAAAATGAAAAGGGAAAAAATCCCCGCAATCTATTTTGATCCCTGCGAGTGCGGTGTAAACTTGAAGCGAAAATGTTGAATTACTTGGAAAATCTTTGATCTGCCGGATTACATTCTAAATGAGATGATGCTAAGTTCATCTACAGCATTAATAACGCCGGATTTGTTAGCGTAAATTCTTTGATGAGTCGACACATTTAGCAAGCGATGTGACACATTTATAAAAGTTGTCGAGTAAGGATGTTCGATTGAAAGCGTGAACTTTTATTAGTTAAGCTTAAACTTGGAACTTAGCTAATTAGACGATCCGATTTAATCTCGTTTATAGGATTTTCTATTCATATTTCCGCCATTTGTATTTCCCGAATAAGAGGGCGAATGCGATTTTAATGTGGCAAGTGAAAAATTTTGCATCTAGAATTTCTGAAACGCTTCCAAATGATGAAGCCGATCATGGTTTTTAGTTTTCATCAATATTTTATGTAAATCGAGGAAGCTGGAAGGCATTTTAGAGAGTTTGGACTAGCTGGAAGCCAAACCGTCTTTTCAAGCTGTATCACACCGTCCAGAGCTCTAAGCCGTCAACAGCTCAGTATTTTTAGCCTAGGAACTTACCCAAGCTCTTGCTAATAATAAATTTACTGAATACATTTGGCTGACATTCGAATTATCTGAAAAAACCTTTTGGTGGCAATCTGTCCGTCGGAAAAATCCATCCGGTTCTTTTTTTTTTCACCACGAGTCTTCAGCGTGCACACGGTTACCCACTACAGCGAGTGACTTCTTATCCATATTCATAAAACATTTTGCTTGTCGAGTCGATTGAGAAATGTAAAAAAAAAAATTTAATATTCATTCGGAGCAGTAAAAGTACGAAAGATGAAAAACATTCAAATGCATCGTTGCATAAGACCGATTTTTCAAAAAATTTCACGCATCTTTTCACCGCTATGTCTGAGTCAGTTGATTTTAGGGCTGCATACAATGTTTTTCATTTGTAATTCTAATTTTTGTCGATGAGATTTTATCGTTCACTGTAACAAAAAAGAGGAAGCTCACAAGCTACTCCGCCTGAAGGACACAACAACAATTTTTAAAGTTTATCATTTATAGAGAAAAAATCTAGTCCTAAAATTTAAATATTTAGCAAATATCTAATTTACAATATCTCAGCTATGAGATGACCTTAAACAGATCTGAAAAGAGACTCATATTGACAAAGTATGATTAAATATGGCACTGGGTTCTCAAAATAATTGATCACAAGCTCGTGACTTTCATTTTTAGTTAAAGTTTGTCGTACAATTTTTATAGTCATTTTTAGTCATAAGTGAAAATCAAAACTGTTCAAATTTTGTCACTTTTAGCCTCGTAAAATATGATATGATTAGTTATTATTAATCATTTTTAATTGCTGCAAAATCGTCTACTCATATCTATTGCTTTGGTAAAAAACCAAATATATTGATTGATCGCTTTTGGAAACATGAAAATATTATTCAGTTCCGCTGCTGATAACAATGGGAATTCAGAAGTACATCTCAGTAACGGAAGCGGAAGCGGAATGCATTCTTTTTTAATTTTAAATATTTTTACTAAAAATCCGATTACTGTACATTGACAATACTCCTCTAAATTTTAAAATGAGTTCCCCCAGCAAATATTTAAGAGAAACCAAATTGAAGAACATATAACAAACTTAAATGTGTTTTGGCCAAACGATAATCGTTATGATTTTAGCTAAAAGGGTAATACAAAGCCCAGATATCAAAAAATATATCACGTTCTGAATGATCCTCTGCCACTATTATCTTTTATAATAACTGCTTTTGTTGGATTCACTTCTTGCCCTTTTCCCTTAGACTCCACTATTTCCTACGTCGAACTAACTTAGATTTTTTACTCGAAAATTCTTTCATAAGGTGCAAAAACTTTCCGACGAGATTATAATATATCTTAGCCTGAAAGTGACAGGTTTATAAAATGGGAGATAATTTGACTAAATATACTGAATTTGACTTACCCTATCCCCTAAGGTTCATTCGCTTTTATCGAGCAAGGAAGAAAAAAATACCAAAAAAAAGGAGAATGAAGAAAAAAAAATGCTTTCAGGTTTTCTAATATGAGAGATGAAGTTATGAAGCATAAGCATTTTAAAAATGCAAACGAAGTTTTTCGGAATCGGGAACTCCATCAATTTACGAATAAATTACTGTTTTAGAAGTATTTTATTTTCAAAGTTTTCAGCTAAGGAAAACCGGGTTAATACGGTTCATGCTTTTTCGCCGTCCTCTTTCTTGACTCTAAGACTTTGCTATATAATTTTTTTATTACTCGAAAAAGAAAAGCGAAAAATGCATAAAGTGATTCTTGTGAAAAAAATTGCGTTATTGCACTCGGGCTTTTTCTCTATTACTTGATTTTTTTTTTTCGGGAAGATGAAATCTTGTCATGAAAAATAAATGCGGAAACGGGGGAGTCATAAATATTTTACAATCTGGTTTTCTTATTTCTTTCACGCGTTTTGAAGGGGAAAAGGGGATGAGGCTCCTAACGGGATTAAAAATAAAGGTAAGCTTTAAGTGGTTTGGAAAAAACAAAAAGAAACAAAATTGAAAAAGCTCGATTTTTAAGATGAATGAATCCTTTTCCATCCCCCCCTCTTCGAAAAATATTAAACGAGGTGAAATAAACCACCGGCGTAATGATGTCGTGCATTGTGCTCATTTTTCAAAACGATTTTCGACTTTATCTCGACTTTGTAAGAAATCAAAAAGTTCTTTCGATCTGAAATATAGATATCGAGTCTGATTGAAAAAAAAAAAAATCGTTGCGCTACTTTCAGCACTTTAGATAATTTTAAACAGTTGAATGCGCATTTCGATATTAAACATGCCATTTTTTAGTGGATGATTTTTATATCGCTTTATTTTCACGTTATTCCTTTATTTTTTTTCTTCTTTTCGCCTTCTCTCACGTTTTTGTCACTTGTCATATGCACTGGGTTAACACTTCAACGCTCAATAAACATGGGGTTATTTTATATTCAAGAAAATAACTTTTTTTTCCTATTCAGTGGGTATTATCTGAGAATTTATAAGGAGCGTGAGGTTAAGACTTATTTGAGTAAAGTCATTTGACTATGAGAATTGGCAAAGTTTGGGAGGGAAATCTTTTCAGAAAATCGTAATTCAAATCAAAATAGTTGGCGAAGCGTGGAAGGGTTATTAAGATAGTTCAGGGGCGAAAAATTCCAGGACGAAATCAAGAAAATTTTTGTGCCAGACCTGCGACCTATCTAAGCCTTTTTAATACCTCAGAAATCTTCCAGCAACTCGATTTGCAATCCTCTACTCTGGTGGCTCCAGATGACTTGGAAGTCCTACTGCCGCAGTTACAGTGGCCTAGGACACGATTTTAAAACAAAAGAAGGTGACTTTGGCCTCACACCCATATAAGGCCGTAGGGCGAATCACAGTGTTATACATTCGCAACTTAGTTTTACGGGACACCAGCTGGCTGGTACGAAAACGACGTAAAACAAAATAAACTGCGTTGCCGCATTGAAGCCTGGCCTTGACTTCATACAACATGTCGCCAGTAAATTACGGGCCGAGGTAACTTTCAGTGCTTCTTCGTGGTCGCTCATCTCTCCTATTCCTGATTATCTTGAGGTTTCCAGCATTCACCTGCAGCCCCAGTTTGCTCGCTCAGAAGCTACCAAGGGTGCATTAGAAGGAGAAAATAGCCGTTAAACTTCCTAAATTCTCCTGTACAAAAAAATACCTGAGGATAATTATCTTGCACAGGTTAATCTTTCGATAATTTTACAAACATCAGCGCCCTCATTTTTAAAAATTCATAAACTACTACTCCTCCTCTATATTTATATCTCTCAACACATTTCCTAATTTTCAACTTCCCTGACCTAAAACTCAAAAATCCTCCCCGCTTACAGTATCTTAACCAATTATTTATTCCTAAATAAAACGAAACAAACTTCCAAACGAACTTAACGGTAAACTTTCTTTCCTTGCGAAAGAAAACCGAAGATAAATACCGTAAGCTAAATCAAATAACAGGCACACGCGAAGGAAGAAAACTATTGGGGAACCAAATGTAGACATCACACGGTTTATGGGTGAAAGAAATAAAACACGAGAATTTATAAACTTTTTACCGGAGAGAAAGGAATCATCGGGGAAAAAAGAGAAGGGGGAATAAAAAAGAAACGTCCTATCGGTACAAAAGCCGTTACGAATTGGAATCCATAACGGAAAAATTTGAAACGGCTTCTGCGGTGGGTTTCTTGTTTAATATTGAAACTTTGCCAACCAAGCTTCATTTTTCAATCTCGCCTCCCATCCCATTCTTCCCCTTTAGACATATGCGAATTTGATTTAAAGAATTTATCCTTTGGAATGAAGATTAGAATTGATAATAACGTGTTGCCAACGGTTCAAGGCGAAACATACGGTTCGCCAATTTATTCCAGACATCAGTTCCTTTGTTCTGCTTTTTCGTATACATACGATATGACGTTGAATAAAAAAAAAGAGAGGAAAATGAAAATGTGCGTGCGTATACGGCGTAAGAAGAGTATAAGGATGGCAAAATATTTTCACGAGTGAGCGACCTCATATCTGTAATAAATAAACAATAATATGGGAAATGTGAAATGTTCTTTCGTCCTGTTCGATGAAAGGTTTCATGTATTATAGAGTTTAAAACAACTTAAGCGAGAATGTAAAAAGGGAAATAAAAATAATAAAAAAAAAAAGATTCCTGGGGGGCTATAAAACCAACGAATATTTACCTAACTACATCTGGTTTAATTTCTTTTTTGCTTTGATATGTACACCTCTGTCATTCAATTTGGTTCGCTATAAAAAATTAAAAATAACTTGGGGGCTTGCTAAGAAAAAGACAGCTCCTAATGGAAGCGCTGTAATATGCTCAAAGTATAAAAGGCACACTTCTTTCAACCTACAGTATATCCGTCCACTCCTGAACGAAGGTCTCACTCAAATTTTGCCACACTTCCTTGTCTTAAGCCCTTTACAACCATTTAAGTCTCGCCATTCTAAACTTACGAATTTAACTAACGTTAGGAATTCCGTGGACCGCACGAGTAAGCAATGTCGAAGTCTTGAATCGTATGAGCAAGGAGATGGAGGTGCTCTTCGAGATCAAGCGGCGAAGGCTTGAATATTTTGGCCATATTATTCGTAACGGAAAATATCGCCTTCTGCAGCTGGTGATGGAGGGGAAGATTGAAGGCAGGCCTCCGACCTGGTCGGAGGAAAACATCCTGGCTCAACAATCTAAGAGACTGGTACGGTCAAAATTCAGTATCCCTTTTTCGTCCGGCAGCCTCCAAAGTTAGGATCGCCATGATGATCGCCAATCTCCGACGAGGAGCGGGCATTTAAAAAAGAAGAAGATTCTAAACTTACCCTGTAATTATTTCAAGCGCTTTATCATTTCTGAGTATGACCGTAAGATCGATGTAGGGTCAGTAGGTCTATCCACTATTCCAGCAGTACAATTCAGTGTCCCAATGCATCTTAATCTAGAATTCGAACATCCCTATAACAAAAAGACATTTACAATATTAATAACATTTGATCCTCTTCAAACTGTTCGAATCTCCACTTCCTAAGCCATATTTTTGTTTATCTAACATCTTATACAACTCTAGCAATTCAATAATGATTCATTTGTTTACTCAATTCGCCTCCCAAAAACTTCCAAACCGACGCAACATACCAATCCCTCAATCCCTTTACAATGTGACCCATTTAAACTATTCCAACTTCATTCTTTAAAACATAAAACATCCACAAATTTAAGCCAAGGCCACGGTTATAATTCACCCGACTTTGATCGCTCCTTGGAGGGCCATTTATCGAATCCAGCTCCCTTATATATATTCGATCCTTTCACCCCGTATCATTCAATAAAAATCTCACAACGTAATTAGGTCAACGGCACCTAAAACCTTAGAAAAGGTTATAAACTACCGGATGACGGTTGCAAGCAATATCTTTTATATAAAGAAAAAAAGGGAACTCGTTCCGTGACTTCAAACACAAAGAAAATAGCAATAAATAAGGTTATTAAGCGCAGTCTCGGGGTTTATGCCCTTTGCTTCAACCGTCATAACTTTTTTTTCGTCTTAACGGAGTGCTTTTAAAAAATTTCCGGAATGACCGTTAGTTTAATTATCCCGTGTCCTATTGAAAAGATAAATTCGGGGAGTTTTATCTGGACGTTACGGTCAATCGAATTCGAAAAGGATTTATTTCATTCGGAAGTACAAGTCATCATCGATTTTCCTATTGATTTAGTTCAGCTGTTAAATTTTCTCCGATTTTATATAAAAAAAAAAAGGAAGAATTCTCGGAAATTTATAAACGCTAACCGACTCGCCCACTTTATTTTACGAAAGGCAGTTTGCCATAAATATAAATATTGATAAATAAAGCAAATCAAATAAATGCATAACGTTGAGGATTTGAATGAATAATGAAATCATCCTGTTGCATGACAATGCGACAAGTTATAAATCTATATGCGACAGAAGGATAAATACCTGCATTATGATCCGTACAGCCGGTTTCCTCTGCTTTTAGTTTATGGAGAGGTAGACGTTTTTTAAAATAAGAATGCCCTCGTTTCTTTTGCTGAAAGAAAAAAAATTAATTTCAGTTAGTGCTAAAAGTTAAATACAAGTCATTTGAACTGAAGCCAACTTAAGTTATAATCTGACACGGTTCATTAAAATTATTCATGTACTAGCAGTAACTAAGTTTTACATTAATAATCTTTTCTTGAATAATTTTAATTGCTTCGGTGTTTTTTTCTCAAGGGACGTTAATCATTTTTGTCTATTTTCATGCAGGGATGAGCCGCTTTGATGCATGTGATTTTTTATAGCTGTTAACAGTTAAACTTAGCAATAATTGTTTACGTTCCCACTTGACACTGTTTGAAATTGACAGAGTTCAAACCTGGTAGTTTGTAAGATTGGAACTTGACTCTGAAACTGGCAGTGCCACGTTGAAACTTCAAAACAGTCAGACTTGAACAAAGACAAATTTTAATCTGACACGGTTCAGTTTTAATGCACATTAAATGGCTAAAGCTATATATCATATGAAAGGCCATTTAAAGAGCTTTAAAATGAGCTTTTACATGACCTCATACGACGTAGGGTTACGGAGATACTCTCATTTTTGTAAAACAAGGTATAGCCTAAATGGCAAATTTCACCTATCTGCAACTCCTAAACCAGTGAGCAGAAAAATCTGAGATTTGGGTTTTTTCATATACTTGGATAGTACATTGAATCCCCAAAATATTTTTGAAATCAATGAGGTCACCGTCAGGAGTGTGTTGAACTATGGACTGACCCTGTGGAGCTTAACAGTTGGAAATTTAGACATTCAATATTTAGAAGTAAACGCTTTTGGCCTTCTATAGATTTGAATACCCTAACGATCAGATGCACATGTTAAAAAAAGAAAATAAGTATACAGAAGTTTTGTATGTCGCAGAACCTCAAATGTTTGGACGCATTAGCCTTGTGGTACTCAAGCTGTCCGCGGAAGCAGCTATTCCGGAGACCAAATAACGCTTGAATCAGAAGCTCGACAACAACTGACCTGAACAAAACCAATAATTATAGCTTTGAGCTATCCAGGTCCACAGACAACATGACCTTTGACCACATGGCCTTACATGAATTATTTTTTCATCTTTTTGTGTTTTACTTTCCCCTTTTTTATTTTACATAAAATCAGTCCCTCAAACCATCATTCAGACGTCTGCTTTTCTTAATCTTTTCCAACCTCCCAGACTTCACGGGGAAAACATGGCCGCGCTTGTTTTTGATTAACCGTCGAAACCTCACAAATAAAGCAATCAGGTGGATTACGTCCTTAAAGTGAAGATCAGTCCTGTCGTAAAGTTGAGTTCCATTATCAGGGCGACAAAGTCGTAAAAATAAAGACGCAGATAGATTTCTAAAATACTTCGTGATCATGTTAACTCGATTCTTCCACGTCGATTTTTTTTTTTATTAAAGTTAAAAACAATATTATTATGATTGAAAATGGGAGTTGATATACGGAATCGAATTCTCTAACAATCCTCCAAAATTTAATATCACAGGAAAAGGTGAATTTTTTTTCTCCCTTTCTTCTTTCTCTCGTTTGATGAGATGTCGATAAAAATGGCAAAAACCAAAGAATCCGAATGTTTGTAAGTTTGTAAAGTTACAAATTTTAGGAAAAAAGGAAGGGAGAAATATGTGAAAAGCCTTGGTAGAAAAATATTTTACATTGAGATTTTTGACATATTGGAACAGTGAAAGATTCTTTTCGCGTTAGGCGGGGAAGAAGAGAAAAAAAAAGATGGGTTTAGTTGATATATTCCCACATAAAATGGATTTTTTTCTTCTTTTTAAAAACCTTCGGTCTGATTCTGTAAATTTAATTATAGAAAAGGATCATCCATCATCGCAATATAAGCTGCTATTTGGTTAGTTCGGGTCTATCGTTTCAGATCATGTTCGGACTTCTTAATAACTTTTGGATTTTTTCCCAAAGAGGGTTTGGTTAGGTTACAACAGGCCTTTAACCAGACTTAGTAGGACTGTCTAGAAAGAGTATCAAAACTTTAAAAGAAAGGCCTATAGGAAATAGTTAGTACTTCCCCATCTGCAAGCGGGCGCATATTATACCGAAATGCTTATACGTATATTATGCGTCTAGATTAAGACTTTTTATACCTCATTTCTACTAACTCTGACGTATGATATTCGTATGCATCTTACAAAAGCATGACCAAGGTCTGAAAATGCCAAAAAGGGGCCAGAAAAGGTATATAAAAAATCTTAAAATCTACGCATAATATGCGCCACATTTATGCTAATAAATTTGGTCGATTATGCGCATTTAGCAGACGGAGTTTTCAAAAGCCTCAATTTATACAATTAGGCAAAAGCGTTATTTGTTACCAATCAAAACGTTAAACAAAAGTTGATAAGCTCCGCGTGATGCAAATATGTTTCCAGACTAGCAACAAAAGTCATTTTGAAATCCTTTGTATTTCAAACGAAGCATAAGATGAAATTCAAATCAAATAACCTCACATAAACATTACCTACAATTGCTAAGAAAACACGTAGACATTAGACGTAGGCGTCCTCTTAACACATATCAACAACTTCCCCACTTAATAATCATACAGGCAGATTTTGAGGGAAAGGAGAAGGAGGTATGAAAAGACGCAGTATTTCACGGAACAAGTTTCCACTTTATTACACCTCCTCTTTACATTCGTCAGCGTTAAAACGTTAAAACGTTAAAACTTCCATCGCCGAGAATATTAATTCAACTAATTTTAGCTATGTCTAATTTCCGGGGTCTTCATCGGAGTTTATCAAATCAGGAAAGTCAACCGACTAAACATAAGATGAGAGAGAAAAAAATGTTGTATCTTTAGACACAAAAAAAGAACGAAAAGAGAAAAGAAAAAGGGAAAAAAGCTTTGAAAATTCATCGGATTTCGTGAAATTGATTCGACCATCTCTTTTCATTTTGCTTTTAACTGAAACATATGTCCCCGTAAGGTTTTGCTTTAACGTTTTGTCACCCATTTCCCCAGTTTAGCAAGCGTATCATCGGTAATTTGTCATTCGCGAATATTATAGACGACGCTTTGATCGGGGGTAATTAATTTTAGTTTCCCCCGACTGCGTGGAAAAATAAAAACACAAAAATTTTCCCGCTTGCAAATTAATATTTTAAAATATAATTTCATGTCCTCGGCAGGACTTGCACGCACGCATGAAAAGGAAAAAGGGGGAGAAAAAAATACAAGAATGCAAGACATATCCGAACACCCGGTTTAGACATTTTAATTTCTGTTCATGTTAACGATAATGCCTAAGCAAAGAGAAATTAAATCCCATTATAAAGTCTCGTAAATCTTATTCCAGTCATAAAGAAGCTGTTTTCTTCCAGAGGAAAAGCGATATGGGAAAAAAATAAAGGGATAAAGATGAGAAATTTATCTTAAGAAGAAAAGAAAAAATAACCCGGAGGCGGAGGGGCGATCTAAAAGGCGCTCGGTTATTTATTTATAATTATGAAAATAAGAAAATGGGGGAGGGGGAAAAAATGAAAGCAAATAGTGAAAAGTGGGTAATTGAAACAGTGTGAAAATAAGGATGGGAGAGAAAAGCGTGCGACGCCCGCACTACGCTCAACCATATCGATTTTACTTGCCAGTCTCACGTATGCAAACTCTACAATATCCTAAGTTATATCATCTTTGCCTCTCTCTTGTAATTTCAACAAGTAGATTTTCTTTGTTTTATTTTTTTTTCATGCCCAAAATTTTTATTTTAAATAATTTTTTTTGTTTTTAAATCCGAAGAATATGATCATGAGAGGAATGGACGAAAAACAAACTCAAGCGAATTTTTGCATGAATTACTTTTACAAGCCTGAAGCGTGGTTTTATCATCCGATGTTTTCATTCGAATATAAAAAAATGTGACAAACGTAGCGTGCATGGACCGTGATTAGGTCTAAAACTGAAATTTTATTAATTGTAAGGGATGTTAACGTAGTTTTGAATGGAATCGACCTTTTATGAGGAGATATCTCGAAGCGTATGCTACGATGGCTGTATAATAAGATAATTTCATATGATCATTAAGATTCCAACGCGGTGGCTGATCATATGTAAGATAATTAATGTTAAGTTAATCTAAGCTTATAGTGATAAGTCGAACGCTATTGAAAGAGATGGATTAATAAATGTATAGATCTAAAACAGTTTAAACGAGGTTACAGCTGAGAGCGTGTTTCACGATACAGGATGGTTTCGTCAGAGAATTAGGAGTTTAGGGTAATGTTTGAATAAAAGGAATGCGGCCAACCAAAAAGCGGCAATGAAATCAAAGACTGGTACGCGCATGCGCCAGTTCAAAGAAAAATACAAAACGCGAAATGTACCCGTGGAAAGGATCAAAAGCATTGCGAACAAAGAAAAGGTTAAGGTATTGCGTCATGTTGCATCATATTGCTGCTTTGAGCTTTGAGTTTTGTGCCTGTTCGAGCATAGGCAGTCTTTCTGAATGATGCTATCATGATGTTGTCATCCAGCTAAACCGTATAAAACTGACTTTTAGACCAGTTTAAGAAAATCGTTAAAGTTGGATCACATAAGTCTTCTTTTTCTTATTTCGATTAATCTCCGTTCACTCCTGGACGTAAGAGTAAGACCTTAGCTAAACTTAATCATTAGGCCTTCTGCATTATATTGGAGTCCCGCTACTTCCTTTATTTCACGTTGTCATCGACTAGACAGCCTGTTTTGTTGCATGAAAGTCAACTTACTTTCTGGACACGTTTATCTTCTCTGATTCTCTCTGGTGATAGTCTACTTACTGCTATTTATGAACAGTTTCAAGCCTCAGCAGCCAGAGGATAAATTTCAAGATTTCAATCGACTAGGTGCTTGATTGGTAATTTAAGCAAGTTTAAGTCAAATTGACGCTTCTATTTTGCTCTTTTTGATGCGCGACGTTCACCTTCCTGCCTTCTCTCCAGAGTTTATTGCCATTGAATTGTGGCTAGGAGTTGTCTACCCTACACTATCGAATATCCTGATTCCTATTGCTGATGACTTGACGTCTTTTTTAGTCTTTTTCGTAATTGGCATCTCACATTCCCGCTTTTCCTCTTAATTTTGCAAGTTATGCTATCCACACCGAATATGGTCTTGAACATATATTCACGTTTCCATGGACTATTTATAGAATCTAAAACCATAAGCTGAGTCGCTGATATCCACTTACAAATAAAATCACTCTCAGCTTCCAATTAAGAAACGACCACACTCTTCCTGTTTCGTGCGAACTCCCACAATCAAAAACATTTTATTTCAAAACGTCATATGCCCCATTACAATTCTACCGTAGTTCCTACCCTACATCCATTCAAAAGAAATCCCTCGCACCTTTTTTAAGCAGTTTCGAGAACCATAAGAACCTTCAACCTTGTTGAAACTTGTTTACGTTCTTCCCTTTCACAAAGCAAAAACGCTTCTCCTAAAAAGCGCCCGTTTATTTCCTTGTGTTAAAGTTATTTCTTTTATTTAATCATATAAACGAAGTCCACATAAAGTTTAATATACTATTGTAAAGTTGAAGTCAATTGATATAACACCATCGATTGGATTAGAGAGAAATGTGTACAAAAGCGTCAAGATGAAGAAAGCGATGAAGGAAAAAGGGGGAAAAGGATGAAGAGGAGAAGAAGAAGAAGGTTGCGAAGGGGGGAAACCGAAGGGAAAAGACAAGCTTTGAAAAGTTCACCAAACCGTGAAATTCAACGGTGTATAGAGTTAAACAAAATCTCGACTTTAAGTCATAGGTCACTAACAATTTTTTCCCTATAGTCTGTAATTATAACCAGGTGAATAAACGTAAAGATTTTCCCATTCTTATCGCGGGAATATAAAAAAAGGTTGAATTATGAATATAGTATAGTCTCTTTCTACGTTTAACGATCAAGTCCTGCTCTTTAAATATTCAATTCGAAATGTTTTTTCGATAATCGATATCATTTTAATTAAATATCAATAGTTTCCAGCATTGTGTGCATGCGAGTGCACGATAAGGCTGGGGAGACACAAAAGAAATGAAGTGGGGCAAATAGTGCCCGACCCGAGGGACACTGCGGCTCAAATGGACTGAGCCACGCTTGGTATAATGGGAGGTTTGGGTTATGAGTAAGCTCAAACTGTTCAGAGCCTGCTCGTTCTCTTCTCTTGGTGTTTGGTTCGTGCCGGAAAATAGGTGAATGTCTTCAAGACCTCTGTTTACCTTTTCTATCTACCGAAAAAGCTTCACAATCACAAGAGTTGGGTTGATCAGGTATTCAGGTTACATTAGATAAGAAAGCTGTTTTCACTTTAGGTTCGGCAGCTGAGAAGCAATTTAAATAGATAATCAGTATGTCTACTGGTAACTTACCGTTGTTGGAAAAGTACAATTACTATTTGTATAATATAATGCTTGGAAGTGGCTGACAGTTATTTGCGTGAGTGTACCAAAATTACTCTTTGACCAGAAGCAACAATACTGCAGTCTCTAGCTAGTCGATTTGTCACCTAAAAATCAATAATTAAGTTTAAGATGTTTGATTCAATTTTATATTTTTTAGAAGTTCATATATACCTGTCTAACTGATTAATCCATGTTCAATCCGACAAAGAATCTCCTGGTCAGTGCCGCCCTCAAATTAAGCCACCCGCTACTCCTCTCGTCAACATACCCGTCCTCTCTTTCATCGCTAATAAACTTCACATCTTTTCCATAAATCTATCAAGTAATTTTAGTTCGAATTGGCGCTCTTGTATTGCTGATTCTGCAAAAAAATATTACATTATCAGGCCAGATCTCAATCTCCTTAGAGCTCTACAAAGCGCGGCCTCTTTTTTTTAAAAAACGTACACCCAAGAGAATGGATGTAATGAATCGTAACTTTCTTTTGTTAACTTTTTAACGTGATCAGACTTGACAAAGGAACCGGTAACAAATTTTAATTTAATAGAATTTTATAAGAGAAACGACTATTTAATACAAGATTGACTTATTAATAATTTATAGCGTAGGAGATTGTACCACATGAAAGCGGAGTAGAAGCATTAAATTTTTTTTTTTTTGAAATAGCTTCCGGTAAACAATCTAAATTTTTTTTCTCGCCTGGATCATTCATGTAACTGTGTGCTTATTCCCCGTGTTTGTTAATGCCAGCTGCAGCGATCGCCCAAACGAAATACATGCAAGGGTACAAATATCTCTACGTTCACTTTTTATCACGTTTTTTTAAAACATTCATTTATATTGTTTTCCACAACCGTAATCTTTTAATTTTTCTGTTAATAATTCATGTTTTTCGTGCAAACTGCCGGCACGTATGAAAGCTCATGAAACAAACAAAAAAACCATCGAGCCACGTAGAGGAAACCTTCGAAATCGAGATTCTTGACCTTTTTAATAGCAGTTTTAATTATGGAGTTTCTTGATTCCAAAAGCAATTATAGCATTCTTCAAACTTTTAAATTCCACTTTTAACTGATCCTCGGCCTCTAGCTCTTTTTACTTCTCCTTTTTTCCTCTTTTCCTCTGTTTACAGATTGCTTTTTAAACATTAATTAGTCGCATGACGCAATTCGTGAGAGAATGTGAACTCTTTATGGAGACTGTAAAGTAATCGATACTCGCACTCAGGTTAGATTTTACGAAGAACATTTAATGCTTTTGTAGGAATACTGAAAACAGAAATTAGGCATTCCTTTTGTATAGCTCAACGGTTATTTACAGCCGTGAAATGTGGGATTTGACTGGGAAAGTTGTCTTGCCTAAAACCCTGGAACTAGAGAGAGGTTGTTACTCTGAACGTTTGTCGATAAGATGTAAAAGGTTTTGGTCACAGCTTTTGTAGGTCATACTGAGGACGCTTGATAAAGAAGGTAGGGCATAAAGCTCTAAATAAACGCTGTACGAGACCTGGACACTCTGGGAAGACCGCTGCTTTGGTGAAAAGACAACGACGAAGACAATGACAAACGCCAGCTCATGAGGCTCGTTGCCTAATGAATCAAACTTATTGACGACACCACTCGATCAAGAGGTGAACTAGAACTTAACCGATATGGTAAACCGGCACGCATAAACAACCTGCCTCATTTTTTTTCAATCTTTCATGCAAATTTTCACAATCGCTACAAAATTAAGCAAATCTCTTCCCAGCAATCACAATACAAAAGCGACAACTATTGCACCCAAGCGACGAAAGGACATTCCCACCGTAATCCTTCAAATTTAGAAATCCTACGTAATTTAATTAAAAAGGGTTTTGCTAAAACCCAACCGACTTAAAGCTTTCAAACACTAGCCCATAAACGAGCAGGCAAGTTTTATAAAAGATTTCAAAGGTACATATATATACGCGAGACAAGGAAGACAATATCAACTTTAAAGATATTCAATTATGACAATAAAACTCCCATTGTCCGGAATCCAGTGTGGCCAACATAACCGTCTCTCAGCTTCTTATCCTTCCTCGGAAATATAACTCCAACTTTTTTTTTTAATGTTGTTTCTAGTCGGTTTATCCTTTTTACTGTTTTCCTTGCATTTTGCCTTTCTACTCCCTTATTCCCGACGCGGAGTAATCCATTGAGATTATACCGTTTGAGTCGCTTCTAGGCCTGAAATATTATTTAACGTTGTCTGCTGCTCTCTTTCTTTTGTTTTTAGGAGAAAAACGTCTGACTGTTTCTCCTTCGATCTCTCTTGTGAATTTTGAGGTTTTTGTTGCGACGAAAATTTTCCGGAAGTGTAATTAAATTTACCACTGCAACAGACGAGAAAATCCACGTACCAATGCGTTTCTCATAGTTTTAGTGCTTCATTTCAACTAATTAGCATTTTCATGATGTATCCCTTCCCCCGATAGAAAAAAAAACCACGTTGCTTCCTCTCTAATCAACCCATTATTTCTTCACCTAAAAAAATAGGTAAAATTTTACATTGTTTAACTAACATAATGGAAACATCTCATGCATAGCCCCACACGATGAAACTAAATATAACAGAGAAGGAATTATAATCATAATTTCAATCTTGGAAAATAACAGACTCATGGCGTCTTTGCAAGTTTTGGTAAATTCAAAACACAAAAGATGGGAAACAAATCTCTAAAGAGAACAAAAGGCGAATGTATCTGCTTTATGTTTCATTGATATCATTTGATTACTTTGATCATCTTGATTTAAATTTTCCACGTTGGAAATTCGACGTCAGGCAAAGTTTATTTTTCTCATTTTTTCGAAAAGAAAAAAAAAAGATTTTCTTTTTTAACTAAGACATGCAAAATCGCGATTAATGCAAAATATTTCTTTTTCTTTTAAGAAAGTAATTAAATGTTATTTTTTTTCTTTTCAGGTAAGTTGAAATGAAAATTGCAGTATTATCATCACGCAGGCTATTGCGTAAAAAAATCGACAAGGTAAATTCGTTAGAATTTTTTTTTTAATCGGAGGAAAATAATTAATTTAATCTGGAAAAAAAAATATTAGTAATGAATCGAACGTTCAATTAAATTGATTAATACAATCAAAACGGTATTCACAAATTAAGCCGAGTTTTAATGAATGCATTTGCCCCAGATTGCCGATAGTCTGACGCTCAATTGCTGTGGCATGTGGAAAATTTTCAAATTTCATTATTATTCAGTTTGATTGGATTTTCATATAACAAATGAAAAAGGATGAATCTATCCCCTGGCTAAGATTTCATCAACCTCACAAATGGCCTAAAAGAAAAAGATCCAAAAATGTTGCTCCTATCAAAATATTTCAATGGCCACGAATCTCATTCCTCCTTGTCAGCAATAACCTTTGATACGAATACCAAAGGAGCAATTTGTGACTCTGATAAATAACCTTAACAACACTGCACCTGATCCGTTTCATTTTAAATCCAACTGCGCTTCAAAATATTTTCTGCTGTTTATCAACTTCATTCCCATAGAGATAGCCTTGAATTTACAAAACTTTTTTCTATCTCATTTCCTATCGACAAGATTTCATAGTTTTTACTTTCACTTCGAAAAAAAAGTTTTCGAAATACTTTCCCTCATTTTTCAAATTAAAAGAATTCGGATCCCGAAAACAAAAATTCGACAAGAAGGAGGCAACCGACCCCCTTGAACAACTTTCGAAAAAAAAAGAGGGGGGAGGAAAAAATTTTATGAACATATTTCAACATCTGCGTATGCAACAGTTTCCTTTACCTCATAAATTTTCATTTTTTAATAAATATCGTTTTGAATACGATTTCAAATAAAAAAATAAAATCTTTTACAAAAAAAAAAGATTCTACCTTTAAAGGAAAAAAAAAAACATTACGTAATTTCCTTATTTCTTTACTTATTCCAAGACGCAACTGGTTTATTAAAATTAAAATTTTCTTTTCTTTATACCGCAAGCAATAATTGAAAATGGTACAAATAGATGTTTTCCTCTGAAAACAAATTTTGAATTTTTTTTATTCATTTTACAAACAAGAAAACTTGGCATTTTAAACTAAAGGAGTGGGTTTCCCATTGCAAGGAAAAAGGAAATGTAATATAAATCTTCTAGGGTTAGGAGCTCGTGTCTTTCACACAAAAAAATTAAAGAAAGATACGTTGTGGGCCAAAACAAGAACTAGTTCAGCATCCGAGGAACTCGCAAAAAAAAATTGTATGCACAAAAACGAGCACGGACCAGATAAAGATAGATTCCAAACCAGTATAAGCCTCGATATTAGTTTCACATAACCATAAACAAGTCGATGTGACTGTTTAATAAAATTCGGTTGACAGATTGATCGATCAATCCGCGAGCTTCAGTTCAAGAAAACGAAACACGCTTGCCACCTAACCACGGAGGCAACTGCTAAGGTTTACCGAGCAGTTAAGTAGTGCTGATATGTTTCCCATGAAATGTCAAGCATCGTCAAACAACCAACGTGGTTTTTAAGTTGTCGTGCATACTTGAAGAGTAATCCGTGTCTGAGTTGTAGACTTGAAAAAGCTTTACAATTCTCTAGCATGAAAAAAATGGTGTAGTTAACCTTTCCCGATTTTTATCTTCAATTTTTTTGCATTTTTATACAAAATGTTCAAAGAGCAACTGATTGACTGAAAGCTGAACTTTAAGCTCAAGCCTGGCTCCAGATTTTGAGATTTTTAAGCTAAGGTGTCTTTCTACACCCAAATCTGCGTCGTCCCTCGCATTATGTCAGGTCATTGTCATTTTTCACTACGTGACCGAAACATAGGAGCTTCTGAAACTTGATTTTGTAGAGCACCTCCACTTTCTTGCCCAAATGATCAAGCTCTTCGGCATTTCAATCCACGGTCTCCGGAGCAAGCAGTGACAAAACCATTTCTCAAACGCCTTCCCTTATATAGCAAAAGATTCATTAGTATCCACTCTCTGTTAAGACTGCATAACTTTATCCTTTAGGGAACTTTAATTGAAAACGTGTGTCCGCATGCATGAGCCTCGAAAAATCCGTTCGAGCAGACCTTAACCTCATCTCGCATTACTAAAACCAGAGCCCTGCACGGGCTGAAATTTTCAGGCCCGAGTCCGGCCCGACTCTAAAATTCTAGCCCCGGCCCGGCCCGGCATCCCACGTGTGGTCGGCCTGGCCGGGCCGGTCCGACTGCCACCTAAAATTTGTCGGGCCGGGCCGGACTTCGGGCCTCGGTCCGGCCCGGTGCAGGGCTCTAAATAAAACCTCCTCGAAAAACATAACCTCTATCCTTCTCGCACAGGTGCCTCAATTCTTTACCTCTTTACATAAACAAAAACTTGAAAAGAAAACTACGCCAATTTATTTAAAAATTCTTTTGTAATTTGAAGGTTAAAACCCCCCCACCAACCTTATAAATATAAATATGAATGGTATTCAAACTGAATTCATAGGATAGTTGTAAACAAAACTTCTTTAAAAGTAAAGGTGGTTAAAACCTCAAAGAAGGCACAAGAAAACTGAGAAAACTCCGAAGGTAAAAGCTTTAAATTTTGCGTCATCTTCAACGCAACATAGAAAACTTCTCTCCAAGTTGATCAAAAACCAAAATTTTCAAAACTTTTCTTCTGAATGAATAATCTAAAGCTTTTTCCTTCATAGATTTTTAGAGTTTTCACAAATGTCTTTTTTTTCGGGCTCCTATCGGTAAAAGAATAAACGTTTCTGTTTGAAAAATGGGAAATGAGGGATTCAAAATTTTTTTTTTCGTAAAAAAGGGATAAAATCGCGCGGGGGTTGATATATACGAAAAATTTCCGAATCGTTTTTATTTGAACAAGAAAAGGGATTTTACATTTTGTTAAGAACCCGTATAGATTAGATAGACCGGGAGATGTAATGAACAAGCATATAGGATAATGACACGGACTTAAAAAGTTTGCTCAGTCTCGTTTCAACATATTAAACTTCCTAACTTTTTTTTTTTTGATTTAGCATCGCGAAAATTGCGGGAGATATTCTCCTCGCGAATTTTTTTATATGAAAAAAAATTCTGAGGAGTTGCGAAAACTCTCGTCAAATTTCATAACGCTTTTTATGACCTCTTCGTCTTTACCTCCCGACAGACAAAGCCTTTACAAAATATTAAGGGAAAAAAAACTTAGATAAGAATAAAATAAGGTAATTTTCCATAAATCATAAACATAAATAACGAAAAAAAATGGTAAAGTGACAACCGAAATTCCTTGGCGTAAAATTGGAAAATGTATTCTTTGCTAAGGTAGAAGAGAAAAACCTCGAGCGAGTGAGTCTTAAAGTTAAAGGAATTGGGGAGGATAAAAAAAAAAAAAGATAAAGAAATCGCGGGTTGACTTTCTCAGAACGATAAGTTTGAATTCAAAAATTCAGAAAGCAATTCTAACTAACCGTTAAGTGTTCTGATTTGAATTTCAATTCCACAATCTGCAATCAGATCTTGCAACCCCGCTTACGTGAAGTCCGGTCAACTACCCTATAAGGATGGAAATATAAGAAAAATAAAAAGAGGTTTATTCCTTTCAATCGGATCCCTTTGAAGGCACTTAAACTCACTCGTTCCCTTTTATCCCGTTAATAACTGCTTTGAACGGTCGATTTCGTGCGTAAGTCTTAAGTTTAAAGGGAAGAATGAATGCTTTCTCTTACAAGTAGGAATTCACAGAAGTGTATGTTTTTTAAGCGATACATTTCGGTTGAATTCCGTTTTCTTCGGGAAATTCATAAATTGATTTTTCTTTTCGCTCTAATTTTCGCAGTTGTCACTCTAATTTTATATTCACAAAAACACACTAAAATCCATTCGGAGCAGCATTAAGCCCACGCTTATCATTCGGCTGCATTTTACCTCATTTTCAATACCCAAACAATCAACATGTTGGTTTCTTCCAAACAACCAACATTCACACCAATCCGCCACATTAGCAGAGTCAAACTTTTCAAATTGACGACGGGAAAATTGATTTATTTCCCGTCGATGTAATTCCCTCGTTTTCAAGAGATGAAACATGGAACATTAATGCTTTTAGATTGACAATTCAAATCCCTTTACGTCAGGTGCATAACGACATGTATCACGGATCTGAGTGCTTTATTTAGTTTCATGAGTCGGCCGATTACAATCCGCTTCTTTGTCTTTTTAACATTCATCGCGGTTTTTTTCTCCCCCAAGCCGCATCGTTATATCTCACAAGCGTTTTAAACACTTCTTTTACATCGCGTCTTCCCGTCTTTTTTATATCGTTCAAAAATAAACATCATGAAATCAACGACGTTAACGCTTTTGCAACGTGATTTTCCATACGCATTTTCGCTTGTCGCGTCTCTTATTCCTAATTAGCGTTTCCCCGCGTAAAGCATCTTGTATAACTTGACAGGAAAACAGTCAAAACACTGACAATTTAATTTCATTTAATTTAATTTATCTCGTTTTGTTTTCGAAAACTTTCAACCCTCGAAATATTTCGACTACAAGGAGTAAACTTCGGAAATTATCGATGAAATTCAAGACATAAGCATGTTTATGAAACTAAGCGTTCCTCGGATACCTATCAAGTCCTTAAAACTTGTCAAACAAATCTCAAAGTTAAAATTTTAGAGCAAAGATGAGATGTTTTGACTTTATTAGATTACGGTTCGGCGTCGAAACCGAAAGAAAAATCATGGAAGGGTAAGAAGGAGGGGGGGGGGGGGAGTCAGCGGTAAAATAACGGCAAATTTAAATGTTATAAAGCGAAGGAAAGTCTGGTAAACCGGAGGGCAATCGTTAATTGTCTTCAAAATGAGACAGATTGTGCGAGAAAGATAAACGATGATCGAAATACTATGACGTCATATCAAACAATACCAAAATAGATTTTATCTCTTTTTTCCCATCGTGAGTTTTCCCAAGCATAGGCTTCATGTTCTTCGTAATCTGATTCCTTATTTTATTGACGATATTTCGAAGGTTTTTTTTTTGTGTCGGAAGTAAAGTTCAAAGTGTTATCATTTCGATAAGCGGCGTGGTATTGTAGAATTTTTCAATTATCGATTTTTTGGGATATTATGGTAAAAGAAAAATTCCGAATCGGAGATAATGGATGCACTTTGGAAAATGTATGGTAGAGATGAATAATCGTTATTTTTGTTTGCTTAAAGTAAAGAGGAATAAAGCTTACCTCACATGTCTATCACGTCTTTCAAGATCTCCAATACTAAAGCAGTCACTGCAGCTCTTTTGTCTTTCCGTAGCATTCACGAAATTTTTTATCATTCACTGATTTCGAGATTGTTTTTAATGAAAAGCTGAAACAAATACAGCTTGGTTGTAAAACACAGTTCGAAATACGTATTGTCTCATAATTTTACGTCTAAAATACTTTTTAAATCTGAACTTTAGGTTCATATTTTGGAACAGAGAGTTTTTCGACAAAAAATTCTGACAGAAAAATGCTGGCACCAACAAGAAATCTTATACGCTTACCTTCTTCAGTTTCTTCGCCTGCTTCTTTCAGTCTTTTTACCATTTAGCCGTCCTTCCATTCATTTGAAATATTGACTTAAACATTAGATTTGTCCAACGAAAATTAGTTTAATTGTTGGTGATAATTACTGGTGATGCTTTCCTCTTCAAAATTTTCATTCACCATCTCGTATTTTAGATTTCCACCTGTTGAGAAAATTTAAAAAAAAAAATTATTTTCACCTAAAACAGCCAACCGCGAAAACTCTACCACTGCCGCCATTCCAAATCTGATTATGGTTATCTACATCGAGATCGCTATTGCACAGTTCATGTAATAAGTCTTGCGGTAGAGTTTTGCATCTGCCTCCCCCATTAATTTTCTACATCTATAAATATCACGTAGAAGCTAAATACACGTATAATATGTCACTATTATGATTATGATTATGTTCATCATGAACTCTAAATTATTAGAAATATGCCAGTTATCTATTACGATGTAAATAAACGCTCTTTTGTTTCTGACAAATTAATGATGGCGGTACAATAGAGTCAACTTCCGATTTTTTGAAACACGAGCTCATTGAATGCAATCACAACAAAAGAAAGCAATGCTACTCGTGTTTATCTTACTGGAAAAAGGGTTTTCATTGTTGAAACAACATCGAAGCTTGACTCAAAAATTTTAATGATTGTTGATTTATATTTTTAAAAAAAGGTTAAGCGTATAGCATCTGTCGTGGCCACAGTCTTGCAGGTCTGGCAACTATTTTTTAAGGAGGATCAATCAGAAAAGCAGATAATTATAATCGGCGTTTCGAAAGTACTTATTTAAAAGGGTGAAAATTCATAAGTGGGTCTTACTACAACTAACTTAGTATTACTATTTTATTTTAAAGACTCAATCATGATTGCAGCAACTGAATAAAAGCTGCGAGACTCAAACACCGTGGTTTTCTAAAAATTTTTTATGTTTAACCAATTCCTACGCTCGAGGTCCTGCACCTATATTTTTAAAAATTCAATAATTTGGTTTCGTTTCTAGCTCCCTTGCAAGAAAACCAGGAAAACAACCTTTCATAACGCTCTACATTGATTAGTGGCCGAAATCTTAATGTAACAGCTAATTTCGCTAAATGCATTCCTAATCTGTCGGGAGATTTACATTCGACCTCTCAAGTGCAATCTCGCTTCTCGTTAAAACAGAGCTAAGCTTCTTTATAATAACAGACTTGGCATCTTTTTCCATCTGCTCACTGACAACCATGAATTTCACTTATATTCCCGGCATGATTAATCCAAACTAGTTCCATCAAACGAACCAAAACGAGAAATAAATCCGATCGCATAGAACACGACAAACGATTTCGTTCTTCATCTGCTTTCAGGAATAGATTAGAATGTCTGGGAAAAAATCCTCGGGTGTCAGATCCGCGTTGCATTTAATGGGAAAACAAAAGTTAACCTGGGGGAAAGAGGCGATTTAGAAGCTGACATACACGAGGAAAGCTGCCAAATGATGCTTCAAACTAAGCAAGAGTGAACCCGACAATTTTTCGAATGGCTGATTCTCGAACATACATTCACTTGAAATCTCCATCTACATTCAGTAAACTGACTCCTAATAACTACACGTAAAAATCAATACGATGTAAGCACGAATGAAATTCGAAAATTGTGAATTATGTGATTAAAAAAATGGAATTTATTAAAATCCAATACTTCCTCTCTTAAATCTCATTATTTTTTCAACGTATCGACCCGAAATCGAAGCTTTAATAACCATGGCGTAGCGTTCTAATTCTTTTAAAACCCGATCCCCGCGATTCAAATTAACCGAAAACGAATATAACATCGGATGCGGAAATAAACTATAAACCAAGGAAAGGTAACAGGATTAAATGTAAATGTCGATGTTTAGATTATCATCGTTTAGCTATAAATGGTAAAATTTCCAAGTTTGACGTTTCTACTCTTCTCGTCTCCTAGGATTTGTAAAATAACACGGCTAAAATTTTTGTAATGAAAACTTTTCTCCCTAATTAGCTATTGTTTCCTTCGTTTATGAAATTTCCCAGACAATAGGGCCTTGAGTCTTTGACATGTCAAATTAGAATAATAGCTTCGGCTGAAATAATAAACAATCGGTTCTATACAATTTTTTCCCTTGCGGCTGTTAAGAAAAGGGAAACGGCACATGAGGTGAGACGCTGTCAAGATGCAGACAGACAATCCTAATATAAAAGTTTTTTTTATCTTCTTCACCCACGCTGCAGTTTCAAATCGAACTGGAATAAAGCGTGTATGATGGAAAGGAAAAAAAATACGGGAGAAAGAAGGAAAGTAATGGAAAACAAAGCTAATAATCATCTGACTATGGGTTATTGTCGAGTCACGTACATCAGGAAGGCCACTTCGGCATCCACCTTATAGTCTCAATAAGTGTAGTCATTTTGTGAGTTGAATCTTAATCTTTTTCCCCTTTTTTCCGAAACCCCCAGCAGCATCCTTCAAAAAATTCCTCATGTATATTCGTCGCACCACAAAAAAAATATTAAAAGCGCATGCGTGTTATAAAAAAGATTGCGGCATAGGCTTAAAGAACACGGCAGAACTTTTTCTTTCAATTTTTATTGTCCACATCGTTCTTTTACTTAATTTCTCTCCTTTTCTCCGGAAAGAAATTAAATTACCTAGAAAGTTTTAAGTACTTGCACTTTAACCATTTAAAAAACGATGACAAAGTGGAGTTTCTTTTACATGATTAATTCGATTTTTCCCTGCTGTTTTTTTTTTTTTCGCTGAAAGGTCGCATGGGGTTGGAATATATGGAAAGTTTTCAAAGATGTAGAAGTTGCATGCGATGAAACGGATATTAGAAGACGGCTGTCAACGCTTTAGACACCTTCTTAGTTTGCCGAAACACGCCTGTCTATCGTTGATGTTTCAATTATCAATTTCATAAATTCACCGCCGCATGCATCAAGTAATTTATTCATTAATTTATCCTGTCCATTATCCGATTTCATAGATTTCCACTTATGTGATCGTTATGGGTGTGCGAACGGGAATGTGGAGCATATTGAAGGAGTTTAGACAGTCTGGATGAGTTTAAAATCCGTGCGGAATGTTTTGCCGAGCGAAATTTTCATAGAAAATAGGCCACTTTGATTGCGATCCGTACCTTTTGATGCTCTTCACCAGTGGTAGATTTACCGTTAGGCTCACTACTCACTAGGGTTGCGCATGGTTGAGGGCCACACTGTTCCCGGATCCACCAAAAGGCCATATTACTGAACACAAATATCTGTTAATAATGAGATAAAAAAGGCTTTGAAAAGAAGCCTGACTTTGCCATTATAGTGCTGACCACAGTCTTCAAGGTCTTGAAACTTTTGTTGATCTCCATGGCAACGCTGACTCCGAAATTGAATAAGATTTTAGTTCATGCAGATTACACTAGTGTACCA
This sequence comes from Liposcelis brunnea, assembly GCA_023512825.1. Lineage (NCBI taxonomy): Eukaryota > Metazoa > Arthropoda > Insecta > Psocodea > Liposcelididae > Liposcelis > Liposcelis brunnea. The sequence continues at coordinate 20,539,479 of CM042067.1, read as the reverse complement.
GCGGCCAACCAATAAAACTGATCGCTCTAGAGACCCATTAATAATGTCCTACATAATTTGGGACTCTTCCGGCTTGTGATTGGCTGGCTGCTACGATACTCGCACCATCTAGCGGTAAACCATGAATTATTCACAACACAAACCCCAAGTTGCAAGACCTGGAAGATCGTGGTGCTGACTACGGACACTATTTATTCGAGACCTCTAAATAGGGGGACTTTCAAAGCTTTAGTTCGTAATTTTGCCAAGAGATGGCGTCACCATTATTTAAAGGAAAATCTAAATCTACGATCGTTTGAAAAATCTTGGAATCTTCATTCTCTACTTCAGAAGTAACAAGACTAGAATCAGAGAAGGGTCCACGTGGGGAACCAAGCCAATGATATGAACGAAAAAGGGAACCGAACCAAGCAGAAAACAAACATGGCGGGAGGTGGCGACTCTCTGATTATAGTCTCCCTATTCAGAAGACTCTAAATTATAGTCAATGTTGTCGAAAATGTCTTAAGAGATATACAAAGCTATTAACTTCATTTAGATTTTCTTTCAAATTTTTGTCGCCATGATACTTAATATGGCGT